>JAYESA010000009.1:15031105-15631105 GCA_036927795.1 Iris macrosiphon
AGATTATATATATATATATGTAAACTCCCTCGACCAGATTTCAGTAATTTAGGATTATTTTTGACTAATTAGAATTATTACAACTTTTTAAAATTTATTATGTTTACATATCCTATTTGATTGTGCACCTGTACTTCACACAATTAATTAGAACATTACACTAGCTGTTTTTCCCAAATAAAATTCACATACCTGCCCTAGACATGTTAGACTATTTTCTCTAAATTTTGTGCAATTCCCAGATGCTTTATTTTGAGCCTCGTTTGAGACGCACAAAATTCGTTACAAAAGTTCGTATTTAATTCCTATTTAATTTTTTGCTCTTTACCCATCTCTGTACCCCTAGAGATTTGATGCCAACCTCCACCAGTTTCGCCCAAACAAAAATATGATAATATTGTACTCTAATTATACTATAATTAGTGTATTGACACCGTAGAAAAATTCTGACCCTATCTGCCCCTAAATAATTAGTGAACACCGTGCGCAGTATTTATTAAATTAATAAATACGATGATCTGTATTACTCAGAATCAGACCCTGACTCTGCCCAGACTCACCCCCACACTTCCCAAAACATTTCCCCAGCTGTTTTTCTCATTTCTGTACAATTCAGTATTTCGGGGAATCAGTATTTTAAATCAGGCAATTTATGAAATTACGCAAAATACCAACTTTGGGACCTATTTGTAATTTATGAAAGTTCAAGGGTTTTTATGCAAAAATGCATGTGAGGTGGCATAACCTCATTGGCTATTAAGCCTAATCCTTACATGTGGCCTAAACATCCAGAAAAATCTGTTAAAAATATTCTAAAAATCAAAATTACCTAACTACCCCAAAACTTCCCCCTATTTACAACTCTGCCACTCCCCCTAAACCCTATAAAACCCGACCACCCCCTCTCTTCAAACCCCCACAGCCACTTCCCTCCGCCACCACCGGCCACCCAACTCCGGCAAGACCCTCGCCCTTACCCCACCTCCCCTCCGGCCAAGTTCCACCGCCTCCGGCCGCCTGCTCCGCCGCCGGCAGCCCCTGCAAGCAGCTGCTGCTGCTGCTGCTGCTAGTAGCCACTGCTTCTGTTGCTGCTCCTCCGGCCACCTCCGGCCGCCTCCGCCGCCGTCCTCCCACCGTCGACGACGTGGGGGTCCCACCTGTCAGTAGGTATACCCCCCCTTCTTGTTTATACGTATATACGCATAAATTTATATATGTATATATATATGTATACAAATACTTATATATATATATGTTATATATATATATTAATATATAATGTTATATTAATTATATACTGTATAAATACAGTATATGTATACTATATAATATATTATTATTATTATATATTATGTATATATATGTATATATATATACATGTGTATATAATTATATATATAACATATTATTTTATATGTTATATATTATAATAAGTATATATATATGCATTTATTTCTGTTATATATATATATATATATATATATATATATATATATATATATATATATATATATATATATATGTAGTATATATAAATATGTGTATTCATATATTTATATATATACATAGTTATATATGAAATATATATTATATGTATATAATATTATATAACATATTATTTATATGTTATATATATATTATATTATTACTAATAATTATTGCTGGATAATACAGCATATGTATATATATATATATATATATATATATATATATATATATATATATATATATATATATATATATATGTATGTATATATTTATGCACTGTCATTTCATTTATTACATATATATATATTATCTATATATATATATAATATATACTACATAGTACTGGATAATACAGTACGTATTTATATTCCTGCACTGCCATTTCTTTTTATATATATATATATATATATATCTACATATATATAATATATAATATTATATATAATATTGAGCTGGATAATACAGCCTATATATATATATGTATATTTACATTTCTCGCACTGTCTTTCAATTTATTATATATATGTATATATATATATATTATATATATATTATATACTATATAATATAGTACTGTATAATACAGTACATATATATATGAATTTACTTTTGCCCTGTCTTTTCATTTATTTATATATATATATCAGAGGTTACACCCTGCTAATATTATATTACTATATATATATACTACTATATATATTATATCTATATATATATATACATATTATAATACATATATATTATATGTATTTATGAATATAAGTATATATATATATCTCTATATTATACTCAGAATATTCACAAACCATGTATGTTTAACAGGAGATAGCTCCAACATAGCCAGTGACCTCCTGTCACCAGCTCCTACAAACCTGACTGTGAGATCAGGGTTTCAACACTATCAAGGAGTAGGCAAGTATACCTTGCCAAGTTTACTGTTTAAATTCAAATATTGTTATATGCTCTTGTTTCTGAGTTTCATATAACTATGAGTACCTGAGACTGCCTCAGGTACAGTTAACTGATACATTGAAAGTTAGTATAATTAACTTAGTCTTACAGACTCACCAACAATTGTGAGAGTATCATGATATTCTCCTAGACCCTGTCACGAAAACACACAACAAGGTTACAATACATATTGGGATGCGAGCTACGTATTTGATTAGCTACCAGTACGTGTGACCCGCATCACGGCTTAGTATAAAATCAGAAAATTACGACTTGACATTTAGTTACATTGGGTGGGAAAGATAACTAGTAGACGTATGGGACACCCCCTCCTTAAATATTTTTATACCTTCGTACCATGCTCCTCGGAGATGGTCGATTGCAGAGTGCCCTTGAGTCAGGGGGCATATGACACATATACTAGCCAGTCACCATGATTGGTAAATTACGTCAGCATATGTCTAGCCGACACATTCCCATGCGTACTACAAGATCTTTACTTGCATTTCACTTAGATGGTTAGCACCCTGTACTCATTTAATTATTTACTTATTCACATACATGACATGTCATTTTCTGTATCTTGTTATGTCCCACTGAGGACCTGGTTCCCTGCCAGATCTAGACGAGGCCTTCTACCCCACTGTGTATGGCCCTGATCAGGAGGCTAGATGTGGTACCGAGGAGGAGCTAGAGGAGACACCCTCAGAGTATTCCTGACCCTAGAAGCTTGCCACCTGGAGATGGAGATATTTTCCTCAGATAGACGCTACTTAGTCTATTTGATTTTTCTGTGCTATTATTAGTTTTGTAGTGGGCTTGTACCCACCAGTTGTGTACTTTATCAGACTCAGTTTATATATATCCAGCACTTATTTCTCTGACATTTTATTGTGGATGAGATAGATTTACCTGTTTTATACTTGTAGTATTTTAGGACAGCGTAGCACGTTCCTTTGGGTCCATTAAAATGGATTAAGCCCTGAGTGACGTGTCAGCTGGCCAGTGACACGTGGCCTAGTTCCTGACATTTTGGGACTGGGGCGTGACAATATATATATATATATATATATATATATATATATATATATATATATATATATATATATATATATATATATATATAGTTAGTTAGTTAGTTAGTTAGTTAGCTAGCTAGTGTTAGTAAGGGGTAAGGCTTGAGTATCTCAATACCTTGAGATACTCAAGGTATTGAGCGTCGGGACAAGGTATTGAGTTTTAGCCTAGGTTTGAGATTATAGATGCTTTTATATATATAGTTATATATATTTATGCGTGCTAGTATATATTATATGGGGTATAGATGGGACGTATAACTTAGGTCGAGGTATCGGATACCGAGGGTATCCCGGTATCTCAAGGAGGCGAGTTTGAGGGTTTATTAGCTTAATGACCTAGTTTTGGCCTAGAATTTTAGGGGCACCCTAGTTTGACCTAGACTTGACCGTAGTTGACCCGGTTGACCGCCAAAGTCAATTTTTGACCTAGTTTTGAACCAGGGGTTGACTTTTTGGACCCCGAGTTGACTTTTGACCAAGATTTCACCGGTTTGACCCGTTTGACCTAGAACGACCCTAGAAGCCTATTTTTAGTTATTTTATATCTGTTTAACTCATTATAACCATATTTAACCTTGCTTTTCGCAATAGGTTCTTGCGATACCAGTTTGGATCGCTAGTTGCCCAGGACGTCAGGCGAGTACATTCTCTGATAATTTTTATTATCTGATGATTATTATGATTCAGCTTCTAGTATAGTATCATCTGATTTTTCTGGCACAACACGGGACATGGACTAGTATTTCTAGATTCATTTACTTGCGACACGTATTTTTTCATGTTTCTGGCCTCTATTCTGGAATCACTACTGGCATCACCTACATGCATCACTACAGGCACCACTCATGTTTCAGGCTGAACTCATACTTGATTTACGTGTCGGGTCTTGGATTCACTTGTACTAGTCGGGACGAGAAAATACTCGACTAGACATGTAAACATTCCCATCTGGAATCATCAGAAATCACCCCCTCTGGTCTAATCTGGAATGATAGCAGCCGTGCACCCAGTGCGCGGTGAGCCGTACTTATCCCTAGCCGTTTACATGTCGAAACAGGTATTTCAAAGACACGAGTTCATTCTTTCTAGTCTGGACTCTCTTGCATTTCATGCTGGTCTCACTTATAGTTTCTGGACTTGACTCACTACATGTATTTCATGCTGGACTCACTACACGTTCTTGTGCACAGACTTGATCTTAGTTTAGATTTATTGTATCTTGTAGTTATTACTATCTTGCTTCTGATATTCATGCATCTTTAACTTTATGCACCAGTGATATGTATATTTCTTGTTTCATACTTTATTTCACTCTCCTTGCTACTTGCTATAACTGTTTTATAGTTTTTATCATTTAACTGGAACTGCTGTTAGATGTGTACTTGCTCCAGTCCTGACTGGACATTTTTTTCAGAGTATCCGGAGGATTGGTGTCCGACGTTTTATGGACCTCAGCCTGTCGATGGTGCAGACAGGGACCCTCTAGTTTAGGAGTGATTTTCAGGTTGGTAGCCGGGATCACTAAGACCATGTTATTATTTTTATTAGCTTTTAGCACCGGATTTGTCTCCGATTTTGGATTGAGATCTTTGTATTATAATTGATTCAGGATATTGTATTATTATTATTGATGTTGTGGTTGTTTTAGTAGTAGTTGTTTAGACTTTGTAGTTGTTAGACTTCTTTATTATCTTATCGTGCTTAGATTCGTGATTGAGTATTGTGTTATCGTTATGATATTGCTCCTCCGTTTGGAGTTGAGATCTTGACAGGTTTATATATTGATTGTGTGAGATTGTTAGTAGACCTAGACAGCGTTCTACCGCCGATGCTGCGGCGTAGGCTGGACGTACCCACGACTTATGCCCGATTTTCCGGGTGCGGGTCGTGACACTAGAAAATGTACATTCTTGTTTAGGTGGAATTACAACAAAAAATCATCCATTAGCGACATTTGTATGGGTTAAGAATAAGATTATTGATAAAATTCGTAATAATCAGTCGTATAGTCCATCGTATATTGTAAATGATATATATAGGGAACACATAATACATATTAAATATTGTAAAGCTTGGAAATCTAGAGAAATTGGTCTATTAGAAATAAATAGTAGTTATATTGATGCATATAGTAGTTTTGAAGAGTATGCTTTTACAATCATTGAGACAAATCCAGGTAGCAGATGTTATATAAAGACTACAGAAAATAATAAGTTTCAAAAAAATTTTATTTGTTTCAAGGCATGCATTGATGGCTTTTTAAGGGGATGTTTACCTGTGATTAGTACTGATGCTACATTTTTTTCCTCTAGATTTCATATTTTATTTATTGCGTGTGTTCATGATCCTAACTATCAATTATATCTAATTGCTTATGTTGTTGCTGAGAACGAAAACACGGATTCTTGGACTTGGTTTTTAAACGATTTGAAAACATCTTTTGAAGGTAGTTTTAATGCGTGGGATACAATTTCTTTTATATCAGATAAACAAAAAGGATTAATAAATGCCATGCGTGCTACTTTTCCAGAATCACCTCATTTTTATTGTATTCAATATTTTAAACAAAATTTAAAATAAGTATGTAGATTGCCTTATTTTTAACGTAAATTAAACTACCATGCAAGATGTTATAATGAAACAGATACAAATATTTGCTTTGAAACAATTAAGTCTGAAAACATCGATGTTTACAATTGGTTTGTTGGAGTAAATGATGAAACTCATATTTTATCACACTGGATAACAGCTTATTCTTCTTGTACTAGATTAGATATTAACACGTCGAACCTTGCTGAATGCTTCAATAACTGGGTTAAAAACTTACGCGATAAACCAATAATAACACTATTTGATGGTATTTGAGCCAAAATTATAACACTTCATGACAAAAATCGACAAAAAGATGAAAATCTTGCAACTAATTATTGTCCGAAGATGTTAAATACTATGGCCAGTATTACAAGAAAAAGATACCAGCTGCAAAGAGTATAGTTGGTTATTTGTTTGAAATAATATATCGTGAAACAAACAGAACATATGTTATTAACTTAGATGAAATATATTCATTTTCGGTTCGTTCTAGCTCACTCGCACACTTGTACATATTTTAAATGGTACCATACTTGTATGCCATGTGTACATATATGTTATGCTTGTAATTCTAAAAATATTAGTATCGAGAGTTTTTATCCAGGTATTTTTTTTCCAAAGAAGCATTAAGAAGCGTATATAAGCTGCACCTGGAGCCAATTACAGTCCCTTACAACATTCAAAGTATATTGGTTATAGGTGATATTGGAGTACCAGATGTACGATGGAAAGCGGAAAGACCAAAAAAGAACTGCATCATGACGAATGTTCAATCTTCAAGAGATCTTCGATGTGGCAACTGTAATGGTTTATGACACAATAGAAGAAGATGTACCAACCAACCAAGAGAATAAATGCATTGGCATAGATTTTCTGAGAAAAGTTATAAGTTCATTGATGTCATTTCATTTCTAATACATAAATTTCTAATAAAACCTAGTACAAGATTTGTATTCTCTGCCTCTAGTCATCCTGTCATAATACCTACGAGGACGTGGCCTAAGACCAAGTCTATTTCTTCTTGTTATTGTATCCTCGGGTCTCTCCCTGGAAATGGTTTCCATGGGTCAAATTTATCAGTCTCCTGTGTCTGCACCAGCGCTTTTGGAGTCACAAATAACTGAGTAGCTGTATCAAACTATGGTGCATCAAATATAGAAGTGGCCATTTGCATGTAATAATCCCAATAGTCACCATCAGGCTGTGAGGGGTACGTGCCTGTGACGTCCCCTCGCCCGTCCACCGATAAGTGTCCTGGCCAGCCCACTGATAATTGCCCTGGTCAGCCTGCTGGGAAGTGCCCTGGTCAGCCCGCAGGAAACTTTCCTGCTCAGCCTGCTGAGGGACCTCGTCATCTTGTTGAGGCGGACTATCCATATGCCAAACATTGGTATACTTTCTACGCGGATGTGCTTGCTGTCGGCTAACTAAGCCTTGAGGATAATCCGGCATAATATGTAACGGAGGATTCGGGGGAGTCAAAATTGCTTGCACAATATCCAAAAATGATCTTACTGTTGTGCTTAACGGGTCTCTCACTAGATAATTTTTACATGGTAGATTCAAATTTGGAAGCTGAAATATTAAGTAGAATCCAATTAATTTATAGAAGAAAAACTATGGAGACAAACATTTTTATCAATAAAATACGTACCTTCTCATTTACATGTTGATACCATTCACGATAACTAGCATCATTAATGGTCCGATGTTGGAATCACAACTTCTCATATCGGTAGGATCGGTTACTGATAAGAGGAGCTCCCTACCAAGATCTATAATGCTACACCATTTAAACAAATATGAGCATATGATTTCATATAATTTTAAAAAAATTATTTTGTTCAACTTTTTAAATAACTCACCATGATCTATAGAGTCCATTAGTTGAGACGACTGTACCGCAGGCCGTGTCTCCAATCTTGAATTCCACTGCAGAATTATTTTATTTGCTCTTTTAGATACTGTCACGACCCGCACCCGGAATTTGGGGCACGAGCACGTGGGTACGTCCAGCCTACGCCGCAACATAGGCGGTAGAACGCTGTCTATGTCAATACTCTATCTAATCAATCTCACACGAATACCCAACTCCATAAGGAGACACAGATATCATAATATAATATGGAATACTCAATCACAGAAACTAAAACACGATGAGATATCAAAAAAATAAATGAATTACAAGACAAGTCTAAACAGCAATAAATAGTCTAACCTGCAATCAATAACATCCAAATCTCCAAGTGTGCTGGAAACAAGTCCTCTAAGTCACAGTCTGGAAAAAATATCCAGTCAGGATTGGAGCAAAGTACAAGCACTAACAACAGTTCCATGTATATTGACAAAAACTATAATACAGCATAAAAAAATACAAGATAGATATGAATACTGGAAATAAGAAATACTAGAATAATAAAGTACTGGAATAATAAAGTACTGGAGCATATGTCATCATCAATGTACAACTAGCAATGAATAGAAATACAAGTGCATGCTAGAACCATGAACTGGAATATAAGTAAACACTAGAACAATAACTAGAACATGTAGAGATGCTAGATCAATATACTAGAGATACATGTCAAGAACATCTAACTAAGTGTGTAAAACATTAGCATATCATGTGATCGGCTTGGGACTGATCAGGCTTGCTATGTATGACTAGCTATGATTCATGTAAGGTCAGGCTAACCATCCGGATAGCTATGATGCAAGCAATAGTCAGGCTAATCATACATAACAGGCTATGAGGCATGTAATGGTCAGGCTGCACCGACGTGAGGTGTGGGTGAGCTATGATTCATATAGAGTTGGGTATGATCACATAAGCTACTAATATTTCCCCGTTCCCCCAGCTAGCACGATGGATTCCAAATCATGACTCCTCGTGACAGGTCTCGATGATGCCAACTCGTGTATACAACAGTGTCAGAATCATGTACGTTATACAACTAGAATTATAGAGATAATCAACATAATGAAAACTGTCAGAGAATGTACTCGCCTGGGGGTCCTGCTGCTGGCAATAACAATGTTCGATTTCTGAGGTCTTGTCTGAAAATCCAACAGTCCTATAGACATCATTAAATAATACAATATTGTATCAGACATCATCCTAACATATACACAATCATAAATACTCTGAACTCAGGGGCTACGCTAGGTATGACACTGGTCAACTAGGGTCAAGTGTGCGTCTAATTGTACGGATGTCGCGTCTGTAATTGCTGTGCAAGATCAGACAGTCGACTCACAAGTCTCAGGGTCGCATGGTCAACTGTAAATACGGAATATCCGCAATTACACGAGGGTCGTCTAGTACATCTAAAAATATACATAGTCTTAACTAGCATATAACATTAATATATATATATGTATACCCATTAATTAAATATATAATATATATATGTATATACACTAATTGAATTCATACTACATATATATATGTCAAGCATATACTAATGGGATACATGTACAATACATATACATATGTATATATATATTAATTGAGTTCATATATATATATATATATATATATATATATACCAATTATATACATACTAAACATATACTAAAATGAATACATATACTATACTTACAAAATCATGTGAGGAGGGGGTCAGGTACGAACATGCGCGGGCATGCACAGAGTCGAGGGAGGCTACTGTGGTTTGTCTCCGACGAAGTGGGATACGTCGACGATGACAACAACGATGACGCCGATGACGATGATGACGATGACTGGTGGTGATGATGATGGTTATGATGATGATGATGATGATTATGATGAAGTTGATGGTGAAGGCGATGGTGATGATGAAGGCGAGGCTCAGGCGATCAATGGGGTATAGGTTGTGCTCAGGGTGTCAAGGCGGAGGAGTGGTCTGGTGGAGGTGGGGCTCAGTCGAGGAGGGGACTGATCAGAGAGGAGAGGTGGTGTAGTCTGGCGAGGTACAGGCGGAGCTCCGGGCTCAGGCGGGTTTGAGGGAGGAGATAGACGGACGGGTTGGCGCGGTGGGGAGGAAGGAGATGGAGAGGGAGACTACTCGGGGATCCGGAGGCTGCTCGTCGGGCTGGACAGGGAAGAACGGGGAGGAAGCAGGTGGTCGTCAGCTTCAGGCGGCGGAAGGAGGCTACTCCGACGAAAGAGAGCTCCGGCGAGGGGGACTGGCCGAGGAAGGGATGAAGTCTAGGGTCGATTTAGGGTTTAGGGTAAGTTTTGGTGTTGGTGATGGTAATGAAAATAATATGGAGGGTTATGGGTTGCATGTAGGAGAGGAGAGAGGTTGATGGTGACCTCCTAGGGATTAGGGCCGACCAAGCCTTGGGATGGGGTTGCTTTGGGAAAAAGGGTTAAGGATGAGGAATATATATATATATATATATATATATATATATATATATATATATATATATATATATATATATATATATATATATATATAAGTGAAGGTGTTGTGTGGTGGGGATGGCTCCATTTTAAATGAATGGCCATGATTCAACATGGAGAAAATTCAAACAAAAAGGAGGAGAGAGGGAGAGGGTTGAACGGTCAAAGGGGAGAGAGTTAATTTCTTCATGGGTCTTGACCAATAGGATGGTGACACATTATTGCACTTTTACAAATAAGCCCCCAACAATTAGAAAATTGCACAGAAGTAGATTTTGGGATTTAATGAGGGAAAAATACCATATTTGGTGTGATATAGTGGCTAGAAAGGATGTTTGGTGTTTAGTATGGATCTTGAGGGTATGGATGGGGGTTTGGTTTGGTGTTGGGTCTAATTTTGGGTCAAGTTGGGTCCTTACATCAATTTAATTAAAATTAATATAAATGGTGTTCTAAAATAAATTGGAAGTACATGTGATTGAAATTAGGTGGGACACAAGTGTCATGGACGTAGAGAACTCAGAGTAGAATATTATCATAATTTGGGTTGCACAAAATGGGTCAAGATTGTGTCTCCAATTTCGATTGGAACGCACAAAGATACAAAGTTAAATTTTATATCAAATTAAATATAGACGTTTGCGACGAATATTGTGCGACTAAAATGTAGCACAAGGAAGCATATTTATGAGTTACATAAGGGTCAGAATGGAAGACGGGCACGTCTAGGACAAGGTGTAAAATTTGTTGGAAGGCAAAAGCTAGGGTAGCGCTCCAAATATCGAAGCAACGGTAAGGCACAACAATTAAATAAAATTACAATAATTAATTATAACCCTAAATAATTAATCCCAAAAATTATAAATTAAATCCATAACACTATATTTCGGTCAGAGGTTCAACTAGTGGGCTTTTAGGTCTAGTCTACTAACTCATGCATTAAGAACATTATATAATACACACATATATATACACATATCATGCAATTATTTAAAATAAATACACATAATACCTATAATATATAAAATAATAAAAATACCCCTATTTTCAGGATGTGGTAGTGACAAGTCTACCCTCCTTAAAAGAATTTCGTCCTCAAAATTTAAGATCCTCAATATTAGTATTTATTTATTTATTTTCCATCAAAATTTAAATTCATCAACCCATATAATCATGAAGTAAATCCATATTGTTATTTCATGATCTTCAAAATTCTATAGATATCATATTCCAAAAATCTTCAAATATAAAATCAAATTCCATTCTTATCACAATCTTCTCCAAGACTGAATACAAAAATTTAATATTCGATCCTCTAATTGAAATCCAATCAATGCATATTAAAAAAATATCATCCGAATAGTTTGAATTTTAAATACTAATCCATTAATCATCTTACTCCTCTAATTTAAGTCCAATCGATGCGTATTTATAAAATTTAAATCCTCATCCCAAAAATTTGAGTTCAAACACCAATCCATTTATGATCTTATTCCTCGATTCTTTTTCCACACAATACTCAACAATGTAATACTTATGAAATCTTCAAATACCACCTTCAATTATAAATTTAAATTTATATCTTGCAGTCAAATAAATATAATGATAATCTTCTTAAATTCCTTAAAATTTAATGACAATTCAATCATATCTTAATCTTCATAAAAATTAAAGATTTAACAAAATCGTCAATTCTGCCATATTAAATTCTCAACTCTTTATTTAAATTAATGTTTATCCTCGAAATTTAAGGTACCTTGTCTCTCTTTGTCAAGTATATTCTCTTCATAAATCTTTACTACGGTCAAACCCCCAACAATCAAGGTCTAAGGAAATCCTACCTACAGTCATACAACATGCAATCTAGAGAAAATATGCACGATTATGGTCTTTTTTGTCATGGTATTGCAGTCTCTGTCATGGTGTACTACTAACTATATTCTAGCAAGAGGATCATTGATATAACTACGGTACTAAGAAATCAATCAATCAATCAATCAAATAGACAAAAAGAACAGAAGGAAAGAATAAAACATAGCCTTCTAACACAACCATAGGTTTAATGATGCATCCAAAGTTTGATACCCCACTGCTAACTCTCTTACTGTAATTGTTTATACTAGTTGTTCTTATCACTCAAGTGCACACCAAGTGCAACACACCATACTAAGTACTACTCTCTCTAATATAACTCTAGATGGACACCTAAGTCAATTTGCAGTACCATCTCAAGCATGCTCAAGCCAACAAATCCTTACACATGTACTTTATCCACTCATATACTATTATACATTCCTTACCCACCATAAAATTTAATCCTCAAAATAAAATTATCAAAATTTAACTTCTTGAACAATTTAAAATAAAATGCATATACTTTCCTCAAAAGTCAAATATTCAAATACTTGAACAATTTAAAATAAAATTTTAATCACTTCCAAAATCTTTATAACTTTGACTATGTTTATTGAATTGAATTTGAATCCTCAAAAAATTTAATAACATAAAATCTCAACTCATCAAAATTCTTAAAAATTGAAATTTATTTCTAATCTTCCAATTATAAATTTAAATCCACATCTAACTAAGTATACTTATATATACTCACAGTCTCTAACACACAAGGTACACACAATCACACCAATTGTCTACAACCTTTAACTGTGTACTAAAATTTATACTGCCCGGATTACTTGCACTGTTGCTTCCAATAATTTTTTTATCCATATTAACTGATACACCAATCAAATTTTATCACACAAGGTACTTACTGTTACTAGCACATTGCTCAACAAATCCTCGATATAGAAACACTAGCACTCTTGATATAGTAACTATAGCTTCCTTATTTAAATCACCTAATCACACTCACCAGAACTCATGATCACTTGCACTTTTTATAATACACATATTTTATTTCACTCTCAAAGGCAGGCATATGGTTCCATATCTCGATTGATGTATAAGTATCTCTCTTTTTAATCTTTTACAGACTGTTACACTAATCTGTGATACACTTTATATCTTTCATGATCAATCTTGATATTCCTCTACCAATGGCACACTCATTAATACCCTTTTATGCGTATACATTCCTTTCCTCTTGATACACCCAAGTATCAACCATCAAATTGAATATCATGCTCCATTAACTTTTAATACAATTTCCTCAATACTTAATTGTTTACATAGATCACCCAGCTACATAAATTCATGACTATCCAGGACTGGCATGTTGACTCTGATACTTACTCTTGAAACCATCACTGATACTCTTTACTCCTCCTTCTACCTGTAGTATCAATACTAACTATAATAACACCAGTTTATAGAACTATTGCTACAAGGTATCACGCTATGGTTTATCTCTAGATTGATGCATACTGCTCATATGTCCAACTAAGAAACACTAACAACTCACAAGCCATACTCAGTCAACATTGATACAAGACACAGACCCTATTGTAAGTCACCAAATTATCACATTAACAGGGATCCTTAAAGAAATAAAGCTTAAAAAGGAACTGGACTGAGGACTGAAGGTATCTCTACTGCTAGTAAAGAAAATGATGGAACAAAGTCCTATAATAACATAAGTGGATAAGTATTGAGATGATTCTTTAAGAACCAATTTAAGATACAACCTGATAATCATACACGTCTGTCCGAAATCATGAAACTCAGAATCCTCGCCACGCCAGTAAGCATAGCTGCGATAAACGATAGGTTCCATAACTAAGGTATGCAACTCTATAATTACGTTATCTAGAATCCTCGCCACGCCAACCAATATGGCTGCGAGAAACTCTAAATTCATAACTAAGATATGTACATCCGAAGTTAGGTTCCTACGTTTCTGCCATGACAGCTAATGTAGATACGATAAACTCTAGGCTCCATAACCAAAATACACGTTTTACCTTTCTTACTGTCCTCATCAATATATGTTATCAGATGATACCATAAATTTAGCCTGTCATGACCCGCACCCGAAAAATCGGGCATGAGTCGTGGGTACGTCCAGCCTACGCCGCAGCATCGACGGTAGAACGCTGTCTAGGTCAACTATCTAGCTAACAATCTCACGCAATCAATATATAAACTTGTCAAGATCTCAACTCCAAACGGAGGAGCAATATCATAATGATAATCAAGTACTCAATCACAAATCTAAGTACGATAAGATAACAAAGAAGACTAACAACTCCAAAGTCTAACCAACAACAACTACTACAACAACCACAACATCAATAATAATAATAATAATAATAATACATCATCCAAATAATATACAATACAAGGTCTCATCCAAAACCGAAGACAAATCCGGTGCTAAAAGCTAATAAAAATAATAACAAGGTCCTAGTGATCCCGGCTACCAACCAGGAAATCACTCCTAATCTAGAGGGTCCCTGTCTGCACCATCGACAGGCTTAGGTCCATAAAACGTCGGATACCAATCCTCCGGATACTCTGGAAAAAATATGTCCAGTCAGAACTGGAGCAAGTATATCTCTAACAGCAGTTCTATTTAAATGATAAAAACTATAAAACAGTTGTAGCAAGTAGCAAGAAGAATGAAATAAAGTATGGAACAAAAAATATATAAATCACTGGTACATAAAGGTAAAGATGCAGGAATATCAGAAGCAAGATAGTAATAACTGCAAGATACAAGAAATCTAAGCTAAGATCAAGTCCGTGCACATGAACGTGTAGTGAGTCCAGCATAAAATACATGTAGTGAGTCAAGTCCAGAAATATGTAAGTGAGACCAATAAGAATACAAGTGAGTCCAGACTATAAAGAATGAACTCGGTGTCTTTGAAATACTTATTTTGACATATAAACGGCTAGGGGTAAGTACGGCTCACCGCGCACTAGGTGCGCGGCTGCTATCATTCCAGATTAGACCAGAAGAAGTGATTCCTGATGATTCCAGATAGAAATGTTTACATGTCTACTCGAGTATTTCTCCGTCCCGACTAATATAAGTGAATCCAAGACTCGACACGTAAATCAAGATGAGTCCAGCCTGAAACATGAGTGATGCCTGTAGTGATGCCTGTAGGTGATGCCAGTAGGTAATTCCAGAATAGAGGCCAGAAACATAAAATATACATGTCACAAGTAAATGAATCCAAAAATACCAGTCCGTGTCCCGTATTATGTCAGAAAAATTAGATGATACTATACTAGAAGCTGAATCATAATAATAATAAGATAATAAAAACTATCAGAGAATGTACTCGCCTGACGTCCTGAGCAACTGGCGATCCGAACTGGTGTCGCAATGACCTATTACGAAAAGCAAGGTTAAACATGGTTTTAATAAGTTAAACATATATAAAATAACTAAAAATAGGCTTCTAGGGTCGTTCTAGGTCAAACGGGTCAAACCGGTAAAATCTGGGTCAAAAGTCAACTATGGGTCCAAAAAGTCAACTCTGGGTCAAATCTAGGTCAAAAGTTGACTTTGGCGGTCAACCGAGTCAACTACGGTCAACTCTAGGTCAAACTAGGGTGCCCCTAAAATTTTAGGCCAAAACTAGGTCATTAAGCTAATAAACCCTCAAACTCGCCTCCTTGAGATACCGGGATACCCTCGGTATCCGATACCTCACCCTACGCTATACGTCCCGTCTATACCCGCTAAAACTTATGCTAGCACGCGTAAATATATACACATATACATAAAAACCTATCTCTAAACTCAAACCTAGGTAATTGCTCAAAAACCCCGCTCGAAACCCAATACCTTAGATATCTCAAGGTATTGAGATACCTTGGTATCTCAAGGTATTGAGATACCTCTCAAAACTCAACCCTACTACCCCTCTAGCTAACTAACTATGCATAAACATATATATCTAGCTATAATCTAGGCTAAAATATAGATATCTAATACATATAGGCATATACCTAGGTATCTACATATATATATATCTCACATACACACATATACACACATATACCTTATATCTATCTCCAAACTCACAAATATATATACATAGCTATATATGCATCTATCTAGCTATATACCTATCTACCTATCAATCTATATCTTATCTATGTATCTATCTATGTATATCTATTTATATACCTAGATATCTATCTAGATATATATCTAACTATATATTTAACTAACTATCTATCTATCTATCTATCTATCTATCTATCTATCTATCTATCTAACTAGATACCTATCTATTTATATCTAGATATCAACTACCTATCTATCTATCTAACTATCCATCTATTATCTATCTATGTATCCATCTAACTATCTATCTAGTATCTAGATATCTATCTATCCATAAATCTATCTATCTATTTATATCTAGCTATCTACTTACCTATCTATCTATCTATCTATCTATCTATCTATCTATCTATCTATCTATCTATCTATCTATCTATCCAACTCTCTCCTAGCTGCTACTGGCGCCGCTACATGCTGCTACGCGCTGCAGGGGGGAAGCTGCTGCTGTTCATGCTGCTGCTGCTGTGCACAGCACAGCAGCCCCGCTGCACGCCTCGCTGCGACGCGCACAGCCACACGCAGACACACAGACAAGCCCACACACACAATCACATACAGACACACACACACACACACACCTATATACATACATATATACCACTATATATATATACAATCATAAATATATATATACACTCTAACATATATATATATATATATATATATATATATATATATATATATATATATATATATATATATATATATATTCTAACACACACACACTAACATATACACTAACACACACACACTTATGCATATAAACACATAACTATATATATACACACATATATCTATATATATATACACACTAATATATATATACATATACACACTCAAACATATATATATATATACACTCACTTACACACACTCACTCCCATACACCCTCACACACACACTCTCGCACACACTAGCACACACTCTCACAAACACAAAACCACACACACAAATATACATTTATATATACACACATACACAAACTCATAAATATATATATATATATAAACACGTACTCACACTCACACTCACATACCCTCACACACTCACTCTCACACACACTAACACACACTCTCACACACTCACACAAACACTCACTAACACACACTCACACACACACACTCTCACTAATACACTCACATATACATAAAAACACACATACATATATAAATATATATATATAGAAACACACACACAAATATATATATATATATATATATATATATATATATATATATATATATATATATATACATATATATATATAAACACAACACACAACACACAACACAACGCACAACGCTCACAACGCTCACCAACGCACGCCCAACGGCCCCGACACGCACAAACACCTATAAATATATAAAATATAGCCCGAGAATTCTAGCACACACTACCCGATGCTAACCCAACGCGCGCACAAGCCCGAAACTAGGAAACCAAGTCGAAATGGCGGTTCGGTCATTTCGACGAACACGCGGTGTGCGGTTCAGAAAATCTCCTGAAACGTACACCAAACCAACTCGGAATCGGCCCAAAATTTACCCACAGGTTCTAAACGATGTCTAGATCCTAGAAAAAATACTACCGCGTTGATTCTAGGTCTGTGGCAAAAATGCGCACGCACTTAGAACCAGCGACGACAAAAATCCCAAATTTGCCCGAAACGCCCGTTTCTCCGCGACACGACTCCCCGTGTCCGAACAGAGACACGCACTCACCCTCAAGACACCCGACAATGTCTACCTAGATCCGTTTAACCTAGGACATCACCCAAAATTGGGCCAAATTCGGATTCCACCCGAAATTGACACAAAACCTAGTGTTAAAGTCTCCAAACTCAACCAAACTAGTTCCAACTTCCTCCCACGGGTAGCCTAAGGGTCTAGAAAGGTTCTAAACTATTAATTACACTATATAAGAGTAATTACAAGGTGAAAAATCAGGGTTTACCTCTTGAGAGTTGGAATCCCAAGCCAAAGTCTCCAAAAAGCTCCAAATCTACCTCAACTAGCTTCCAAGCTTCCAATCCAAGCTCCAACACCAAATTTAAGCTCTACCCACCTAGGTTGGGGAAAAATGTAGGATTAGAGTTCACACAAAAGTAAGAAATGGAAGAAGGAAGAGAAGGAAAAGGAGAAAACTTACTTGAAGTGGAAAATTGGAAGAAGAAAGGAAGAAGAAGAAGGAGTGGAGAAGAAGAAGAAGAAGAAGTAGTGAAGAAGAAGAAGAAAAGGGGAGGGGAGCTGCTATGTGCGGGTGAAAATAGGGCCGGCCAAGTGCAAGGAAGGGGTTTTACAATAATACAAAAGTCCAAAATGCCCTCCCCTTTAGGAAGCAACTTGGGTTTTGGGTTCTAAAAGCACTCAAACTAACTCCAAATCTCTCCAACTAACCCACTAAAAATATAATAAATATTCTAAACCCAAAAATAGGTCTCATAAAGGGTGTGGGCTGGGTCGGACATGGGTCCACTAGGGTCTGACATGTGTCCAGGCTAGCCAAAACCCTAAAACAATCAATATAAAAATAATACAATCATTAATTAAATATAAATATAAATAATTATAAATAATACACAATTAACCAAATTAAAAATAAAAAAAATACCCGGCTCAGGAAATGGGGTAGTGACAAGCCTATCCTCCTTAAAAAATTTCGTCCTCGAAATTTAAAGTCAATCGCACTCCCTCTAGGTCAAACCCCCAACAATCACAGTCAAAAAATTCTACCTATACAACATACAAGATCATGGTCCTACTGGTCGTGTTATCACAGTCTCAATCAGGGTCACTACACTATCTACCATAACACAAAGAAAAGTCTAACAGGTACTAATGAAGCACACCACAAGGAATGGAAAAGGACAGAAAGAAGAACAAAGAGACAGACCTGCTAACCCGACACCCGTAGCATCGGCCTCCTCGACCGTCAACGCATAAGCCCTGCCCTGCTGGGGTGTATCCCTCTGCTGGTGCGGGGCATGATGTTGTGCCACAGGTGGCCTAGCTCCAACTCTCTGATCCTGTGCTCCACCCAATGGAGGTGCAGTGGGGCAATCTCGCATCTGGTGAGCAGCAGATCCACAGAAAAAACACACCTTCAACCTCCTCCTACAAATATTCCAAGTGTGTCCTGCCTTCCTGCAGTAGGTACAAGTGGGCACCCTCTGATCCTGACCCTGCTCGCTGCCTTCTGCACACAGGGACGCTTAGCTGGTCCCGCACTGCCACTCGCACTGCCTGAATCATCCCTGCCTCTCTTAGACTTGAGCTCCAAGTCATCCTCTGCCCTCTGAGCGTCTCCTACTATCTGCTCGAAAGTCGCCTCGCGGTCGCTCCTGGTCAAAGACTTGACCGCCATAACCAAGCCCTTGCGAAACTTTCTCGCATTTGCTGCCTCACTCAAGCCATCTACAAATCTGCCCAGACGGTAGAACTCCGCTGCGTACTCGTCCACCGTCATGCTCCCCTGGATGAATGCCTCGAACTGGCTCTCCAAAGCACTGAGTGCCACATCTGGAAAAAACTTCTCCTTAAAAAGCCTCTTGAAAGCCTCCCAAGTAAGCCCTGGCGCCGCGATCCACGTATCTGTACGATACCATGTCAAAGCAAGGTCGAACATTTGACTGCCTGCTGCCTCTATCTGCATGCTGTCTGGAATCTGTGCCAGTCGAAAAATCCTCTCGATCTGCTCTATCCAGTCATCGGCATACAGGGTCCCTTCTGTACCCCGAAACTCCTTGGGCCGCATCCTCTGAAAGTCAATGATACTACCCGGCCTCGGATGCTGTGCCTGATCTGCCTGTGGCTGAATCTGTGCCACCCTATCCACTGCTGTCATGGCCACCTGGTGGGCGTTCTCAATGCCCAGCCTCATCACATCCACCTGACGGTGCTGCGCGTCCATCATCTTCCTGAAGAACGTAAACAGCTGCGCGACATCTACTGTTGCAGGAAGTGGTGGAGGAACCACCGGAACGACTGGAGTAGTCCTCGGATCGACAGGTGAAGGAGGATCCCCGAGAGAAACAGATGCTCCCTCGACCGCAGGAGTGGTGAGTGGAGCGGTAGCAGCTGCCTGAATACGAGCTGGACGAGAGGTAGCAGACCTCTCAGTGGCAACTGCTGGAACGGTATTGAGATACCTCGGTATCTCAAGGTATTGAGATACCGCTCTCAAACCCCTCTAACTAGTTATTAGGCTAATAAATATATACCTAGTTATTAATCTAGGCTAGAAAATATATATATCTATCATATATTTACATATCTAAGTACCTATGTACATATATATATAGATATCCACACACATATACACATACCCATATATACCTTACCCAACTCATAAATATATATGTATATAACTATCTAGATATCTATATATATGTATATAACTATATGTATATAGATATCTATACCATTAGATAGATAGATAGATAGATAGATATCTAATACCTAGCTACCTATCTATCCATCTAACTATCTATCTACCTATCTAAGTAACTATCTATCTTATTTACTAACTATCAATCTAGCTATTCTAACTATCTATATATCTATCTAACTATAGATATATATCACTCTCTCTCTCCTTCACTAGTATTTTTCTAGCCAACGCGGCGCACAAACGAAGCTGCTAGGGCCTGCTGCTGCTGCATGTGCTTGCTGCTGTTGCTGCTACATGTGCTTGCTGCTGCTGCTGCTTCATAGTGCTGCTGCTGTTGTGCTTCTGCTGCTGCTGCTGTGCTGCTGGCCTGGGCTACTCCCCCCCTCGCTTCGCCACACACACGAGCACACACACTCCTATATATATATATCTATATATATATAAACATACATATCTCTCTCTCTCTCTCTCTCTCTCTCTCTCTCTATATATATATATATATATATATATATATATATATATACACACACTCTTAAACACACTCTAACACACACCTACACACTCACAACACTTACACAGACACACACACACACACATATATATATATATATATATATATATATATATATATATATATACACACATACACATACAAATATCTATATATATATATATCAACACACTCACTCTAAGATATATATATATATATATATATATATATATATATATATATATATATATATATATATATATATATATATATATATATATATATATATATACATACACAAGCACACCTATACATATACATATATATATATATATATATATATACACATTCACATACATACACAAGCACATATATAAATACACACATATATATAGACACACATACATATATATATATATATATATATATATATATATATATATATATATATATATATATATATATAGACACTTATACCCAAACACCACACAACGCACACAACACACAAACAACACGTCCCACTCACGCCCAACGACCCCGACACTCACAAACACCTATAAATATATAAAATATAACCCGAGAACTCTAGCACACACTCTCCGATGCTAATCCAACGCGCACACAAGTCCAAAACTAGGAAACCAAGTCGAAATGGCCGTTCGGTCATTTCGACGAACACGCGGTGTGCGGTTCGGAAAACCTCCTGAAACGCACACCAAACCAACTCGGAATCGGCCCAAAATTTATCTAAGGGTTCTAAACAATGCCTAAATCCTAGAAAAAATGCTACCGCGTCGATTCTAGGCTCGTGGCGGAAACGCGCACGCACTTAGAATCGGCGACGACGAAAATTCCCAAATTTGCCCGAAATGCCCTTTTCTCCGCGACACGACTTCCCGTGTCCGAACGGAGACACACACTCGCCATCAAGACACCCGACAATGTCTACTTAGGTCCTTCTAACCTAGGACATCACCCAAAATTGGGCCAAATTTGGATTCCACCCGAAATCGACACAAAACCTAGTGTCAAAGTCTCTAAACTCAACCAAACTAGTTCCAACTTCCTTCCACGGGTAAGCTTAGGTTCTAGGAAGGTTCTAAACCACTAATTATATTACATAAAAGTAATTAACAAGGGAAAAGTTAGGGTTTACCTCTTGGGAGTTGAAATCCCAAGGCCAAAGTCTCCGATCTACTAGAAATCACCTCCCTCAAGTTTCAAGCCACCAAATCTAGCCTCCACACTAAATCTAGGCTCCACACACCTAGATTAGGGAAAATGCAATGTTAGGGTTAGCATAAAAAAGAAGGAATGAAAGAAAGAAGGAAGAAAAATGAAGAACACTTACTTTGGAAGAGGAAGGAAGAAGAAAGAAGAAGTGGAGAAGAAGAAGAAGTGAAGATGGAACAAAGGGGGCTGCTTGCAGCTGTGTTCACGGGTGGGTGTGGGTAGGTAGGGGCCGACCAAGTGAAATAAAGGGGGTTTACATGTCCAAAGGTCCAAAATGCCCTCCACACACTTGGGTTTGGGTTCCGGGTTCCAAAATCACTCAAACTAACTCCAAATCTCTCCAACTAACCCACTAAAAATATAATAAATATTTCTAAGCCCCAAAATAATCCTCACAAGGGTGTTGGTCGGGTCGGACATGGGTCCACTAGGGTCTGACATGGGTCCAGGCTAGCCAAAATCCTAAAACAATCATTAAAAAAAATAATACAATCACTATTTAAATATAAATATAATTAATTAAATACAATACACAATTTACCAAATAATAAAAAAAATACCCTATTTTCTAGAATTGGGTAGTGATATTAGATCATTATTCAATATGGATCATAATGTACCCTGTGTTAAGCGATATATATTTTGCGCTATGGCGCAGTAGAGACTGAGTCACAGCTTGAATTGAATGATAGAGTCACTCAATGAGATCTACCTAGCATACACGCAACACGATATAAGGAACGAGTAGGAAATTGTGTTCGAACGGATCTAGTGGTACCGATTGCTATGCTTGAGATAGATTAGATAGTGCATGGTTTGCGCTCAGGAAGTCTCGAGAATGAGACTTTTTTTGAGTGGTGTATAATGTAACGACCCTTTCCGTTCAAACGGACAGCCGATTCAAATGGCACAAGTGCAACGACCCGACCCACTTTGCTCAGCGAGAAGACTCGTTTGAGGCAAATGATTTCTAGACTTGGCCCTTCAGGAGTTCGGACTTAGACTTCCAAAGGTCGCTCGGAGTATCGTTCGACCGAGGCGAATCATCGCTAAGGTTGGTGGCTACGATAAACTTGTCTTTGCTAAGCCAGCACACTTAAAATATGGACGATACATGCTAGTCGCTAGGTGAATCACCCCTTGCATGCTAATAAAGAATACAACGCACCTAGCCAAGGGAATAATCCCTTCTTGTATTGCTTGTGTTAGAATATGAAAATAAAACTTGGTTTATAACATAGACCCTCGAATGCTACCTTTGCTTCATGCAAGTAGACCCCGCTATGCCTCGAGTAGATCATTATATACTATTCATAGTGTATTGTTCCACTTGTTTACACTGCTCGTCTCCTAGATTATGTCGCTCGATATGTCCCTGTACAATTGCACTCCTCGCACTACCCCTTAGACCCATGCAAACGTAAATATCTTATGTTCTAAAATAGACTATACTACTCGTTTTCTTATGCTTATGTTTCACAAAAATGCAATGCTTGCCTGCTTACATTATAACTTATACTCGTTGCCTCGTTCTATTGCTTGTCAATTATATGCATGCCAAAATTTATCGCACTTCACTATCTATGATTCGTTCAGTTGAAGTAGGAAGGCTATCAAGATAATCGTTCCGATCCAAATATAAAATATTGAAAGTATTCGGGACTGTAAGGTCGCCAATGCATTTCCCGAACTAAGGGACTGCATCAATGGACAATTAAGCAAGATAACATCACAATATCTCTGAAAATCAATACTTGTTCTGAATTGAATCCAACGGCTCGGGGAGTCGATACTATACCTGATAGATCTTGACTTGAACCCGTACCTGTACCCGAATCTAACTGTATCTGTACCTGCGAGAATATGGAAAACTTGAGGATACGCATGGTCACGGACAACTTGTGCACAAGGTGGATTTTCGAATCTAGTTTCGCGGACGGTCGTCGGGGCACTGGGGCCGATCCGATCTAGAAGGAGCCGTCTGTTATGGGCGGGATGGGTGCAATGCCACCTGTATCTTGCTTGCACACCATCTTTGCCTCGAGAATACACCGTCCTTTATGGCGTCATGCCATAATTCCCAAACGAATTTGAATTCAGACGAGCCATAAATTTCAGTATATTTTTGATGCTGAAATCTACAGGAAATCATGCATGAAAGTCGAGTTTGTATCGGTTGACTTTTTGGTCAACAGATCGCCTCGATTTGCGTGCCATGAGTCTCGAGTTGATAAAATTCAGTTTCTTTGGACAAAATTTAGGAATTAACATAAAAATCAGAATAATAAGATTAAAATAGGATTTTAAAGTAATTATTCCAGAATTAAATAAATTAAAATAAATTAATGGTATATTATTATATAGTTATATGAATATATATGTAAGTAAATGCTAATTGATAATTATGACTAAATATTCAGACTGTATGACCCTAGGACATCGTGGACTATCCCATACTTACCTTGACCATGTTGACCCTAAGAACTTGTGAATCTGTCTGCCTTGCGTACACTAACGTACTGGCATAGACACCTGTCAGTTGACTGACTGATTTCGTACAGTACTTGAAGACGCGACACCCGCGTAATTCAATGCGTAATTGACCGTGTTAGATGACTAGTGTTACCCCTAGTATACCCCCTGATTTCAGTGTAAATGTGGTTGAGTATGGTGCTAGTGTAATGACTAATGATTCTATTATATTATATTTATGTGTACATAGAATATTGGATTGTTCTGCGCGATTTCTGGAGCAGGTTATTGGTACATTATAGCTTCCTTGTCAAGCAAGTATACCTTGCCATTGTACTGTTATTTATATTCCATATGTTGCATGCATCTTTATTTTCTGTCTTTAGTTCATATATTTTAACTGTTATATAAAATACGCGCGACGGTGACGTCGCGGTATATTTTTATTTATGTATTTGCATTAACCTTGTTTATGAGACTACCCCATCATCATGTAGCATCATTAGGTTCATTGGCCGTGACACAGTTGTTACACGAGTTGTGAGTCTCATGTAGATCACGGACTTGCTTGCAGGTTGGCCTCCTGTACGTGTGGGCCGTGCGTTAGGAATAACTGCTGTTAGAAACTTTGCATGCTAGTAGACTGGGCAGTTATTAGAGGTATTATCGTGTCATGGATGTGACATGCTTAGAGCATGGGGTGGGAAGAACAACAAGTAAGACGTATGGGCTCCGTTGCACTTTCCTTGTGTAACCCGTACGCTCCGTCGGAGATGCGCGGTCATGATGACCACTATATATTATATTATTATCAGGCGGGCCTCCGGTGTTCGAAAGACGCCGTGCCTTTGTAGGCCCCTGGATCTCCAAGAGAACTATGCCAATCCCATTTTAGCCAGATAGCCCACGCGTTGGGAAAGTTGTTCTCAAACTGCATTCACATAGATGGTTAGGCGACCCCAATGGATGTTTATTTTCAGTACTTTATTGACATGTGTTTAAGTATCTTGTTATGTCCCTCTGAGGACCTGGTCCGCTGCCAGGTGTACCTGTTTCTTGAGTATTTGCAGGAGCGTAGATTTGGATGGTTATAGATGCTTCGTGGATGTCTTCTCTTCGAGCCGTGATTGATAGCTGGTACTTATATTGTTTGAGTGAGTTGTACTTATATTGTATTTACTTTTCTCATTTGAGTTGGTAGTGGATTTGTTTCCATCCAACTATCATCCTTAGATACTTCTTATTGAGATCTAGTTTCATAGATACTGTTTATTTATCTCTATATAATTTTGGTGGATGAGATTTAGATTTTACCCTATGACTTGTGACATATGTTTATACCACTTGTGGATTTTGTATTCATATTACAGCGTACATATGTATTTGGTTTCCATATATTGGAGTTGCCATATCCATGCGGCTGGCATGCTTACGTGTTCCTAGTCCTACGTATTTGGGATTGGGGCGTGACACAATGCCACTTGTATCTTGCTTGCACACCATCTTTGCCTCGAGAATACACCGTCCTTTATGGCGTCATGCCAGTGACCTTCTGTCATCTAGATTAAGTTGGCTCGATTGCGGCAACCCGGGTGCGTGTCATTGCATTGTAGGCGACTGCTCTGTGTAACACATTTGAATCTACTTCTGTATCTGAATACCTGAGAATCCAATGCAACATACCTGAGTAATTGATATTGCAAATAATCCAGTTCAGCATGATCGCACCAAACATATGAAGATTGCTCAGTTCTTCATCAAAGAGCAGCTGAATAGAAAAGTTTTGACTTTGAGCTATGTGAAATCAGCGGAGCAGTTAGCTGATTGTTTAACTAAAGGTTTAGGTTCTAGAGAGTTTGACATCTTTTGTAATAAGATGGGGATGATTGTTATCTATCGCCCGTCTTGAGGGGGAGTGTTGAGTTATGAGAATTTATTTAGTCCCACATTGGATAGAAAGTAAGGAGGAGGCTAGCCTCCTTCTATATATATGTACCCTCTCTTTGAGAAATAAATCAATTAAGCCTTTCTACACTTTTCAAATTTCGTGTTTAAAATAAAAGTAAAAGAAAATTTGCATGAAAAGTAAATATTTTACTAATCTTTTATTGTTGGAAGATTTTTCATTCTAGTTATCACTAGAACCTTTTGGAAGTGGAAAAAAGAGAGGACAAAATGGTAATCAAAAGAAAAATTGATTCTAGTAAGATAAATTTGTCATATTTCGGTGAAGCATGGGAGTATTTTTTATTCAAGTAACTTGTCATGAAGTACAAATCCAAAAAAATGGTTTTCAAGTTGTTTATGCTACATGTGATCTAAAGAAATCATGTTCTTCTATACAACTTCAGAATTTTATGGTCAATTTGGATTGCAATTGGGTTTTATCTATGATTACGTCATTTTCAAAATAGTGTAGGCGCCAAACAAATTGTCTTTCTAAACTGATGTTTGTTCAAATTTATCATTCATCGAGAGCAAGCCTTATTACCATGTGTTCTTATTTCAGGAACTAATCATATTGATGTCCAAAAATTATATTTTAAAATTTTTGAAGTATGTTACAATTAGTGAGAGTAAAACACATATATCCTCTTACAAAATATTTTTTTACGAACGATAACATCAATTTTTGTTTACTTAATTAGCCAACATGAAGAGTAGTCAGAATCACATCAAATAATTCAATCCAACATTATTATCAAGAATAACAATATGTAGCATAACATCCAATTGGATCTTCCATCACTTATCCAATATGGTAATACAACCATAGATGTACGTATTAAATTGTTATGTCCCTTCTTCTGATGCATTACCATTAGGATTTACGACAAAAATTTATTTTGCGTAACATTTATCTAAAATCCATGAATGTGAAAAATATAGAAAAAAAGACAGTATCTCGTATCCTATTTTGAAATTATGGAAAGATTAAGTGGCTCCAACAACAACTCTAGGATGGTTATTGATTTGATAGTTACAATTTTAAATGCAAAAAAAATGTGATTTCGATTTTTGTTTTGTGGCAAAACTTTTTACCATAGTGTCCCTTATTGTTTTTCCTACTATTAGCTTTAGTAGATATAATGACTATTTTTTCTTCTATTTTCGTTCAAGTGGCTTTTTAACATAAGTATGTTTTTAACATTATAAGGGCAAATCCAACTTCAAACTCACAATATCTTCATTAATTTATATCAAAAGCGTCAACAATTGAGTTTAATTGGATTATGAACTAAGTTCTCAAGGAAGATTCGAATCATGTCATCGTAATCAACATGCCACGACTCCATGAACATATATGAAGAAAAAAAATCATAAGAAAAGTCTTTGTAGATTGACTGTTTGGTAGGAACTAACCCTAGGATGTAAATGGAACCATATTTTTGGATTTTGCAAGAAGGTGGGGGCTTTCACAAGCTACCACCAAATTTTATCAACTTGTTAATTAATACCGAACTCAACTTGCTCTTGTGGTTAGTGAGAAGAGGTATAACCTTTCTGGTTGGACGGAGGTCTCGAAATCAAATCGCGGAAGAGGTGTGGAGTCAGTATATGCCCTAATAACATGCGACATAGCGTACGTAAAATCTCGTACGTATCGTCGGACATCTAAAAAAAAAAAATTTATTAATTAATAAACCCTTTTGCTTAACATTTTGACCAACCTGAAAGTAGCCCTTTATATAACCCAAAATAAAAGTATCTCTTCAAGCACCCAAAGGAAGTTTGTCCTTTGACACCTTATATAGTTAGATCAATTGATTATAACAAGTCTTCTTCTGATGTGGAATGAGAACAGGTTACAGTTCTTTCTATGATACACAATCTGACTTGACCTAACCTTGTCCCTCACAATTTCCTTGTGCATGTGAAACTCGTTCTCCACCTACCATCATATTACATGGGAAACAAAACAATGTTTCACTACTAGTAACATATAGGGCTAATTAGAGTTTAGATCATAAATTATATATCAGCTTTGAGTTAAAGTTATGACATGTCCAATTAAAAAGTTTAGAATCTAATTTTTATTTTTGTTTATTTTTTATACAAAAAATTTTATTTAACGGAAAAAATTAAAAGTTATGATATGTCCAATTAAAATTGCTGGAAAGAGAAAAAATTTAGAAAAATTATGAATAACGGGAGCCGGTGCAAACACAAATGGCGCAAAAAAAAAATTTGTGTTCGGCACCAACACAAATGACGTCCAATTAAAAAAAAAATGTGCTCGGCGCCAGTTGCTTTGACTCTAAAGAATTTTTTTTTTAATATTTAGTTTGGCGACAACACCCTTGGCACCAACAAAAAAAAAATGGAGGTGGCGCCCCAACCCAAAAAAATAAAAAAATGGGGATGGCGCCAATGTGGTGGGAGCCAACCAAAAAAATAAAGAAAAAAAAAGTCTGATTTTTTTTAGAAAAGCTCTTGGATCCAAAAAAAAAAAAAATGAGTTTTCAAATTCGTTTTTTCACTTTGGCTCAAACACAAATGACGTCAAGATTTATTTATTTATTTTATTTTTGGGAGGAGCCAAGGTTGTTGTTAAATTTTTTTTGGCAGATTTTTGGGTTGGCTCCAACCCCAATGGCACCACTCACATTTTTTATTTTTTTTGGGTTGGAGCCAATGGAGTTGGCGCCTAACTAAATAATAATTTTTTTTTCTTTGGAGCCAAAGCAACTGGCGCCGATCACACATTTTTTTTAATTGGGCCCAACTGTGTTGGCGCCGAACAAAATTTTTTTTTTTTGCACCATTTGCGTTGGCGCCAGCTTCCGCTACTCGTATTTTTTCTAAAATTTTCCTCTTTCCAGCAATTTAATGAAAAACTTTCCGTTGAATGAAATTTTCTGTTTTTTCTATTATACCCTCCCTAGTTTATATGAAGGTTTCGTTGTCACGGAATGGAATAGATGATATAATGTTAAAACTAAAATAAATAATAAAATTTCAAGATCTAAACTTCCTAACTGGACAAATCAGAACTTAAACTCTAAGTTGGCATAAAATCCAAGGTCTAAACTCTAATTTGTTGGAAACGCGGTGTGATCCGAACCGAAGTTGGTCCATGGGGTACGTCATTAGACTGGGCCCATATGCCTTAAAACAGATTTTTTCTGTAAGGTCTGAACCAATCTCAATTATCTACACCTCATGATCCCATCTCTTATCTGATGTTGGACTAAATTACCAACTCCATTATCACCATATTTTGAACGCTCAACCGAAAACGAGATACAATACAACATAATTAGCCCTAACATATATTTTGAAGATTGGTCTGGAAGGTCCAGGCCGGAGGATACTTAGACTTCAATATGTCAACATTCGTATTCGACTTGCATACGGACCCATATATGAGTACGGTCCATAAAAGATTAATCATGGATATATATTGACACAAATATTTGTACATATTTGTTGTCATGTTTAAATTACCCAACGAACTCAACTTGTAAGTCAGAATTTAGGGTAAGTTCTACATAGGCAATAAATAGCCTCGAAATATTCATGTATACTTACTTTTTGCTGCAGAACTTTGTCAAAATTTGTACATTATTTCAAATTTTAGTCTGACTTAGAATGTCGGAGTGGCATCGGAAGAATTTCCAATTACACAGAAAATCAAGGAGATGAATAGGACACAGAAAATCAAGGAGATGAATAGGATTTCAAAACTTTTCAGATTAAAGAGTAAAGAAAAGGAGACTCAAATTCGAACTCACAAAGCTTTTCAAAAATATATTATATGTGCAAGTGCGAGAAATATCCCTTTATCCTCAGCATTGTTTGGCATGTTCACTAAAAATAAGAAACAATTCAACACACCAAATGCTATTATGTGAATATCATGTGTTTCTTGAACCGCATTAGGATCCTGACCTCCACTAATATGACACGACCACGTAATGTATTATGTGAATGAAAAAACTTGAACACTCTTAACCCATAGATGGATCATGGCATTGAAGGACGTTTAAACAAAAATAATAAGAATTATACAACTTTAGGTCTTTAGAAGCAGTTATCTCATCTAAAATGATTTGGATCTGACTCAGAATTTTTTATTAAATTTTTAAATGAACCGCATAGTCGACCTTGTTTGCGACCATGGAAGTCTTTGCTATTGCTCATTACTTGTATTATAGCCTTTGTAGTCGATTCGGCCTGCCTCGTTTATGATCTTTATAAGAGAAATATAAATGAAAACTTAGAACTGAGGTCACACACATACTAGAGCACATACTTCCTCTCGTACGGACTAAAGTCAACTTCCACTCGCCTTGAGAGGAACTATGTCAAATCTTCTCCTTGGACTTCTTCGTTGATCGAATACATCCCACTTGCGAAACAACGTTCCAGCTTAACTTTGTCTTTATTCGACTCGATTTCCATGAATGCAAAAGTTCTCCCGCTAACTCGTACCAAAACCCTAAGTTAATAGAAAAAAAAAAAGTAGTCCACTAACAGTACGTATTTACCTTTTTTTGACACAACTTCTGTCACATTTTATTTGCCTACGAACATACAAGATGCGGTCGTCCTAGTTCAACTCCTTGAACCGAGTTACTTCTAGATTACAGTTGTAAAACCTCCTATGAATGAAAAAACTCATTGGTTCACTCCATAAGAGTGTCCCACTTAGAGATGGTGAAGAAGAGGAGAGGAGAATAACTTGAAGTTATTCTTGGCACGCGGTGAAAAATATATTATAGAGATTAGTTCATCATATGAGAGCATCTTCCATATATACAGGCAACAAGAACAATCCTTTAAGTGCATCCCACATGGACGCACTTACCATAATTATCCTACCGTATGTGGGTCGGTCGCATGGTGAATTGAACTCGATCTGGACTGGACTGACCAGACCGGTCCGGGACATTGCCAACATACTCTCACGCAAATATAGTGGATGCACTCATCCTTTCTCTCATGTCTCATATAGATTTATATATCTATGCGACGTGCGACTGGGAGTATGTAAGTGGAGCACCTTAAACCAAATCTCTAAAGGAACCAACCTAAGCATGACTCCTATCACAAAATCAAAAATCATAATAAGAAACATATGCACCCCAGATCAATTTGTGTTTGTCTTATCTGAATATCTCCCAATCTCTCGAAGGATTTCTAAAGCATTTGAGAAGAATTCATCATTGTCAAGGAGAACCCACAATCGTGGGTTCGTACCATCAATTGAACAAAGTTATCGTGCACTGATCAGACTTCCATCGTCACACTTTTCCATAAATCTTTAAAAGTTATAGATTTTCTATATTGTGATCCTTTGTTAGAGAGTTATGATAATTTTTCTACAACAGTTTTTATACACGTTTTTCTTTTATCAACTTCTATCGAAAAACAAGTGGCGACTCTATCGAGAATTTCTTTCTCCACCGACGAGCTGCAATACGATGCATTGGGTCTACTAGGGAGATGTTGGTAGTTCGAACAACATAAGTTCAAGCATATACTACTCACAAAACCACTCAAGCAATAATCCTATTACATGTGAAACTAGACAGAGTTTAGAAGTAGATGTAAAAATATATGGTCCACATGTAATAGAAGAAAGAACATGATTGGATAAAATAGAGAGGAGACAACAGATCTGCTCTGTCCTAAATGCATCATGTAAAGCTTCAACTGTCGTCCGCAAGGATACTTCAATAGTCACTTCTTTGCCTTCAAAAGCTTCAAGTGATGTTGGTGTTGTCGATCGCGACAGTAGTAGTACATGTTCATCGCGGAATTATTCTAAAAAGTTGTTGTTGCCATCTTTGGTATTACATCATTTCCTCGCGGAACTGAACATGATTTTGTAGCTTCCCTGGAAGTCACATAGCTCAACTATTGTAGCATTCGATACTAAAAAGTTTTAAATTGGTAAATTAGAATATTATGAGTGCAACGATGGATAACATGAGCTAACGAAGGGTTGGAAGTCATAAAAAAAAAATATTAAAAGTGCATTGGAAGAGATTCGGTAATTTTTAAATTTTATTTTGAATATTTAAACTTCGAAAATCATTTATTAGTAATTAATTCAAAACTTTAGGAATTTTAGAAAAATATTCCTTAGAAATTTGAACCCCAAATTTTTATAGTGAATCTAGAACATCATTTTAGAATTTTCTTATTTTTCATAATTTTTAAAATTTATTCGATAATTATTTATATTTAATTAAGCTAAAACTAGTTATTAAATAGATTTTCTAATTAAATGAAAGAAAATAAAACCAAAATCCAAAAATTCAACCAAGTTCTTACCCACATGAGGGGGAGGGGGACATGCCCTCACCCGTGGGTCAAACCCAAATTTGATCCGAATTTTTCTTTATACATATATAGGCATTAGTATTTTTTAGGATTAGGTTGTTTTAATTTTAAAGGAGTATTCCAGCAACAGTCCTAAAGTAAAATTCGACTTTTGAGCCCTTGTTCTTAGTCCCTCGGATCTTGAGGTTTCGGAGTTATGAGAAAAATCAAATAGTCAACAGAAGAAATTATGTGATCGCGCACTAATCAAACTTCCATCGTCACATATTTATCGAAAAATATGTAAAAGTTGTAAAAAAAAATTGGTAATCTTTTATTAAAGATTTGTAATCAATTTTGTACAACAATTTTCGTATGGAAAATTCTCTGTTATTAACTTTTACCGAAAAGCAACAAGCCGTCAACTGATACGTTCCGATGAAACCACCTCCCCTTTCTTGCTCCCGGTAGATATCCGATGGTACTCTACAAATCCATTTTGGTCTATATCACGACAAATACTATATAATACTATATATATATATATGAGTACATAAATAATTAGTTCAATAATGCTAAGTTTACTACCAAATGCTTACAACCTTCTTACAACCCACTCACCTCCGATCCCACCTCTTCCTCAATGAACGACCGTCACGTGGCGTTCCGGCCTCTCCCTCCTCCTTCCACCTCTCCCTCATCCTCTAATGGATAGTCGTCATGTGGCGAATGTAAGACGGTTGTTGGCACTTGGTTGTTGTCCTAGCATACCCCTAACTAGTTAGCATACTCATATTAGAAAACTCGTATAAGTTACAATTACATATTAGTTCCTGAGCCAGCCATCTATAACTTCACAGCGCGCAATAACTCCATCAGAAGGAAGAAAAAAGAAAAAGAAAAAAAAGAAAACAACATTAACATCTAGATTGTCTACGAAGTCCATTGACAAATTTATGCACTTCTTGCAACAAATACTACTTGGAAGATTTTCTCTCTTTGCTATGCCTACTATTTCCTAATGATTTTTGTCATTCATCTCCACTCTTGTATTCATGTATAGGAACATAAATTTCAACATCTTACGGAAGAACATCACACTGGGGCCAGTTGTCGAAAGTTCCAGAGATCTTCTTCTTCGGGAGTGAAGTTAACTAATCGGTTCACTTTGAATAAATATTTGCTACTTAGTTTAGCTTAGACGAGAGATATATAGCTAGCTGATCTGCTTAGAGTGTGCTGCTTAATGTCCGTAATTGGAGGTTCCGGAAACCTGGAGAAGTTGCTTAATTGGGAAACAAAGGAATTAGCGGGAAACTGTGGGTGGTCATGCATGATGATGAGATCGGATGCTACCATGCATATATGGATGGTGATAGTGTCTGCAAGTGAAGTGAAGCCACGTTTAGTTCTCGGGAAGCCTGGGGGGTTTCATGAAACTTGACTGCATTGTTTTCATGAAACAAGCGGGAAAACTGTGGGTGGTTGTGCATGATGATGAGATATATGCATGCATGTATGACAAGTGTCTGCAAGTGAAGTGAAGTGGAGGAGCCTGCACGTTCAGTTGTCGGGAAACCTGTATTTTCCATGAGACTTGATTGCATTGTTTTCATGAATCATGCATACGGGATTTTATTAACGGAAATAATTTTTGGTCCACCGTCTAGGTGGCAGCAACCATTGGCTTCCCTACTAGTACCAAGCCCACCTCCTTAAAATCCGAATCAGAGGTCAATAGATGGCTGCCATGTGGTACGGGCCATGGCGATCACGCTCAAAAGATGGACCAAATAAAAGCATTCGATTATTTATTCTTTGTATATCCATAAATTTGTAAGGTTGTTTGATGTATATAATCAGTGTTAAGGTCACTAGCAAAATTTTAGCAATTCTATACAAGGATCCTCAAAATTTTTATAATCATAATGGCAAGAGAAATTTTGTATGACTACAAATTTTTTTTAAAGTCCATCAAGAGTCTTTTAAATTTCATGTTTTATTTTGCAGAAGACTTGCCGGTAATTCTTTTAAGTATATTCTGCGAGAACTATTCAATCTTTCTGCTAAAAAATAGGAACACGTGGAGTTAGACAATTAAGAAAAAAAAAAAAAAATCGAAGATGACTGTGCCGGAAGGAAATGATTCGTTCAGCAGTTCTGTTGCAACTTGTAAGTGTAGCCGGCCTAGCAAGTGAAATGAAGGGAAGATGACTTTCTCAATTGCCACCGCATGAATAGACGTATGAATAGTCTAAGAAAAATAATATGTTATCCGTAAACTTGGATTACAGTCCATGAACACGGACGACGTTGACAAATCCTATTTTCCCCTCCCTCCCTCCCTCCCGCCCTTCCTCCCATTATTAGCATAGGATCCACTGTCGGTTTATCTGTCATAAAAATCTGTCACGTGGATTACGGACCAAAAGTAGAGACCAAAAATACAATCCATGAAGCATCGTCCATAGTCTAAACAAGGGCGGCGAAGTCTTGGAGAATCGAGCAATGCATGAGTTGCCACTCTCAAGTGTTGCCATTGAACTTTCTTGGGGAAATATCTCTCGTGTTTAATCTTGAGCCTTTTAATTAAGTAGTTACTTCAGTGTAGATTGTTGGCCAACTTGGCGGCTCAATATATATCTTGAATGAGCAGACTACTATTTCTAATCAAAAAAAAATTACCCCGAGAACTAAAGTTATACAAAAAATTACCAAGGAAAGAAAAATTTGACAAAATTATAGGGATAAAAACCAAAAGATGAAAAAAAAATCTCACAAAAAAAATGAAAATAAATAAATAAATAAATATTTTCAAAATATTTTTAAATTTTTTTAAAGAAACATTTAAGAAAAAGTATATAAAAAAGGTATCTAACAATAAAAACTATCAACATATTCTTAAGGAATAGGTTTATCATGTTTTATGGACAAAAAATTTATTCGAGTATTCAAAAAATTTGAAATAAAATTTTATAACCTTAATCAAACATAAAAATAGATTGTCCGGGAAAAAATAATCTATGTACGTACCAAACGTCCCCTTAGCATGGGAGATGTGCAATTTGAACTGGGATAGTGGTACGCAGTTCAGGCTCAATTGGTACACCATATCACGTTCCAGTACCGGAATACGAAGGCGGACATGGCCAGCTATCTCGTACAAGGTGCTATACGTCGTACGACGGTCACGGCTGTAGGCTACAATCAAGTCTGCTAGGGTCAAGAAATTATATATCTCAATCATTCAAACAAGAAACAGTAAGCATAGAGCATATATGATAAAACAATAAGACGTCCCAAACGCTTTCTCAAAATATTCTGGAGACCAGTTGTGCAAAATAAGAAGCTGGAAGAGTAACAAAAGTACATGACAATGATCAGCTGCAGTCTAATTTAATACAATCATGTAAGGAGACTAATGTACAGACGAGCCGGCTAACAGGTGCAGGTAGCTAAACGCCAAAAAGAAGTAAATGCACAATGATGAGCAGGGAAGAAGAAAATACACACGCTATCCCCTGTGACCATGTTCCTGGTACGTGCCATGAGTAGGTAGAAGGCCCGCTGGATCCTCGGGTGCTGGCTCAAAATCTGGCCATGCAAAACCAGTGGGGTTAGACCCCAAATAAAAAGTACCACAAATAAATCACAAAATGGAGAAACAAAAACTCAAAAAATATATATGATAATACATAGGTTCAGTGTCGCAGCTTAGGTCCATGGCATATCCTAGTGCAAAAGTCCAACCCTACAACCAAACAAGGACAATGGTTGATCCATCACATTATGATAGTCTGATTTTCTAGGCTACTAACCGAATAATACAATCACAACCAAGTCTATTTTTTTTATATCGGCAAATCACTTGTACAGTTTGCTATTTGTAGAGTCTGAGGTTATCTCAGAAATAATACATAATAGGTATCCTCAGATCACGCCAGTGCCGAACATGAGCTAACCGAACCAGTAGATGAATAAAACAGGTATTCACGAGATGCACCAGTTCTCCATAGGGCCACCGCGTTAAAAGCATGGTATTAGCAGTTCCAGTGTTCCTATAGAGAAATAGTGGCTCGGCATAATATGTCAGATACTGTTGGTCCTGCTGTTGAACCTACTGTTGGACCTGCATCATAGCGTAGATCATTTGGAACATCTACGGCCAGTCCATGGGTTACCCTGGTGGGAATGGCATGGATGGCATCTGTAGGGGAAATGGAGGTGGTGGGGAGTAACTGTTGCACCTTCTGTCCTGCAGCCCGCTGGCCCTCATGATCTGCCTGGTGCGGAGACTGGTACCCGTCCGAAGGCACCTTTGGCTGCCCAGATGACTGTCCCTGGGGAGCTGGGGTCAACAGAAGAACCTGCCCCAGTACCGGTTCCCCAGATGACCCGACGTCACGAGGGACATCGCCCGGCTGTGCGACATGTCCGCTACGAAGATTCATAACTCTAAAAAGAAGTTATGTTTAAGACCAGCATTTTAGAATTAAAAATGATACAAATTGGCAAAATAAAATCGAAATAGAGGTGTTATGTGAAGTACTTAAGCATGTAGATGAGATCCTAATATCTATTCCAAATTGCAGGTTCGCTTGGCACAGTCAGGTAACCAAGATAATTTAAATCAGACCTGCATGGGCCACCACAAAAATTATATCACGCCCCAGTTCCAAATATAAGAAACTGAACCACGTGGCATTAGCCAGCGGGTACACTCCGATGGGCATCCCAATCTAATGGACCCGTTGGAGTGCACCTAAGCTGTAAAGTACAATGATATAACCCAATATTTAAACATAATCAATGTAACTAATCTCATCCACAGACATAAGAATATGAAACACATAGAGAAAATAAGTCTACTAATGTGCAGAAAAAATAAGTCTAGAAATATATCATAATACATAATCGATAGAGTCACACGGAAACAAACCCGCTAATACAAGTACTGAATAAAAGAAAGCAATAAGATAACTAGGGCCGATATCTGCTAACTAGATAATAATACTAGACCCAAGGTGAAGTCACTACCGGTGATAAAGCAAAGTCCTAAGAAAGGATCCCGTCCTCTGCTACAAGTACTGCTCCTGGATATACATCCGGTCCGTACTCCTCCGGGTAGTCCTCCTCGGCTATGCCTGGAAGGGAATCAGGTCCTCAGAGGGACGTAACAAGGTACAAAAATAACATGCCATAGTAAAACAAAAAGAAAATATTTGATACACCGGTGTAGTCTAGAATAGCCTCCTAAGTGACACAACTTGAAGACAATGTTCGACACGTGGACTTTTCAAATATAAATTCGTAGCTCCGAGGCACAGAGACACACGGTGCGTACCCGTAGCTCCGAGCACAGAGGCATACAGTAAGTAAGTACTATGACTCCGGATACAGGATCTCTACGTAAATAAGAATATATATATATATATATATATATATATATATATATATATATATATATATATATAATGTATGCGAAGTATCTTAAGCTTATAGTAATTATCTTCCCCTCCCAATGCGGTCAACGAGACGCATCTGCAGGTCGCGATCCTGAACCTCTATCTAAATAGTCTCGTCATACTGAAGTAACTAGCACCAATCAAGATCCTATAGTCATCACAGGTTCCGATCATGCTGACACTATCAGGATAGAGGAAGTCTGGCATAATGATAGTGTCTGAATGTGTCTTAGGGTTCCGATGTAACCAAGCAGGTACATAAAGGTATCGAGAAATATCTAACAATCGATACTAGATGTTACCGACGAACTTCTGCACCCGGATATGAACCGGACACTAAGTAAAAATTTTGATCCAAAGTGCACACAATGTATAGATGAAATAAATAAGTAAAACTGGAACTGAGTTACAATATAGTAAGGTACACTTGCCTGGATCCGAATGCTGAAGACGGGGCTCCGGTACAACGTCCAAGTCCGAGGATCCCAAAGTACCTAAAGATGATATAGAAAATAATTAATAATCTAGCTCGAAATTATCTTAATGAAGAGATGACATTGAGAACTTAATCTAGGATTATTATGGCAATAACTCACGACTAAGCGTACTAGCTAGGGTGTTGACCTACTTCTAGAACATAATCACATCCTCCTCATGCATTACATAACCATATACCCCTAGACATTAATGTTAGTATTCTAGAAATAGCTCTTATATAGTGTTATTTAACAAGTGTTAGTAAGCATTTTCGATAAAAATATTGGAGAACATCTAAACCTAGCTAGGTGATCATATGCATTTAAAGAACAACATGAAAAAATGATGAAGAAGAAGTATAATAATCATAATAATAATAATAATCATAATAATAATAATAATAATAATAATAATAATAATAAGAAGAAGAAGAAGAAGAAGAAGCAAGTTACAAAGGTGGGGGTGGCTGTTGGTGGTAGCAGCGGTGTTGTTGTGGCTGCTGTCGGTGGTGGTGTTGACTGTGGTGGTGGTGGTGGTGGTGGTGGTGGTGTCGACAGTGGTAGTGGGGGGTGGTTCTCGCTGGTAGTGATGATAGTGGTGATGGGAATGGTGATGGCGGCTATGGTGGTGCTCGGTGGTGGTAATGGTAGTGGTGCTCGGGGGTGGTGATGGTAATGGTGCTCGGTGGTGGTAGGAATGGTGATGAAGGCTGTAGTGGTGAGGGTGGTATTCAGGGGTGGTGATGGTAGTGGTGCTCGGTGGTGGTGGGAATGGTGATGGCGGAGGTGGTGGTGAGGGTGGTACTCGGTAGAGGTGGGAATGGTGATGGCTACTGTGGTGGTGCTCGGTGGTGGTGATGGCCGGAGGGAGGAGGAGATGATAATAATGGATTAAGGTTTCCAAAGAGAGGTGAGGAAGAAGAAGAAGAAGAAGAAGAAGAAGAAGAAGAAGGCACTACCAAAATATGATGAAATAGCGACGTCTTTAGCGACGTCATAGTAAAACGTCGCTAATATTAAAGACTTGAGCGACTCCTAAAATAAACGTCGCTATACGTCGCTATTGGCGACACATAGCGAAGTTTAGCGACTGTACTTCAGTTTTTAAAAGAATAGTCGCTATAAGCTTCTTTAACGTCGCTAAACGTCGCTAATTTTTATGATTTAGCGATGTTTAACGATGTATTGACCGACGTTATTTTTTTTATCTTTAGCGACGTTTCTAGCGACGTCTCTAACATCGCAAACTTTTTTAATTAGCGACGTTTAGCGACGTCTTTTTATGTGTCACAAATTTTATAATTAGCAACGTCTTTTTATACGTCATGATTTTTTTAATTAGTGACGTTTAGCGACGTCTCTTGCGGACGTCACTAAATTACTGAACATAGGGTTGCCTCGTCTATTCGACTTTTTATTTCTTTCTCCCCCCTCCCCCAATATTTTAATTTCTTTCCTCCCCCAACTTTTAAAAAATGTGCGCCCCCACCGGCGATCCATCCTCCCCCGGCGACCCTACACGGCTCTGGCGACCCTTCGCGGCTCTGGCGACCCTCTGCTGCTCCGACGACCCATCCCTTGACCGCCTCCCTCGCCCCCACTACGACACTGCCGTGTTCGTCCCCCAACCCCGACATAGGCAATCCCAGATGCGGCTCCTCCCTCTCCGGCATGGCTCCTCCCCTCCTGAGTGGGCCTCCTCCGTCGACCCGTCTCTCAGGCGCTCCTCCTCCCTTCCTCCCGGTTCGGTAAACCTAACCCATACCCGGACACAACTAGGATACACACACACACATATTGGACACAATCAGGATACATGGACACACACAGGACACAACTAGGACACACACACACACATCCTGGACACAATCTGGACACATGGACACACACATGACACAACCCTAATCCTGACACAATCTTAATAGTCTCGAACGGACAAGTAGATAATGTTGAGACGAACCAAAAAAGTTTGGGTAGAGCCGAATCGAAGTGTTAGCTAGGTAAACGGACGACATAGGGGACACACAATTCCTCTTATTCTCTCTGCCCTAAGTCATCTCGTCTCTTCACCCGCTTTCCTATCATGAAAGTCTCTCTTATTGTCAATTCTCTTCTCCTTTTTTTCTTAACTATAAACATTATGTTAATCATCTTCGTCTCCTCTAGAAGACCATCTAACTCTCCAAAGAGACATAATAGAAAGAGTTGTTCCGCTTCTAGCTTCTCTCATTCCTTCCTTCATGGCAACAAGAAGTCGGCTCTCATATCTCCAACGGATGATCAAAAGTACATCTAAGGCTAATTTTAATATGTTGCTTCTCAGTTTTTCATAATTGAACACTACACTTTTCAATAAATTGTAATCTAATGCTAGCTTATTTCCATTAGGAAGCTCTTATTTTGTATAATCTGTATTATCTTTTTGTCACTTGTTCTCAAGTTATGTTCTTATGTCCACTTGATTTGTATTTGTATAATTGTATCATTTTCTGATAATATGATATATTGGATTCTTGGAATTATATATGGTGAATAACGCTTCTTCTTAGGATTATGAAGTTTCCATGTCTGATTTAATTAATATATATTTTTCTGTGATTTCTACCATTCTTCTATGGTTCATGATTTGTCATGAGTATGATGGGTATTTTAAGTATAGTGAGATTTCTCTTAACATTTAAGATCCTGCTTCTTAGATGTGTGATGTTGAACATGTTATTCTTCATAATCTAAATTACTTGTATATATAAAAAATTCATTGAATCATTTATTGACACTCTTAGGTTGCATATATACGAAATTTGAATGTCTTATCTTGGTTATCAACTCTTTAAACCCCGCTATTCCCTTAGTTTCCTTGTATTACTTTACATTTAATAATAAATGTAGATCATAGAAAAATGTTAAGATCCTAGGGAAAAAACCCATCAAATACAATGTGTAACGATACCTACATTAAAAAGTTTGTTTAACTCTCTTTTGGTTAAGTGAGGGTTTGTTTAACGATACCTACATCAAATACAATGTGTAACGATACCTACATCAAATACAATATGCTAAGATCCTAGAAGGGAGAGTAATAGAGGGTTAAGTGGGGGTTTGTTTAACCCTCTTTTGTCCATTTTTGTAATCTTCCAAATCGGGAGATTAACGAGGGAGAAGTAAGGAATTTTGTTTAAAAAATAATAAATACACCTCATTTAACTCTTTTTTTCACTCAAAATCTTCAATCCAAGAAAGGGTTATTAAACACACCCTACTTAACTCTCCCTTAAATCCAAACAAAATTATATGTATTGACTCCCCTCCCCCTTACTTAACTCTACCTCACTTAACCCCACTTGACCCTGCTTATTTGTTTTCCTCCTCAATCCAAGCAGACCCTTAAGGATATATAGTGTTCGAATGAAGTTAGAGGAGACCAATTGAGAACAAGACTAAAAAAAATGTCTTAGGTGGTTTCTGTTGGGATGAGTTCTCTTCCTATCTGGAGAATGCCCAGAGGTTGATGGCCAGCATCCTTTTTAGAGGAGAAGCTTAAGGGGTGAATGTGTATTTTTTTTTTGAGATACAAATTGGCAGTTTTTCAAGCTCATGTGCTGGTTTTCTATAGAAATAAAACCAAAAATTTGATAGTTGTTCCCGCACTACCGGTTTCTCTTTGTCACACACAACTTGGAGAGAACAACCAGGACTTAGCTCTGTCCAGAGCAAGGAGATGAAGAACATCAAAATATTTACTACACCTACCTTAGATTTTTGAATATAATATCACTATCGCATATCGTAGGATACAGTAACCCTAGAACTTAGGAAAATAATTTTGATATACTTTTTTGATAATTCTTTTACTTGTTTCATCGTTTACAGTTCAATCTAGTTCTAGAATCCAAATTCTTAAGTATACATGATATCATGACTCAAATAGACAAACCTACAAAACTATCATCCTAATTTGTATTTTATTAGATAAACCAATATTTATGAAAATAGTAGTATATCATATCGTACCATAAGATTGTATTGTACACGATACTAACACATAGTAGCTACCTCTTCTTGATGTGCATAAAAGACTCATTTATAACACAATGATATTGATCATTAGCACCTATCTTAGCTCTATTAATTCATTTTTCATTCAAGAGACGAACTAGTGATGATAAGATCATAATTTCGAAAAGAAATATCTAAGATTATATATATATATATATATATATATATATATATATATATATATATATATATATATATATATATATATATATATATATATATATACTCCTTCGTCGACCCCTCTCTCAAGCGCTCCTCCTTCCTTCCTCCCGGCTTGGTAAACCCTAACCCAGACCCGGACACAACTAGGACACACACACATACACATACACACACATACTGGACACAATCAGGACATATGGACACACACTAATGACTGCTACTAACTATAATAGTATACCACTAACATTTATAACTATCTAACTAATATTACAACTAACTTATATACTAACTGATGCATAATCAAGTGTGTATTCCTCACAGTTCAGTCACCCCCTTAATCCACACTTCCCTCGGCAGACCTCAACATTTATACTAACACACGTGTGTCATCATCTCACACACACACTTAGATACCACCCTCTATATTGCATATTATCACACACCCCACTTGTAGTCATAGGATCAATGCTACTGTGGTTTTATAACTTATACCCCCCTAATTCAGATATCACTCCATCTCACTTCCCTAACACATAGGTTAATACTTACCTAGTCTCTCTCTCTCTCTCTCTCTCTCACACACACACACACACACACACACACACACACACACACCTGGTATTAAAGTGTATCATGAATATACTTGTGCACACACATTTGAAATTAATCCTACCTAGAGGCCACTTGATCAGTCAGGAATGACATTCATAGGCAACTATGATAAACTATAGCTAAATGATAATGAACTAGAGGCCAACTCACATGTTTGTGGCACTCATATTTACCAGCTCCTATTTACCACTATCTCACCAATGTAATATACTTCAACCTCACAGCATTATCTTGAAAGATATTTTAGTAGCTACTACTTACTAGCACTATCAAATGCACAGTTGAACCAATACATTACACAATTCTATTTTTTTCTGTTCATTAATAATGTAAAATGTCTAAATTGTAACAAGAAAATAATATCTATGAGTACAATAACATGAACATATAACAACTGAATTTTGTACTGTATTTTTAATGTCGAACGTAACATCTATTTTAACTATATGGATACATATATTTATATTTGTTATCAATTATATTATTTGTTTTTATCTATCTTACCAGATGGCACCCATGACCCGAGTACGTGTACGTCGCTTGAGAGAGGCACCTCCTACTGTTAAGGAGGAAGAGGCACCTCCTACTATTAAGGAGAAAATGATACCTCCTACTGTTAAGGAGGAAGTGAATGTTAAGGAGGAAGAGATACCTCCTACTGTTAAATTGGAAGCGGTTGTTAAGGAAAAAATGGTAACTTCTACTGTTAAGGAGGAAGTGGTGCCTCATACTGTTGGGCAGGCACCAGCTCAGAGTGGGAGTTCCAGTCACCTAGCACCTAGAGCGGAGATTGATGGAGTAGACGCTGCTTATGCAAAGTATCTGAGGGACTGGGTTCTGCCCTATCGTATTGGATTTCCTTGAGAGATTGAGAAATTGGATAAGACTTATGGTGTAATTGTGATACTTTTATTGTGGTTATTATATGACTGTGATACTTTTATATTGTGCTTTTTGTGTGGCTGTGATACTTTTATTTTGTGTTTATTTTGTGACTGTAATATTTCATATACTTTTGTGATATTTTGTACCCAGAAAATTCAACGGAGGGTTGCTCCAGGTCTGTCTATTTTTATGAACTATTATAAGTCTGTATATTTGTTTTATTCATATTAAATGTATGTTAATTTATCGGTTTTGAGTGTTCCACCGAAGGGGTCGAAGAACCCAGGAAATTCAACGGAGGGTTGCTCCGGGTCTATTTATATAAATTAGGAATTCATAAACTGCAGGAAGATTGGTTTAAAAACCATTTTACATTCTTTTTTTATTTTTTCACTAAAAATTTAGTGACGTTTAGCGACATTTATATACGTCGCTAAATACATCGCTAAATATATCGCTGAATACGTCGCTGAATGTCGCTAAATTGCTGACATGGTAGTATTTGCCAGGTCAATAAAATATCGCTAAATGTGTTAAAAATGTCACTAAACAGAAAAAATTGAGCGACGTTTAGCGTCACAAAATACGTCGCTAATTTAGCAACGTTGAGTCACTAAACGTCGCTAATAAAAAAATATTAGCGACACAAATACGTCGCTAGAAAACGTCGCTATAGCGATATTTTGCGACATTTTTTCTGTCAACTTCAATAAAACGTCACTAATTACGTTGCTAACTTTTTTAGTGATATTTTTAGGCCATTTAGCGACGTTTCCAGCCGTCGCTAATTTGAATTATTCTGGTTGTGAGAAGAATGGGAAGGAGATAAAGAAGAAGAATGTAGAAGAGGAATAAGTTCAACCATGAGAAGAGGAAAGGGAGTGAGGAGAGAGAGAGAGTTTTCTTGGGATTAGGGTCGGCCTAGGGATTGAGGGTGTGTGTGTCCTAAAATAGGGGTAAAGGGGTGGTTGTGATTGATGGATGAAAGAATCAATGGCTAGGATTTAGTGTGAGTTGATAAGGATAAATAGTGACATACAAAAAGAGAAAGAGAGAGAGAGTGATGACCGATCACATGACCTAAGTTTGCACCAATAGGAGGTTGACACCTTGTATTACTTTTGTATTTGGGTCCCTTAAAGTTTGGAATTTATAAATGAATGAAAAAGAGTGAGGATTTTGATGTGAAAAAATAGTGTTTGGTATTTTGTAGGATGGAGAGGGTGTTGGGTGTTTTGTATGAGTCTCAAGATTGTGTGTGAGGGTTTAGTTCAGTCAGTTTCACCAAATTAAATAAATATTGTGTCATAGGTGTTCTTAAATAAAATGAGAGTACATGGGGTCTCAATTGGGAGTGACACAAATGTCATAGACGTTGTAGGCTTAGTATTTAGTCTTGGATCCTTTAATTGGTTAGGCAAAACGGGTTGAGTTTGTGTCCCCAAATTGATGGCAACGACATAGGTACAAGACATAGGATTAAAGAATTTATTTTTGTGACTGGAAAATTGTGCAATTATAATAGAGCACAAGGGAATATGTTTATGAGTGACAGAAATATCCAGTGCCTAGGTTGGCTCGTCAGGTCAAGAGTACAAAATTTGTTGGAAGGTAAAGGCTATTATTATGCTCCAAATATTGTAGCAAAGTTAAGGTGCACCAAAAGTATAAATTAAAGAACCAGTCTTAAAAATTCATAATTTCTAATCCTTAAATAACCTGAAGCTAAACCAAAATTTTTACCATACCCAATCTACCTAAAAAAATTGTTGGGGGGGTTTACATCCGCATATGCCTGCTTGCCGCATATGGTTCGGTGCCGCATAGAGTTCGATGCCGCATGGAGGTCTATTGGACTTAGCAAATTTTTTATTCGTTCAGCGAGTGGACACACATGGAGTTCAAGAATAAGCTCCAGAACACTTATGTGATGGCAGTCATGTAAAACACCTATACTAAAAAAAAAATCGTATATACTCTTTTTATTTATTAATTATTAATTTAATTATGGTAATTATGTGCTAAATAGGATAAATAGATTTTTATTAATTTTTATTTTAGGTGTTGGGGCACTTAGAGGATTTATGGGACCATTAGGAATTTTTCGAAATTTATTCCATGTAGGAGACCCCTTGAGCAGTTTCTAGTCTAACGGTGTGTATTATTCTAATCTATAATTTTCTTATGAGTATATATATATATATATATATTAAAAAAAGAAAAAGGAAAAGAAAAGAAAAGAAAGTACTAATAAAACTAATAATAATAATAATCAAATCCATTACTTAAGCAACGAATCCATTACTTACTATCCACTGCTAACAAATAGCAGCCAACCGCCCATAGCATAAACCATCCAGCCACTTTATTTTTTTCGTGAGCCTTTTTGTAATTCCAACAGACCCTTAGCACCCGCGATTACAAACCCCCCTTTCTCTCTATTCATATATATATATATATATTTAATTCTTCTCAAACCCTAACCTAAAATCTCCAGACCCTTCTCTTCTCATCTAGACCTAGAGAGAGCCGCCACCGCAGCCAGAGAACCCTGCCAGGCCGTCCAAACCATCCCGACGACCCCGACCTCGCGCACTGCAGATTCCCACACGAGGTACCTTCGCTCCGGAGTTGTTTTTTGTCGACTCGCTCAACCAAACGCCGTTCCGTCTTCACCGGTATGCTCACCCCTTAACCCTCTTCCATATTTGTATAATAGAAGATCTCGAACAACGTGTACCCATAGGCGAAAACAACGCCCAAGTTGGCGCGAGCAGACCGAATTCTGGGATCGCAGAAAACTGCGGTGACCACCCATGTTGCAGAGTTCGTATCTCCCACCACAGAGATCCGAATTTGGTGATTCTTTTTGATATGTGTAGAACACTTGACCTAGTTTATTTTCTGTTAAATAACCCTACACTATTAGCTGTTATGGACAGAATTAAATTCGTCACAAAATCCCGCGAACCCACTTTTTCTATATTTCCAAAAGTTGGAAAACGGAGCCCGTTCCGCCAAACGGGACCGCCCCACTGTGTACCAAGTGTATCGAACAATGCATGCAGCATAACCAGACACGTAAAAATTTGTGGAAAATGATTCGGACGCATGTGCGCGCCGGAATCAGGCCGTATCCGCGGACACACCCCGTATCGCAACTTTTGTGGAACTCGCACGTATTTTGTGCACGCTTGTCAGATTGTGACGAAACTTGCGCCACTGGACTCGTGGTAACGCGCTGGTCCTGGGACCTAATTTTCACGCAATTCTGAGACGGTTGACCAAATTGCCAATTGGCGGGCCCCATAGTTGACTTTTTGGACAAAATTGTGTTCGGCCCATCGGAATCCACATTTGGACATACCGTTGGGTTCGTATTTACATTTAGAGTTTTTTAACCTATAGTTTGTCCCATTTAGAGTCTGTTACCCTCGACACACTTTTCGGTGCAAAGTGGGCCACAAGTGGACCCCACTTTTATCCTAAATTACCGTTTTGCCCCTGTGTCCAAATTGGACGAAAGGGAAGTTCTTTTTAGCTATTTTGCTTATTCTGGGAACGTTGGTGATGTTTATTTTAGCATCTGGAGATATTTGTTTTACGGCCATAGCTTTTGATCCTGTGTGTTGGACTTCTGGACAGTACACCATGCAGCTTTCTTACCAGGCAAGATACCTTGCCAAATTGCTTACAGTAATTTGCATGCTTAGTATATTTTTGTATATTTATTGCATTTCTATTTATTTATTGCATGTGTAGTTCCTTTCAGTCATTACTATGTATTAGATATGTTGACACACACATGGCACTTAGTATCATCGAGGACAATCATTAGGCGTATGGGCTTTTAACCACTCTGGTGAACCGTAGTAACTAGCACGCACTATGGTAGTCGTGTCCGATGGTCGCTACCCCCGCGGTATGTCGATTGATGGAGTCCGAGGGTCGCTACCCCCGCGGTATGTGTCACGACCCGCACCCGGTTATTCGGGCACGAGTGCGTGGGCACGTCCAGCCTACGCCGCAGTGTCGGCGGTAGTACGCTGTCTAGGTCATTTCTGGGATCAATAAGTATATATCTCATCCACAATAATGAACATGTAAGAATAATCACAGGAAATAGGAATGCTAAAATTTCATAATATTTAATCTGTGACAACCAATCCACAGTTAATACAAGCCAGAGGATAAATCGGGGACAAACCCGAGTATATGCTGAAAGGAAATAAAATAATAACTAACTGGCTACTCCTCCTCAAAGGTAGTCTCCTGAGTGGGAACCGGCTCCTCATATGTGTCACCTGCTAACTCATAGGGACCATAATAGGTAGGGGCAAAGTTCTCATCATCGCCTAAAACAATGGATCCAGTCAGGAAAGGAGCAAAGTACACAATGCACAACAAGATTAAACTAAATATTCATGACAATTAACTTGAGTATCATGTTGAGAAAGTTGCATAGAAGAACATCAATATCTCAGAGTTAATGCTATAAACAGGAATATGAGAAAGCAGGAAATAAATGAGACAGGAAATAAAACTACAACAGTCAGCAAGAACTATAACCAGACCAGAAGCTATCTGTGTGAACTTGTGTTTATTTTAGAATACATAGTTGGCAGGTAGGGGTTTATAAGGCTAATTCGACCGTCATGAACGGCTATTAAACATGAACAATCGAGATTCGGCTGAGGTACAGTCGTGTACCAACAGCTATTAAACATGACAAGGGGAAGGGTAAACTACATGCCTTCTAGGTATTCTCCCACCCGACATGAAAAGCAAGACATGAAACACAGTATCCAAGACATGAAATTCAGTATTCTAGCACTACGTGTAATCATCAAGGGTACTAGTAGAGCAGAGAATTAACTATCACAATATAAAGATTAAACTTGAAGTGCAGGTACTTGCCTGTTGTTTGGATCCGGTTAATAGTTCTTCGGGGAAATATCCAGAGATGAGCCCAGATGCTGAAATAAACATTACCATCACGCTCAGAAGATGTCAAATAGCTAGAAACGCCTGTCCTTGGGTCCAATTTGGAGACAAGGGCAAAAACGGCAGTTTCGGGTCAAAACGGGGTCCGCCGTTGGGCCCGCTTTGCACCGAAAAACGTGTCCGGGTCAAAGGTCTCCAAATTCACCAAACTTAGTGTCAACAGGTCAGGAACGCTGATACGAACCCAACGGAACTTCCAGATTTGGAATCCGATGAGCCGAACACAAAATCGCCCGTCGAGCGGGGCCTGTGGGGCCCACGACACGCAATTTCGTCAACGTTCTCAGAATTGAACCAAACTTGACCCACAGGACCAGCGTATCGCTACGAGTCCGATGGCGCCAGTTTCGTCTCGATCCGACGTGTGTGCACGAAGTTAGGGTAAATTGCAGAAAAGGCGGATACGGGGCGATGTCCGTGGATACGCGTTGATTCCGGTGTGCACGCACACCCGAATCAGCTTCCATGAAAACTCACACATCCGTATCGACGATGCGCACGTATCTGTGAAGACCGCACGCGACCAAGTCATCCCGTTTGGTGGGGCGTACTCAGTTCCGGGGTAAAACAGGGTCTAGTTTTTCCTGTTTTTGGATCGCGGTGTGCGATCACCACAGGACGCGATGTCCCGAACAGTTTATCCGGACATCGAGAGGGTCATACAGGCTTCACAACGCAATTTACGGAATTGGAAACAGAGCTACGAGGCGAAAGTTACACGCACCTGAAGGGGACCCGAAAACCAGGGTCTGAAACGTGTCCGACACGACACAGGACACAGTGTCCTGTGTCGGACACGGGGGGGGGAGGGAATTTGGGAATTAGGGTTTGGGGAATTGGCCGGAGATGCGGTGGGGACGGCGGCTGGGCGGCCGGGCTGAGGCGGAGGGGGCCGGGGGCAGCGCGGCGAGGCGGCGGCCGGGCTCGTCGGCGCTGCGGGCGGCCGGAGGCGGCTCGGGGAGCTGCCCGAGCTGCTGCTGTCGTCTGCTGTCTGCTGCGGCTGAGTCGACGAGGGGCGGAGGACGGAGGGGCTGGCCGGGGCGAGGCGAGGCGGTGGACGGCGGAGCGGCACGGCCGGCGGGAGCGGAGCCAGGGGGTTCGACGGTGGCCGGAGGGAGAATGGGAGAGGGGTTAAATAGGAGGAGGCGGTCGGGCAAGGCGGAGGAGGCGGAGGGGAGAGGAGGTCGTGGCCGCGGAGGGCGGGGCGAGCCGGGCGGAGCGGCGAGCGGCGCGGCCGGCGGGAGCGGAGCGGGGGAGCGGGTCAGGCGGGGGAGGGGACTGGGGAGCTGGTCCGGGCGGGTCGGGTTCAGGCGGACCCGACCCGACCCGTTAGGGGTTTGGGCCGGAGGGGACTGGGTCGGGCTGAGCGGGCTGGGCTGGGCTGGGCCGGAGATAAAATAACTAATAATAATAATAATAATAATAATAATAATAATAATAATAATTAATTAAATAAATAAATAGTTTTAGGTGATTTACAAATAGATCCGGGGTCCGATAAATTCCAGAAAAATTACCCTAAGTCCAGTTTTCCATTTTACACCCAAAAATATTATTTCCATAATATTTTAATATTATTTATTATTAAATAAAAATCATTTAATAATTAGGATCCCTGATTTTAATTACAGAAAATTCCCGAAAAATTCCAGAAAATTGCGAAAAATCCCAATTTAAAATTCTTGCAAAAATCTGGGGGTTTACAATCTACCCAACTTATAAAATTTTGTCCTCGAAATTTAAAATTAAGCCATAATCCTTCACGTATCTCAATCGCAATCTCCTTGCAAAATTTTAATTCCTAATCATGTCCACTGCAACCACTTCATGATTAAGGTGACTACTGTTCAAATCAGAAATTCGATTTATGGTTATTACTTCCTCAAATTACCCACAGGCAGGTTTTTGATTAAGTCCATATAGCATCTTCCAGATTGGCACGGGCTTATGAATTTACCTCACGATCGTAATTTCTTCTAGAGTAATTCGAGTCCTGTATGCTTCAACCTTTCATCTCCTCAATAATCCAACTAGTTAGTCCAACCATCAAATTTTAATTTGTAATTCAAATCATCAAATTGAAAAATAATTAAATGTAGTCCACCCATGTTCAAGTCTGAAATTCTATAAATTTCATCTTCTAAATTCAAATTAATGATTTTACCTTCATTATTCAAAATCATAACCCTAAGATATAACTATTGGGTCCTCGATATCAATTCACTAATCATCTTAGTCACTCCTTTAAATTTTCAAAATTATAATGGCTTGCATCTTCCAACCTGACCTTACTCGGTCACGATCCAAGGACATTCCTCTCAAGTTGACAAATGCATCGCTACCCAACTTAGAGTTTACCCAACATCACAAAAGACTATATACTCTAAGAAAATATTCCTTAATATGTTACCTATGTCATTCAATCCTCGAACTTCAACGCCGATCATGATATGCCCTCAATTACGAAAGTTAATTCCTCAAGTATGTGATCGGCCTATGTGACATATCCAGTACTACCTATGTACTAACTTATACCAGGCACGAGATTTCGTCTTTCCGAAATAAGGGAAGACGAAGATCAATAATAAAGGGTTCAAGGGTGGGGTGATAGGAAAGAATTATCGGGGTCAAGGCATTTTAAAGTATTCGGGTGGGAATTGTCAAGCGATTGTGGATTTGAATCATATCGTGGTAGTTCCTATTCACATGCTCATATTAATACAGTTATGCTCAGACATGTCTAGGACAGGTATACTAGTCAACTGTATATCTCAATCCACGCAAAGTAGTGCGAAGGGCGAATCAAAATACACTAAGGTTGATCAGACCGTAATACATTGATTCTGAGTAGACAATTGTATTAGTGTGTCGACCCACTAATACATATGTCATGAACAAGCTTGATAAAAGGATAAGCATGCAAAACTAGGCTATAAAATAGCAGCATAAGTCAAGTACAGCAAAATGAAGTGCGCTAGATGGTGATGAAAGAAGATACCAACTATTTAAGTTCGCAAACAACCTACATTAAGCAAAATAACAAAAGATTCTACAAACTCTACAGTTATCAAATACAAAAGCATACCCGGTTATTAGCAAGTTTAAAATTACTAGGTTGGGGCTGAGGTCACGAACCATATAGGCACAAGCTAAAACAATACTAAAAAACGGCATCTACGAATCACTTACGCGCATTAGCTGCTCCAAGAGTCTGCATGTTCTCCACGGTCATGCTGGTAGAGCATCTCATGGTGAGCTTGTAGGAACTTCGTCGCTTGCTGTTAGATCATTTACTCTGCATCCAAAATAAACGATAAAGGCGCACAGGAATCAAGGCAGGATGCAAGTCAATAAAATGATTCGAAGCCGGTATGAATATCAAGAAAGATTCAATTAAGTGGATGAGCTTTTCCTAAAATCCTCAATCTGATTGCAGGCCTGTTCGGTCCCTAAGTTGAAACCGAACAATTTAGTCGTTTAGACCTGCATGGGCCACCACAAAAATGTGTCACGACCCGCACCCGGTTATTCGGACACGAGTGCGTGGGCACGTCCAGCCTACGCCGCAGTGTCGGCGGTAGTACGCTGTCTAGGTCATTTCTGGGATCAATAAGTATATATCTCATCCACAATAATGAACATGTAAGAATAATCACAGGAAATAGGAATGCTAAGATTTCATAATATTTAATCTGTGACAATCAATCCACAGTTAATACAAGCCAGAGGATAAATCGGGGACAAACCCGAGTATATGCTGAAAGGAAATAAAATAATAACTAACTGGCTACTCCTCCTCAAAGGTAGTCTCCTGAGTGGGAACCGGCTCCTCATATGTGTCACCTGCTAACTCATAGGGACCATAATAGGTAGGGGCAAAGTTCTCATCATCGCCTAAAACAACGGATCCAGTCAGGAAAGGAGCAAAGTACACAATGCACAACAAGATTAAACTAAATATTCATGACAATTAACTTGAGTATCATGTTGAGAAAGTTGCATAGAAGAACATCAATATCTCAGAGTTAATGCTATAAATAGGAATATGAGAAAGCAGGAAATAAATGAGACAGGAAATGAAACTACAACAGTCAGCAAGAACTATAACCAGACCAGAAGCTATCTGTGTGAACTTGTGTTTATTTTAGAATACATAGTTGGCAGGTAGGGATTTATAAGGCTAATTCGACCGTCATGAACGGCTATTAAACATGAACAATCGAGATCCGGCTGAGGTACAGTCGTGAACCAACAGCTATTAAACATGACAAGGGGAAGGGTAAACTACATGCCTTCTAGGTATTCTCCCACCCGACATGAAAAGCAAGACATGAAACACAGTATCCAAGACATGAAATTCAGTATTCTAGCACTACGTGTAATCATCAAGGGTACTAGTAGAGCAGGAAATTAACTATCACAATATAAAGATTAAACTTGAAGTGCAGGTACTTGCCTGTTGTTTGGATCCGATTAATAGTTCTTCGGGGAAATATCCAGAGATGAGCCCAGATGCTGAAATAAAAATTACCATCACACTCAGAAGATGTCAAATAGCTAGAAACGCCTGTCCATGGGTCCAATTTGGAGACAAGGGCAAAAACGACAGTTTCGGGTCAAAACGGGGTCCGCCGTTGGGCCCGCTTTGCACCAAAAAACGTGTCCGGGTCAAAGGTCTCCAAATTCACCAAACTTAGTGTCAACAGGTCAGGAACGCTGATACGAACCCAACGGAACTTCCAGATTTGGATTCCGATGAGCCGAACACAAAATCGCCCGTCGAGCGGGGCCTGTGGGGCCCACGACACGCAATTTCGTCAACGTTCTCAGAATCGAACCAAACTTGACCCACAGGACCAGCATATCGCTACGAGTCCGATGGCGCTAGTTTCGTCTCGATCCGACGTGTGTGCACGAAGTTAGAGTGAATTACAGAAAAGGCGGATACGGGACGATGTCCGTGGATACGCGTTGATTTCGGTGTGCACGCACACCCGAATCAGCTTCCATAAAAACTCACACGTCCGTATCGATGATGCGCACGTATCTGTGAAGACCGCACGCGACCAAGTCGTCCCGTTTGGCGGGGCGTACTCAGTTCCGGGGTAAAACAGGGTCTGGTTTTTCCTGTTTTTGGATCGCGGTGTGCGATCACCACAGGACGCGATGTCCCGAACAGTTTGTCCGGACACCGAGAGGGTCATACAGGCTTCACAACGCAATTTGCAGAATTGGAAACAGAGCTACGAGGCGAAAGTTACACGCACCTGAAGGGGGCCCGAAAACCAGGATCTGAAACGTGTCCGACACGACACAGGACACAGTGTCCTGTGTCGGACACGGGGGGGGGGGAATTTGGGAATTAGGGTTTGGGGAATTGGCCGGAGACGCGGCGGGGACGGCGGCTGGGCGGCCGGGCTGAGGCGGAGGGGGCCGGGGGCAGCGCGGCGAGGCGGCGGCCGGGCCCGTCGGCGCTGCGGGCGGCCGGAGGCGGCTCGGGGAGCTGCCCGAGCTGCTGCTGCCGGCTGCTGTCGGCTGTGGCTGAGTCGACGAGGGGCGGAGGACGGAGGGGCTGGCCGGGGCGAGGCGAGGCGGTGGACGGCGGAGCGGCACGGCCGACGGGAGCGGAGCCAGGGGGTTCGACGGTGGCCGGAGGGAGAATGGGAGAGGGGTTAAATAGGAGGAGGCGGTCGGGCAAGGCGGAGGAGGCGGAGGGGAGAGGAGGTCGTGGCCGCGGAGGGCGAGGCGAGCCGGGCGGAGCGGCGGGCGGCGCTGCCGACGGGAGCGGTGCGGGGGAGCGGGTCAGGCGGGGGAGGGGGCTGGGGAGCGGGTCCGGGCGGGTCGGGTTCAGGCGGACCCGACCCGTTAGGGGTTTGGGCCGGAGGGGACTGGGCCGGGCTGAGCGGGCTGGGCTGGGCCGGAGATAAAATAACTAATAATAATAATAATAATAACAATAATAATTAAATAAATAAATAAATAGTTTTAGGTGATTTAAAAATAGATCCGGGGTCCGATAAATTCCAAAAAAATTACCCTAAGTCCAGTTTTCCATTTTACACCCAAAAATATTATTTTCATAATATTTTAATATTATTTATTATTAAATAAAAATCATTTAATAATTAGGATCCCTGATTTTAATTACAGAAAATTTTCGGAAAATTCCAGAAAATTGCGAAAAATCCCAATTTAAAATTCTTGCAAAAATCTGGGGGTTTACAGTATGTCGGCTGATGATGTCCACTGACGAGCGTGAGATTGTGAGGATTAGATCGAGTAGCCTACCCTTGCCCATACGTCAAAAAGTTGTCCTCATTTGTATTCATATAGATTATCCTGTACAGCGTACTTATCTATTTTCAAATATGATGCATGTTTACTGTATTCAAATTGGCTCATATTTTCTGTATCTTGTTACGTCCCTCTGAGGACCTGGTCCTCTGCCAGGTGTATCTGTTCTTGAGTATTTGCAGGAGCACAGATTTGGATGGTGACATGTGATTCGAGGATGTCTTCTCTTCGAGTCCGTGATTGATAGCTGGTATTCTTATATTGTGTTTATTGTGTTATACTCATATTGTATTTGCTCTTATATTCGAGTTGGTAGTGGATTTGTTTCCATCCAACTATCATCCTTAGATACTTCTTATTGAGATCTAGTTTCATAGATACTGGTTATTTATTTCTATATGATTTTGGTGGATGAGATTTAGATTTTACCCTGTGACTTGTATTATATTTTATACCACTCATGGATTTGATATTCATATTACAACGTACGCATGGATTTGGTTTCCATATATTGGAGTTGCCATATCCATGCGGCTGGCATGCTTACGTGTCCTAGTCCTACGTATTTTTGGGACTGGGGCGTGACATGTTTTTGTGGTGGCCCATGCAGGTCGAGAGCATATTGTCTCGGTTACGTTATTGTACCGAACAAGCCTGCACCTAGGAATAGAGTATAGGATCTCATCCATAATTGACTATGATTCATCTTCCTTCTATCTGTTCTATCTGAATAATTGCATCCTGCTTGATTCATGTACTTTCCTAATAGTTCTTTGAGTATAGTCTTCTGCTAGAATATAGGAACCCTTGTTATTAGGATGATAATTATGGTAGCACACCTATTAAGAATACAACGAGAATATAGATACACCACTAAGTTTAGAATATCCAGTGAACCCTAGAATTCCTTATCTATAGATTGGTTTACCCTTACCCCTTGATGTATTATGAAGACTTGAGAGTAGTATAGACGCTACTAGAGTTAGTTAGAAGTTTTACCATAATGTTTGACCCCAGTATTGAGGAACCAATAGAAAACCAAAATTGAATATTAGGACTGAACCTAACCTTCATAGTTAGATAGTATTGGAGAACTATAAACTTAGATCATAGTCTTATTAGTAGCAGACAGTACCTTAGGAAGCCAAGAGCAATGAATATAATATTTCTCTTAATCATAACTCGAACATAGCAACTAGCATACCACTCCTCCTTAGAAAACCACGATGCTATATAGAGCCCCCTATTTTAATTTTATATATATTGTCCCTCTGCGACCTTAGCGTTCGCTAAATTGTGCGACGACTAAATTTTGTTCCTCTATTCTTTATCTTTCAACTCGTACCATCTGACACTCCTGATTGTAGGCCAGGTGATTTATTCTGTGTTAAGGACATAAAATTGCTTGGATTATAGTTGTTAATGTTAAATTTTGAAATTGTGTGCTTAGTAGTTAGAACTTGATGGTTAAGTTATTCTTGTAGATTGAGACCTGGTGTATATCTCTTAGTTTTTAAATTGCGTAATATGTACCCCATCTCAATACCAGTTATATTCTCTTTCCCTTGAGGCCAGTAACTGTTCCATTCTTACTATTGACACTTGCACTAAGACTAAGACTTAGGACGACCATGACCTATGTAATGAAAGAGGATACCCTAATAAGTACAAGACCTTCTTCTCGTAGACCTTAACAGGAGTTTCTACGACATCCTTTAGGCAATTACAGTATTAGTTTATTGTTATAAGTTGGGTAGTATACCTCACAACCTAGTATCACATAGACTCTTGACCTATTATTGAAGTGTAGCTGAATGACATTAACTGTATGCTAGCTTAGGACGACAGTATTTTTTTCAGACTGTAGAACTTAGAGGCTATACCCCTCCTTTGTCGACTATCGACTTAGATAAGAAATTATTATGACAACTGTAGAGATTGTAGAGTCTTATCTTTTGTGAACTTGAATTGTTATGTACCTTCTTTCATCATAATCCAGCGTATTTATGTTTGTTGTACTACCTTGATTTATGCTGCTATTATAGCCTAGTTTTTGCAAGCTTATTCTTTTATCGAGCTTGCTCATGACATATGTATTATTGGGTGCACACAATGATATAATTGCCTAATCAGAATCGGTGTATTAAGGTCTAGCTAACCTTAGTGTACTTGGTTCGCTCTTCGCATGACTACTTTACGTGGATTGAGATATATGGTAGTAGACGGATATACTTGCCCTAGATATGTCTGACACATCGTACCGGTTACATAACTGTACTGATACGAGCATGTAAATAGGAAGTTACCAAAAATAGGATTTTAATCCACAACTGTCCTGACAACTCTCTTTTCGAATTCTTTAATCTCTTTGAACCTCGTACTCGTATTCTGTCACCTTTACCTTGAATTCTTTATTATTGCTCTCCGTCTTTCCTTATTTCGGAAAGACGAAACCTCGTGCTAGTATAAGTTAATACACTGATAGTACTAGATAAACCCCATAAGGCTAATCACATGACTTAGTGACACTCTTTTATAATTGATTAAGGGCATATCATAGGTGATATGTTGGTGTTGAATCCTGAGGATTGAATAACATGGTTAAATAATTTGAGGAATAATTTTCCTAGAAGTACAACCTTAGATAAAGGATGGATAAATTTTAAGTTCGGTAGATTGTGAACCTCTCATCCAATTCTCATCTTTGTGCAATTTTTTTTATTGTTGGATGCTTTTATGCAAAAGAGCATTTAAGTGTCCATACCATTGGTCATGACACATGAAGAAACCTATTTTTCGCTCATGTGGATTTTTTTCATGATTTTTCGGGATGTGCAATGCGCAACATCGCTCACCCCTTTAAACCTAGCCTTGCATTTCGGCCTGAACTATGTCTCCTTTTGTACAGCAGGTGCTCCTCATTCTTCTTAAGATTCTTCGACATCTCGAATGGCTCTCGTCGCCTTCCCGAGTTTCTCTGACCATATACGGCACTCGTCGTACTCCGGGGTATTCTTCACATAGGTTGGAAACCCCACCCACTCCAACAAATCTTTTTTTCACAACTATATGGAGGTGATCGTCATCCCGATGATCTGCTTGAAGTACTCAAACTTTTCTCTTGAAAGAATCTTTGTGAACATATTTGCTCCGTTGTTATCTGTATGAACCTTCTTAAGCGCCGCTTCGTTCTTATCAATAGCATCCTGTATCCAATGATACCGAGTCTCAATGTGCTTGGACCGGCTATAAAATATTTGGTTCTTCACAAGGTGAATAGCAGCACTCTAACTATCGCAAAGTAAATGATACTTCTCCTGCTTTAGCCTAATTTCCTGTAACAGATTCTTCATCCACATCAACTCCTTACAAGCCTCCGTCGTCGCAATATACTATTCCTCTGTCGTCGACAAGGCAATATACTTCTGTAAACACGACTACCACGATACTGCTCCACCAACAAATATTATCACATATCCCGAAGTTGATCTTCTCGTGTCGATATCTCCAACCATATCAGCGTCAGTATACCCAACCAGCTTCGGTTCGTCACCACCAAATAAAAGTCTCAAATCGGCAGTGCCCTAAAGATATCGTTGAATCCACTTGACCCCACTCCAATGTACCCTTCCAGGATTGGAAGTGTACCTGTTAACTGTGCCGACTACGTGAGCAATGTCTGGCCTTGTACATACCATAGCATACATAAGACTTTCCATAGCTGAGGCATATGGAACCCGCTATATATCTTCCTTCTCATCCTCGATAGATGGATACTGCTCCTCAGTAAACTTAAAGTGAGCCGCAAGGGAGTTACTTATTTTCTTCGACCCGTCCATCCCGAAACACTAAAGTACCCGATAAATATACTTCTTTTGGGACAAGTGTAGCAGTTTGGACTCTCTCTCTCTCTCTCTCTCTCTTAGCTGATCTTCATCCCAAGAATAGTCTTCGATGCGCCCAAATTCTTCATAGAGAAGGCTGCGCCAAGTTGGCGCTTCAACTCTACTATCCTGGTGGCATTCCGACCTACCAACATCATGTCATCAACATAAAGCAAAAAAATAATAAAATTATCCTCGGCGAAGTATCTCACAACATCAAAATGATCCTACGACATCCGTACATAGCCATGCTCTCCCATAAATGACTCAAACTTTCTGTACCACTGCCTCGGAGCCTATTTCAGACTATATAAGCTTTTTCTCAATCGGTAGATGTCACGCCCCAGTCCCAAAATACCGTGGGACTAGATACGTGGCAATGGCCAGCAGTACACACCGATGGACAAACCCAATTTAATGGATCCATCAGGGCATACTTAAGCTGTACGACAAATCTAAGACAATCATGGCACAACTAGTCTCATCCATACAAGATAAAAATATGATCCACAGAATAAATAAGGAATGTAAATCATCAGCTAGTCTCACAAAGTACTTCGGAGAATAACCCGATAAATGTCTAGTACAATGGTTCAACAGACCAGAATATAAAAGACTGAAATAAATAATAAAAGCTGAGCATGAACATGGATGCTCAAGAGAAGTCTTCAGCTAAGACCTCGTCCTCAGATGGTGGTACGGCTCCTGGATTGGCTCCTCCTGCTGCGTTCCCGTAAACCTCGGGGTAAACCTGGTCTGCAAAATCTGGGGACAAAATCCATATCCAGATCCTCAGGGGACATAGCAAGGTACAGGAAATAATACAAGCCAGAATATAAACAGTGCAGCAAATAATGAGATAAGCAGGGTAAGTATGTAACATCTGTATAAATGCAAGAGAGAATATCAATAGTACTCAGGTTGAACATCTACAAGCTCTGCGTAGGGGAGCCTGTAGCAGGGGTATCATGAGGTGGTCTAGCTCAGCGGGAGACTGAGTAGCCGACATAATAATATCACCCTGTAGCCTGTGAATCTATCCAGCAATAGATAGAATAATAAGGGAATACTAAAATAACCAGCTAAGTGATATGCAAGATGAGAGCAGCACTAGAGCTCAGGCTGAAGCATACTACAAGCTCTGTGTAGGGGAGCCGGTAGCAGCAGTAATAATGAGTAATGGGCCAAGCTCGGGCTTCAGAGTCTTGGGCCTCACAGTAGTAGGGGTGTATATATATGATCAGCCTGTAGTCTGTGTGTCTCTCTCCACCCAATGTAACCACGCAAATCATGAACATAATGTCTCACGTCCATGTCAGCGGAGTCATATCTAATGCACAAGTCATAATGTATATAGAATATAGAATCTAGGTCAAGTCCTGTATCCTATACAGAATCACCACGAATATCTCGGAAAGATCCTGTCTCATGATCAGTGTCCTGTGTCCTGGGTCAAAGTGTACTTGGTAAGACAAGTACGAAAATATAAAGTGTCACGTATGTCCATATCTAAATGACATTACCCAACACCGCGTACGATGTGGGCACCCGACTGATAATCGGACGCTAAGTATGTCAAACGGTCCTAGGTTAAGCATGCACAGTAAATATATGAAGTAAGAAAACTAGGTAACAATACTGCAGAGATGGCAAGGTACACTTGCCCACTAATGTATAACTAAGTCAAGGAAATAAATAGCAAAGCTGCAGGTTTGGCAAGGTACACTTGCCTGATGTTTGAATATCAACTGTCGTCCTGGTATCGGTGGATCCGGTAGGTACTACTCCGAAAGCTGTAATAAATATCACCAACAGTCTCAGAAGATGTCAAACTGCTAGAAAAGCCTGACCTTACGTCCAATTTGGACACAGGGGCAAAAAGGTCATTTACGGGCCAAAGCGAGTTCCACGTGTGGCCCACTTTGCACCGAAAAGCGTGCCGAGGGTAACAGTCTCTAAATAGGACAAAATATGGGTCAAACAATTCTAAATGTTAATACGATCCCAACGGTATGTCCAAATTTGGATTTCGATGAGCCGAACATAATTTGGTCCAAAAGTCAACTGTGGGGCCCGCCAATTGGCGATCTGGTCAACCGTCTCAGAAATGCGTGAAAATTGGGTCACAGGACCAGCGTGTTACCACGAGTCCAGTGGCACAAGTTTCGTCGTAATCTGACAAGCGTGCACAAAATACGCACGAGTTCCACAAAAGTGGCGACACGGAACGTGTTCGCGGATACGGCCTGATTTCGGCGCGCACACGCGTCCAAATCAGTCTCCACGAATTTTCACGGGTCTGATTATGCTGCGTGCACCATTCGGTATACTTGGCACACGGTGGGGCGGTCCCGTTTGGCGGGGCGCGCTCCGATCTCCAACTTTTAGAAAACCGGAAAAAGTGGGTGCGCGCAGTTTTGTGACGAATACAATTTTGTCCACAGCAACTAATAGCACAAAGTTATTATACAGAAAATAAACTAGGTCATGTAATCTACAGGTATCAAAAAGAATCACCAAATTCGGATCTCTATGGTGGGAGATACGAAATCGGCAATATGGGTGGTCATTCTGGAATTCTGCGATTGCAGAATTCTGTCTGCTCGCGCTGACTTGAGCGCTGTTTTTCACCTAGGGACACACGTTATCCGAGGTTGACTATAAAACAAGTATTATAGAGGGTTAAGGGAAGATCATACCTATGAAAACGGAACAGCGTTTGGTCGAGCGAGTCGACGAGAAATCACGCCGGAGCGAAGGTGCCTCGAGTGGGAAACTGCAGTTCGCGATGTCGGCGTCGACGGGATGGTTGGATGGCTTGGGGAGGCTTCTCTGGATGTGGTGACGGCTCTAGATGGGAAGAGAAAGTCTGGAGTTTCTAGGACAGGGTTTTAGAGAGCTATTATATATATATACTATATATATTAGGAGAGAGAGGGGGTGGAAAGAGCGGATCCGCGGGCAAGGCCGCCTGAAGTGGGGCGGGTTTGGGTATGCCGCTGGTGCAAAACGGGTTTTGTAGAAACTTGCTAATTGAAGTGGGCGGGTCATGCTACGGCTGAAGGCTAGCAAGTTGGCTGAGGCAAATTGCTAGAGAATTAGCAAAGTTTTGCTAAGGAATGCAAAGCCCCTGAGAGCTTTAAGTATACTAAGCATATTATTAATATTATTAGTATGATTATTATTCTTATACTTATTTAATTCTTTTTTTCTTTATATATATATATATACATATATATATTTGTATATATACATATATATATATATATATATTCACACATAAGAAAATTTATAGAATAGGATATTGCACATCGTTAGGCTAGCAACTGCTCAAGGGGTCTCCTACATGGAATAAATTCCGAAAAATTCCTGATGGTCCCATAAGTCCTCTAAGTGTCCGAACACCTAACATAAAAATTATAAAAATCTATTTCTCCTATTTGGACCTAATTATTATAATTTAATTAATAATAAATAAATAAAAGGGTATATACGATTTTCTAGGAAGGGGGTTTACATTCTACCCAACTTGTAAAAATTTCGTCCTCAAAATTAAAATTAAGCCACAATATAATGCAAGGATGGTATAAGATATAAATTAACAATGTAAATTCATACCTTGGTCTGCGAATAGGTTCGGAAAACGCTTGCGCATGTCGTCCTCGCGCTCCCAAGTTGATTCTCCTAGCGCGCCATGCCTCCATGCTACGCGAACCAAGGGAATAGACTGGTTCCTCAATACCTTCTCTCGACGATCAAGGATTCCCACGGGTTGCTCTTGGTATGACAAGCTCGGCCCAATGGTGATCTCTGAATGGTCGAGGACATGACTGCTGTCTGCCACATATCGCCTGAGCTGCGACACATGGAATACGTCATGTACTCCCTCCAGTGAAGGTGGTAGCGCAAGTCGATATGCCACCTCTCCAACTCTCTCGAGCACGTCAAATGGTCCAATATACCTTGGACTCAACTTGCCATGTCCTCCGAATCGGATGGTGCCTCTGGTCGGTGATATCCTCAAGAAGACGTGATCGCCCTCTTTGAACTCCAAGGGTCGACGATGGTCTGCCCACTGCTTCTGCCTGTCTTGCGCTGCTCGCAAGTGTCCCTGAATCCTCTTGACTGTCTCTACGGTGTTGACCACCAACTCGGGTCCCAGAATCTGACGTTCTCCCACGTCACTCCAACACACAGGAGACCTACATTTTCTCCCATATAATGCTTCAAACGGAGCCATCTGAATACTCGCTTGATAGCTATTGTTGTAAGAAAACTCTACAAGATGTAGGTGGTCCTCCCATGATCCTCCAAAGTCTAACATGCAAGCCCTCAACATGTCCTCTAAGGTCTGAATAGTACGCTTCGACTGCCCATCTGTCTGCGGGTGGTAAGATGTACTGAACTTCAGACGAGTACCAAGACTCTCTTGCATGCTCCTCCAAAAGTGCGATGTGAAGCACGAATCCCTGTCCGATACAATGCTGACTGGTATGCCGTACAATCTCACGATCTGCCTCATATATAAATCAGCTAAAGCTTCTGTAGACTGACCCACTCTAAAAGGTATAAAATGGGCTGACTTGGTGAGTCGGTCCACTATTACCCACACTGCATCTCTCCCACTTGGACTCTTGGGAAAACCCGTGACGAAGTACATAATGATGTGCTCCCACTTCCACTCTGGAATCGGAAGTGGTTGCAATAATCCTGCTGTCCTCTGGTGCTCGGCCTTTACTTGCTGGCAGACTAAGCATTTGGCCACAAATCTTGCAATCTCCCTCTTCATTCCGTGCCACCAGTAATACTGTCTCAAGTCTCGGTACATCTTGGTTCCTCCTGGGTGAACAGAGTACATAGAGCTATGTGCTTCCGTTATTAACTCCTGTCTCAATTCTCCATTCGGAACATACAGGCGATTTCCGAATCTCAATGTCCCGTCTTCGTGAATGCGAAGTCCTGTCTGCATGTCCGCTTCTGTCCTCTCTTTGAGTCTTCGGAATCTAGCATCGGTGGGCAATGCCTCTTTAATCTTCTCCATGAGTGATGACTGAATCTCAAGATTAGCCATCAAGCCATTCTGTCCCGGTAAGACAACCTCTATCTGAAGCTCCTGTAGATCCTTCAATAACTCGGGCTGCATCGTCAAGAAATAAGCCGTAGGCTTCCTGCTAAGCGCATCTGCAACAACATTCGCCTTTCCCGGATGATACTGCAGATCGATGTCAAAATTTACCATCAATTCCAGCCAGCGCCTCTGCCTCATGTTAAGTTCCTTCTGAGTATACACATACTTCAGACTTTTGTGATCTGTAAAGATGTCTACTTTCTCCCCATAAAGGTAGTGCCTCCAAATCTTCAATGCAAAAATAACTGCTGCTAACTCCAGATCGTGTGTTGGGTAGTTCTTCTCGTGAACCTTCAGCTGTCTCGATGCATAAGCAATGACCTTGCCATATTGCATCAAAACACATCCCAGTCCGCTACCCGATGCATCACTGTAAACAACAAAACCTCCTGACCCTGAAGGAATAGACAAGACATGTGTTGTTGTTAATCTTCTCTTCAGCTCTTCGAAGGCCTTCTGGCAGTCTTCTGTCCATATAAACTCCTGGTCCTTGCGTGTCAGCTTCGTCATCGGTTCTGCATTCCTCGAGAAATTTTCTACAAACCTTCGGTAATATCCCGCAAGCCCGAGAAAACTTCTCACCTCTGCAACTGATGTGGGTGTAGGCCAAGTCTCTATTGCCGCAACTTTCTCTGGATCTACTGAAAGTCCTTCTCCTGATATGATGTGTCCCAAGAAAGGCACTTTGTCCATACAGAACTCACACTTACTAAGCTTGGCATATAACTTCTCCTGTCTCAAGGTCTCTAACACGATTCGGAGATGCTCCTCGTGCTCTTCAAGGCTCTTGGAATATATGAGAATGTCGTCAATAAACACCACCACGAATTTATCCAAGAACTAATGAAAGACTCTGTTCATTAAGCTCATAAACACTGCTGGCGCGTTGGTTAAACCAAACGGTATCACCAAGAACTCATAATGCCCATACTTGGTCCTGAAAGCTGTCTTCGGTATGTCTTCCTTCCTTACTTTGATCTGATGATAGCCGGATCGAAGGTTAATCTTCGAAAATACCTTTGCACCACTCAACTGATCGAATAGATCATCCATGCGTGGTAAGGGATACCTGTTCTTGATGGTCACAGCATTCAGTGCCCGGTAATCAATACATAACCGTACTGTTCCATCCTTCTTCGGCACAAATAATATGGGTGCTCCCCAAGGTGAAACACTGGGCCGAATGAAACCCTTCTCCAAAAGATCATCAACCTGTGCTTTCAACTCCACTAACTCCTTGGGTGCTAGCCGATAAACTGTTGAAGTGATTGGCTCTGCTCCTGGAGTTAAGTCTATTGTGAATTCTATTTCCCGATCAGGCGGTAAACCTGGAAGATCATCGGGAAATACATCCACAAATTCTGATATGACTCTTGGGTAACCTGTCTCCCCTTCTACCGATAGTACCCTAAGAGTAGACTGAGCTCCTTGCTCTACTGCTCCTCGAAGAAACTCAAATTCCGGATGTCCAGGCGGTCTAAATATAACCCGCCCAAGTCGGCAATCAAGAGTCGCATGGTACTGACTTAACCAGTCCATACCAAGTACGACATCATAATCCGGCATAGAAAATATCAGAAACTGCGCTCGCATTTCTCGGCCACAAACGACTACAGAACATGATCTACAAACGTCACTAACCGGAATAATTTCACCTCCCGTAAGAATTCTCTTCATCTTCGAAAGGGGTACGGTAGCTACTCTATGGGTGGTTACAAAGCTAGCTGCTATAAATGAATGCGATGCTCCAGAATCAAATAATGACATAGCTGGTAATGAAGCTACTAAAATAGTACCTGCGATGACCTCGTCTGCTGTAGCCTCCTCCTCAACAGCTAATGTGAATGCCTGGCCTCGTCCTTGAGCTTGGCCTCGCTGCTGCTGAGCCTGCTGAAACAGAGCTGCCTGTGGTGCCAGGGGTGGTCTCTGCTGGTTCCCTCCTGGGGCTGGTGGTCTGACTCCACCAACTCCTGTCTGCGATGCTCCTACTGCTGGGTAAACTGGTCGCGGTGCAGGCAAAGCTAATCTCGTTGCTCCCTCTCTGCGCTCGGTGCACTCTCTGGTCTGATGCTGGTTGGAACCGCAAGCTAGGCAGAGTCCCAACTTGCGTCTGCATTCTCTCTCAATATGACCTATCTTGCCGCAGTGATGACAAGTAGGGAGAGATATGGCTCTGTGCGCTGTCCTCTCAGGCATACTCCTCTGGGTCCGTTTCACTGCTTCCCCATGTCCTGTCCTCGATGGTGCTGATGTGATATGCCTCTTCAGGGTCGACTCCCTTCTGGTGACGCGCTCCATGCGTCGGGCTGCTGCGAGAACGTCGGTATAAGATGTAGGTGCGACTGAGCCAATCAATCTCTGAAGCTCGAACTTCAGTCCATCAAAGAACTTCTCAGCTTTTTCTTCCTCGGTCGAAATCAAGGTTGGGGCAAAGCGACTGAGACGTATGAACTCCGCGTTGTATTCCTCCACTGTCATGCTGCCTTGGATAAGGCGGTGGAACTTGTCTCTGAGCTCTGATCGTGCAACTGCCGGAATGTACATTTCTTTGAAGAGTCTGGAGAACTCTTCCCAGGTGACTCGGTCCTGCCCGAGCCTCATCTCCTCTACTAACCACCAGTGATGTGCATTCTCCGTTAACTGCATTCTGACTGCAGTCATCCACTTCTCTCTCGGAAGTTCTGCGGCTTCCAACTGATGCTGAATGTTTGTGAGCCATTCATGAACTTCTGTTGGTCCCTCTTTACCAGAAAAGGTACGAGGCTTGAGCTGACGGAAGTCGATGATAGATCCCGTCGCCGATCGCCTCGCTGGTGGATTTGCCTGCTCCAATGCGGATACCAGGCTGGTTCTCAGATTCTCGGCCTCCTGACGTTGTGCTTCTCGCTGAATCTGTTGCTGTGCTTGAATCATAGCATACATCATCTGAAATATTTGTTGCCCATCCATGGCTTGTCCTGGCGGAAAAGCTGGCATCTGGGGAGTGAACTGTGGTGGAGGTGGGATGTCATCTCTCCGGAACCTTGGATTAGGCTGACCGGTTTGATCGCTCTGCGAGGCTTGTCCTCCATTCCCTGGGGTCACTCCGTCAATATAAGTAACCACAGCGTCGTGTGGCGTATCCAATGGAATCTCGTCTCCATTCCTGGGATCCATTTCTCTGCAACCAAAAGATAAACTGTAAGAAGCTCATAGGAATCAATACAGGATGCAGTTCAAGTAACAATTTCGAGTTCGATATAGAGTTCAACAATGGGTTAAATAATGGATGAGATCCTAGAACTTATTCTATCCTTAGGGCAGACTGGTTCGGTCCCTAAGTTGAAACCGAACAATTTTGTCGTAGACCTGCATGGGCCACCACAAAAACCATGTCACGCCCCAGTCCCAAAATACCGTGGGACTAGATACGTGACAATGGCCAGCAGTACGCACCGATGGACAAACCCAATTTAATGGATCCATCAGGGCATACTTAAGCTGTAAGACAAATCTACGACAATCATGGCACAACTAATCTCATCCATACAAGATAAAAATATGATCCACAGAATAAATAAGGAATGTAAATCATCAGCTAGTCTCACAAAGTACTTCGGGGAATAACCCGATAAATGTCTAGTACAATGGTTCAACAGACCAGAATATAAAAGACTGAAATAAATAATAAAAGCTGAGCATGAACATGGATGCTCAATAGAAGTCTTCAGCTAAGACCTCGTCCTCAGATGGTGGTACGGCTCCTGGATCGGCTCCTCCTGCTGCGTTCCCGTAAACCTCGGGGTAAACCTGGTCTGCAAAATCTGGGGACAAAATCCATATCCAGGTCCTCAGGGGACATAGCAAGGTACAGGAAATAATACAAGCCAGAATATAAACAGTGCAGCAAATAATGAGATAAGCAGGGTAAGTATGTAACATCTGTATAAATGCAAGAGAGAATATCAATAGTACTCAGGTTGAACATCTACAAGCTCTGCATAGGGGAGCCTGTAGCAGGGGTATCATGAGGTGGTCTAGCTCAGCGGGAGACTGAGTAGCCGACATAATAATATCACCCTGTAGCCTGTGAATCTATCCAGCAATAGATGGAACAATAAGGGAATACTAAAATAACCAGCTAAGTGATATGCAAGATGAGAGCAGCACTAGAGCTCAGGCTGAAGCATACTACAAGCTCTGTGTAGGGGAGCCGGTAGCAGCAGTAATAATGAGTAATGGGCCAAGCTCGGGCTTCAGAGTCTTGGGCCTCACAGTAGTAGGGGTGTATATATATGATCAGCCTGTAGTCTGTGTGTCTCTCCCCACCCAATGTAACCACGCAAATCATGAACATAATGTCTCACGTCCATGTCAGCGGAGTCATATCTAATGCACAAGTCATAATGTATATAGAATATAGAATCTAGGTCAAGTCCTGTATCCTATACAGAATCACCACGAATATCTCGAAAAGATCCTGTCTCATGATCAATGTCCTGTGTCCTGGGTCAAAGTGTACTTGGTAAGACAAGTACGAAAATATAAAGTGTCACGTATGTCCATATCTAAATGATATTACCCAACACCGCGTACGATGTGGGCACCCGACTGATAATCGGACGCTAAGTATGTCAAACGGTCCTAGGTTAAGCATGCACAGTAAATATATGAAGTAAGAAAACTAGGTAACAATACTGCAGAGATGGCAAGGTACACTTGCCCACTAATGTATAACTAAGTCAAGGAAATAAATAGCAAAGCTGCAGGTTTGGCAAGGTACACTTGCCTGATGTTTGAATATCAACTGTCGTCCTGGTATCGGTGGATCCGGTAGGTACTACTCCGAAAGCTGTAATAAATATCACCAACAGTCTCAGAAGATGTCAAACTGCTAGAAAAGCCTGACCTTACGTCCAATTTGGACACAGGGGCAAAAAGGTCATTTCTGGGCCAAAGCGAGTTCCACGTGTGGCCCACTTTGCACCGAAAAGCGTGTCGAGGGTAACAGTCTCTAAATGGGACAAACTATGGGTCAAATAATTCTAAATGGCAATACGATCCCAACGGTATGTCCAAATTTGGATTCCGATGAGCCGAACATAATTTGGTCCAAAAGTCAACTGTGGGGTCCGCCAATTGGCGATCTGGTCAACCGTCTCAGAAATGCGTGAAAATTGGGTCACAGGACCAGCATGTTACCACGAGTTCAGTGGCACAAGTTTCGTCGCAATCTGACAAGCGTGCACAAAATACGCGCGAGTTCCACAAAAGTGGCGATACGGAACGTGTTCGCGGATACGGCCTGATTCCGGCGCGCACACGCGTCCAAATCAGTCCCCACGAATTTTTACGGGTCCGATTATACTGCGTGCACCATTCGGTACACTTGGAACACGGCGGGGCGGTCCCGTTTGGCGGGGCGCGCTCCGATCTCCAACTTTTAGAAAACCGGAAAAAGTGGGTGCGCGCAGTTTTATGACGAATACAATTTTGTCCACAGCAACTAATAGCACAAAGTTATTATACAGAAAATAAACTAGGTCATGTAATCTATAGGTATCAAAAAGAATCATCGAATTCGGATCTCTGTGGTGGGAGATACGAAATCGGCAATATGGGTGGTCATTCTGGAATTCTGCGATTGCAGAATTCTGTCTGCTCGCGCTGACTTGGGCGCTATTTTTCACCTAGGGGCACACGTTATCCGAGGTTGACTATAAAACAAGTATTGGAGAGGGTTAAGAGAAGATCATATCTATGAAAACGAAACAGCGTTTGGTCGAGCGAGTCGACGGAAAATCACGCCGGAGAGAAGGTGCCTCGAGTGGAAAACTGCAGTTCGCGATGTCGGCGTCGACGGGATGGTTGGATGGCTTGGGGAGGCTTCTCTGGCTGTGGTGACGGCTCTAGATGGGAAGAGGAAGTCTGGAGTTTCTAGGTTAGGGTTTTAGAGAGCTATTATATATATATACTATATATATTAGGAGGGAGAGGGGGTGGAAAGAGCGGATCCGCGGGCAAGGCCGCGTGAAGTGGGGCGGGTTTGGGTATGCCGCTGGTGCAAAACGGGTTTTGTAGCAACTTGCTAATTGAAGTGGGCGGGTCATGCTACGGCTGAAGGCTGGCAAGTTGGCTGAGGCAAATTGCTAGGGAATTAGCAAAGTTTTGCTAAGGAATGCAAAGCCCCTGAGAGCTTTAAGTATACTAAGCATATTATTAATATTATTAGTATGATTATTATTCTTATACTTATTTAATTCTTTTATTTCTTTAAATATATATATACATATATATATATTTGTATATATACATATATATATATATATATATATATATATATATATATATTCACACATAAAAAAATTTATAGAATAGGGTATTGCACATCGTTAGGCTAGCAACTGCTCAAGGGGTCTCCTACATGAAATAAATTCCGAAAAATTCCTGATGGTCCCATAAGTCCTCTAAGTGCCCGAAAACCTAACATAAAAATTATAAAAATCTATTTCTCCTATTTGGACCTAATTACTATAATTTAATTAATAATAAATAAATAAAAGGGTATATACGATTTTCTAGGAAGGGGGTTTTACAGTAGACCAAATGTGACTTGACCTTCTCATAGAATTCCTCTGGCTGCTCTATGTATAACTCCTCCTCAAGATCACCATGGAGGAATGTCGTCTTCACTTCCATTTGCTCGACCCCCAAGTTAAAACTGGCTGCCAAAGCTAGCACCACCCGAATAGACGACTGATTGACGACTGGAGAAAAGTCTCATCATAATCTACGCCTTTTCACTGACCGTAGCCTTTAACTACTAGTCTTGCTTTGTATCGAGGGTGAGTAGAATTATTTATTTGTTTCACTCTGAACACCCATTGATTCTTCAAAGACTTCTTGCCCTTTGGTAACCGAACCAGATCATAAGTAGAGATGGCCTCCAAGGAACTCATCTCCTCCAGCATGGCCTCTATCCACTCCAGCCTGCGTTCATCTTCCACAGCCTCGGCAAAACTTTCAGGTTCTCTTCCGTCAATTAGTAGCACATACTCACCCGGTGAGTATCTCGTAGATGGTCGACGCTTTCTATCGCTCCTCCGCAATAGAACCACTGGTGCCGGCTGTATATCTACAGCCTCCTCCCCTCCAGGAACTGTCTCTTTATGGTATAAACCCAAACCTTCATGGAACAGTAATCAATAAATGTTATAAAATAAGAAGCACCACCAATGAATTTTACCTTCATAGGACCGCAGATATCTGAGTGAATCAACTCGAGCAATGTCGGATTCCTTGAACTTAGGTGACTTTAGAAAAATATGCTATTTTGCTTTCCTGCCAAACAATGTGTGCACTTTTCCACCTTTGTAGACTTTAGCCCTGGAATTACCTTCTTGTTCACCAAGTAGCTCATCCACTTCTCACTGATATGACTGTGCCGCATGTGCCATAACTCATTAGACGCATCAGTAGATGTGTTAACATCATGTGCCCCATGTGCGCTTCCTTCCATATAATAAAGTTTAGACCTCTTGCTTCCTCTAGCAATCACCATCGAACCTCTGAAAAGCTTTCACTGACTGTTCCCGAAGAGACTGAAGAAACCCTCGCCATTCAACCTTCCAACCGACACCAGGTTGAAACGGATATCAGGGACATGATGAACATATTTGAGAACAAGAACTGCATGCGTCTTTGTCCTCAAATACACATCTCCAATGGCAACCACCTATAACACATCTCCATTGCCCATCTTCAATACTCCACAATTGCCTGTTGTGTAAGTAGCAAATAGTGCCCTGTTATGAGATACGTGCGCTGAAGCACCTGAGTCCACCAGCAGCCATAGTCCCTGAACCTCGTCGTTGAACTTGACTCCCATCGAGGATAGCTGGTCAACCATGCCCTGGAACTCACTCAAGTGATCCGTAATAGATACCCCATCTTTGTACCGCAGATCCATCATCGTCCGGATCAGGAACAATTTATTTATCCCGGCCTTCTTCGCATATAAAGATTCCAGCTTATCCCACAGTGTCCTCGCATGCTCAATACTGGCAACATGGTTGTACACGTTCTCGTCAACAATTGCCTGATGTACCCACACACATGTATATACTATAAATTTCAGTCCTCTTCGAATTTGTCACTGGGACTCCCGAAAGCAAATACCGACAGATGCAGCTTCTCAACAAATAACAGATCATTCATCTTGCTCCTTCAGTAATGATAGTTGGTACCATTCAGGTTTACCATGCGCACATGTAACCACCCTAAAAAATTTAATTAATAAAATAATATGTATATATATAAATACGCGATTTTGTAAGAATAGTGATACGTGAGGGTGACCCCTACTACGTTAGTATATTAGAAATTGAAATTTCTCGTAATAAATAAAATAATTTTGGTATTATAGAATAATAATAATAATAATAATAATAATAATAATAATAATAATGATTCTAGTGTTAATAATAAATAAAATAAAATAAAGTAAAATATAATATAATAATAAATAAGTTAGTTGTTAAAAAGAATATATAAAATAAAATAATATAAATAAAGAAAGTATTAATAAAGTAAAGAAAAAAAAAGAAAAAAAAAATAAGAGCACTTGCTAGTACTACTAACAAAAGTAGCAGCAGCATAGACATTTCACCTCCGCTCCTTAAACGCGGAACACAACAACATACCAACCCGACCCATAACTTCCTTCTCTCTCTCTCTCTCTCTCTCTCTATATATATATATATATATATATATATATATATATATATATATATATATATATATATATATATATATATATATATGCATCCAAGAAACAAAATCCTAACCCTACTTCTCGATCTCGGAGCTGCGACCCATCTTCCCCACCACTGTCGACCCTTGACCGCCTCCCAACGCTGTCGTTGTCGACTTCCTGGACGCCGCTTCGCTGCAGTCGATCGCCGCGAACTCGTCTTTCCGATTAACTCGACCAAGGTACCACCTTCGACAGGAGATTTCTCTCTCTATGCATGGTTAATTTTTTATCTGTAAACTCCTATACACAGACCACATGATCTAGTTATTGTGTAAATTCTTAGAATGAAACCTAATTAAATAGATATGATAATTTCCCTCCAAAAATCCATAAACTGCTTTTATATGAATATACATATTTGACAGAATTTACAATCAAGAACATTGTTTCAGAAGGCAGATTTTTTCCAATTCGTTCAACAAAAATTTGAAATTATTTTTGTAACACAGACTCCATATAACCATGATCGCAACGAAGTAATTACTTTAGAAAATTACACATTAATTGTTGATAAAAAACTATGTCCAAAAACCCAAAAAACTTGGTTTAAAAATATTCAAAATTTGTGATACGGAGTGCGTTCCGACAAACCGGACCACCACGTCATGTACTATTTGTTCCTAAAGGAACATATGGTATACAATGACGTGCGGGGTCGCAGAAGTTGATTCGGACGTGTGTGCGCGTCGGAATCAACGCGTATCCGTAAAATATTTTTCGTATTCGCGTTTTACAAAATTCCCAATTAGTTTGTGTACACTCGCCAGAATATGACAAAATTTGCGCCATTAGATTCGTGGTATCACGTTGGTCATGTGACTCAAGTTTCAAGCAATTCCGAGATAGTTGACCGAGCTGCGTATTTGCGGGCCCATGGGTTGACTTGAAGGGTGGAATTTTGATCGGCTCATCGAAATTCAAAACTGGATATACCATTGTGTTCGTATCGACATTTAGGATTTGTTTGGCCTATAATTTATTCAATTTAGAGAATTTACCCTTGACACACATTTCGATACAAAGTGGGCCACACAAACCCCACTTTGACCCAAAATTATCGTTTTGCCCCTGTGTCCAAATTGGACGAAAGGGTAGTATTTTCTATCTATCTCGCTGATTCCGAAAATATTGGTGATATTTATTTTAGTATCCGGAGACGTTCAGTCAGAGGCAGTGGGTTCTGATACTCTGTACTTGACACTTGGACATTTATATTACGTAGCTTTCCTAGCAGGCAAGTATACCTTGCCATTGTACTTTGATTTACATTCCATATGGTGCATGCATTTTATTTCTATTATTTAGTTCATATATTTTAACTTCTATATAAACTGTGCGTCCAAGAATAACTTGGGTGCAACGACGTTGGCGTCGTATTTTATCATTATTATATATTATGCATGTTGACCTAGTTTTACGAGACCAATCCATTATCATGAGGTATTCTTATGTTTCATTGGCCAGGACACAATTGTAACACGAGTGTGAGTCTCATGTAGGACACGTACTTGCGTGACGGACTGGCCACTTATGCGTATAGGATATGCGACGAATAGGGATAACTGCTGATAGAATTGCATGATTAGAAGCCTTGGCAGTCATTAGAGATGTCATCATGTTATGGATATGGCATGAATAGAGCATGAGATGGAAAGAACAAAAAGTAAGGCATTTTGGCTCCTTTGCACTTTTGCTTATGTAACCCGTACGTTCCGTTGGAGATGTGTGGTCAGATGACCCTTATATTATATATCTACATGCGGCCTCTGACGTTCAAAAGACATAATGCTTTTTAGGCCTATGATTCTCCAAGGGAATCATGCCAATCTCATTTTAGCCAGATAGCCCATGGGTTGGAAAGTTATTCTCAAAGTGCATTCACATAGACGGTTAGGTGACCAATGGATGTTTATTTTCAGTACTTTATTGGCATACTATTTCTGTATCTTGTTACGTCCCTCTAAGGACCTGATCCACTCAAGGTGTAGACGAGCAAGATTATCCGCAGGAGTACGGACCCGGACCTGACGCTTCGTACCAGATTGAGAAGATATTACCTTTGGAGTACCACTGATTCTTCGCAGCTGATGGATATTTTAGTTGCTATTCTTTCATTGACATTCATCTTATATTGGAGTTTTGATCTCTTCTCTCATTTAGTTTTTGGTATAGTCGAGTGGCAGTGGATTTTTTTTCCACCTTACTATCATTCTTTGATACTTCATATTTGAGATTCAGTTATTTATTTTATATTTCTTTATTTGTGTTGTGGATGAGATATAGATTGCGTGTGACTTGTGTCGACAGTATATTACTACTTGTGGACTTGATATTCATATACATCGTACGTATGTGTTACGATCTTCCAACACATTGGAGTTGTCATATACATACGGCTGGCATGTTACGTATTCCTAGTCCTACGTATTCTGGGACTGGGGCTTGACAGCACCGACATCGCGTTCATCTCTCCTCCCTGGTTTGCCTCTCAACTCCTGACACCCTTCTAAAATTTCAGAACCTGACTTTGATACCACAATGTTGGAAAAGAAGCGTGAAAACCTTCCCCCAAACCAGAGAGTACCTGCAAGAGAAGCGAGCAATACAACGCATAAATCAAACACCAAACCACAGAAAAAATAATCCACGCAGACACAGAGAATTTTAACGTGGAAAATCCTTGCGGGAAATCACGGGACGATCAGAGTCCAACCATGAAGAACATCCACTAATGGAATAAAGAGAATACATCCTCTACAAGCTCCTCCCGATCCAACACGGATTACCACAACACTTAGGAATATGAAATAGATCACACCACGAAGATAGAAGACAATAAAAAATTACCCAAAATTGATCTCCTCCTCCGAAACGGCCTCCAATCATTCTTTCTCCTTTCCAAAGTTGCAATGACACTCTTGCCTCCTTTTCTCCTCTTTCTTGAGATGATATATTACGGTTAGATAGGAATTAGGGTTAGAAAAACCTAATATATATCCCATAATCCCGCAACTAATCCTGAACCATATGATACGATCCAACGGTGTATAAAATACCTCTGAATTTTCGTCCAGCACGCCGACCGAACTCGGACCGAATTCGGCCGAGTCGGTGATTTGCGAGTAAACGAATACAACAGCTTTCTGGAGCTTCTGGAGCATCCTGACTGAACTCGGGCCGAGTTCGGACCAATTTCGGTTCGGACTCTATCTTCCCCTGTACAGCAACTGTTTCTCCTTCTTCTCGAGCTTCTTCGACATCTCGAATGGCTCTCGTCGCCTCCCCGAGCTTCTCTGACCACAGACGGCGCTCGTCGCACTCCGAAGTGTTCTCCACATAGGTTGAAAATTCCACCCACTCTAACAAGCTGCACTAAAAAAAAAAAAGTAAAAAAATAACTACAATGACATGTTTGACAAACATAAAGTGGTCATAAAACTAAAAGTAGAATAAAAAAAAGCAAAACTTTTGATTAACTTGTTACACGTATAAGTAACCTCGAGCACACTGACACCAATTTTAACGGTACTCCTATTAAAATTTAGAGTGTCCATTTTGTATCTAACCAGTGCACGTATTCATATCCGATAAGATATGCAAACTTACAGTGCTAGTTCAAGAGTAGCTTCTTCTTATTATATACACTAGTATATACGCACGTGCGTTGTACGTATTTCATATTATTTGAAAAAAATAATAGTTTATTAAAAGAGCAAACCACAATTTCTTAATTTTATTATAGGTGGAAATATAATAGGCAGGAGCATGAAAGTTGGGAGAAATTAAATGACGGGAATAGGAAAGGTTTCTCTTATCTCTTGGGTTCATGTGCCTACTTTGCATGCATTCTTTATTAACTTTTATTTTATTCTCCAAACTACCTACTTTGCATACATGCATATCTTTGTTTTATTAACTATCATTCCCCAAGTTGCCTCATGCATGCATACATACATTTAATACGTATTTAATTATTATTTTTAATTACTTAGATACATACATTTTATCCTTATCAACTTTAATACATATTGAAATGTAATGAAGGGTATTTTTGGAACGAAAATTTTTCACGGTGAAGCTAGTTTTGACATTATATAGTAGAATAGATATAAATTTTTATCTAAAACATCAAAATTTAAAAAAAAAATTAGGTAAAAAAAATTAGTTTAACATTTGCAGACAGATAATACAAATACCTTTAGTAAAAATGTTTAGTCAAAAACGTCTTTAGTAAGAACACATTTGGCATTTATAGGCCAAAACGTCCCTACAAAGAACATCTTTTTTTACTTTTTATTTTATTTTATTTTTGTCTGAAGATTATAAAATAAATTTATTCTCTAATTCAAAACGTCCATACTAAGGTTGTTTTTAAGTTTTTATTTTGATTTTTTTTTATCGTGTGAAGATTATATAAAAAAAATTAAAATGTTCCTACTATGAACGTTTTCAAGTTTAATTTTTTTTGGGTCATACTCCTTCGTATTCACGCATGCAAAGCCCAGACCCTTAAAAGAACCAGGACATGGACCATTTGTGTCTGTGACATGAAGCACACTCCTATTGGGGGTCCATAGCAAGGTGGCTCACTCACCCACCTCAAAGGAAACTTGGGCATTTTCTCATAGCCAAAGTGTGCACACAACCTGGCACATAAAAAAAGAAAACTTAAAAAACCACTATAGTAGGGATATTTTAAATTTTTTTAATAATTTTCAGACGAAAATAAATAAATTGAAACTGTTCTTAGTAGGAATGTTTTGGGCCATGTATGCATTCTTATTAAGAATATTTTTAGTTCAAAACGCCAAAATGTCCAATTTTGTCAAATTTTGATACCCGAAATTTGTATTATATACCTCAAGCAATAAGTATACTGCTTTTTTATGATCACTTAAATCCTCCAAGTACAGTTTCCACTTACTATAAGATCTTCAGTGTATACAGTGCTCTATGGCATCCCCAGCTCCTTGTAGCCAACCACAGAGTATCGCCAAGAAACAGAACAAACAGAAGAAAACGCATAAATATATATACATCATCAAAAGGAAGTATATCAGAATGCAATGCCAAGTATATATCAAGCTAAAAGGAGCTTTGTATCTCCTTTTTAATCAACTTTCAAGCTCACTTACTGGTAGTGATGATGTAAGCCGAAGTTGGGTTACACTGGACAAGCAATTATAACTGCTCTCAACGCTTTCTCTGCCTAATTGGTAGCAACTCTTGGAAAAAGATCTTGTGGGCCTAGTTTGATTTGGAAATGATTTTCTTTTCTTTTCTTTTTTTTTCGAAAAATTAAATTTTTTATTTTTATTTTTTTGTTTGTTTGAAAAAGTCAAAAAATTTAAAAGGAAAAGTAAATTTCTAGGGTGGAAAAATGAATTTCTAGGTGGGTGGGAGGAACCACTTTTTTTTCTTCTTATTTTTCTCTCTTGAAAATTATTTTTCTTTTCCAAATATTTTATTTGGTTTCCAAACATTAAAAAAAATGACTTTTTTTTCCGAATGCTATGATTCCGTGAACCAAACATGACCTAAAGCTTCGACTTACTTGAAAAATTAAATGATACTATATACGAAATCAATATTGACTTTCGTTCACCTTGCAGAACACTCCAAGGACGGAACTACTCTCTCTGTTTTTTTTCCCACATGATTCAGACTATATTTCAATTTATCCTATTTTATTCTATTTCGAATTTTTTTTTGAACGGATTTGTTTTTTCAAATATTATGTACCAATTGGGTCATATATTTTTAGCATTTGACATCTGTTCTGAGTTCCTATAATTATAACAAGGATAAACAGGATATGAGCAATAGTACTCATATTTTTACATGAGTCATGTATATGTGGAACAATAGAAATAACTTCCATATCCCATGTGTACCCATGTGCATTAGTACACTCTTTTTCTATTGGTCACATGTGCATGACTCATATGAAAATATGAGCACTATGATTCATATCTCGTTTATCCTATATAGGATAAACGAGAATAATGCTCATATTTTTATCTGAGTAATGCATATGTTGACCAATAAAAATAATTTCTCATATTCCGTTTATCCTATATATATCATGGGATGGAAAGATTATTGTGAACCGGCTTTGATTTGTATTTACTAAACTAATTTTATTTTCCGGCTAATTTATGATTTTTTTTAAATTTTAAGTTGTTACTCAAAACTATTAAAATAACAAGTCAATTTGACTTGATGTCCTTTTTGAAACCTGAGCATAGCTAAACACAGCGCTTTAGCTTTCAAAGTTCCGAAGCATCAGAAAAGTATGAATAACGATACGAAATCCTCAACTAAGCGATCACTTTGTGCTTCGACAAATCGATGGGGGAGACGTGTGATTCGATGTTCCCCACTCGAGACCGACGAAAGAGATGCAGCGATGATCGAGTGGAAGAATCCTCTGCCGGCACCAATCCTCCGTCCACTGCTGACGCGTGGAAACCACTGCTCTTCCCACCGGCCTTCGCTTTAATCAAGAACCGAACCAAAAATTCGGAGAACGGTTCTGTTGATATTTTGTACCAATTCGCTCTGTTCAAGCATGTCACGTCTTCTAGTTTTGGTATTTATAATTGGGCATTGCTATGACTACAACCAAATGCCTACAACTTTCTTACAACCGTCACGTAGCGACCGTCTATTGGAGGAGGAGAAAGAGCTGGGATCCGATGACTGTCCGGATGGCCGCCACGTGGCAGAAACGACACGTGACAGCCGTTCATTGGAGGAAGATGTGGGACCGGAAGTGGCCTACGTAGCAGGAGGAAGAGAGGGTTGTAAGCATTTGGTAGTAAACTTAGCATTATTGTTTATAATTAGGGTGGTGCTATGCCTACAACCTTATGCTTACAACTTTCTTACAACCGTCACGTGGCGTCCACATGTCGGCCGTTCATTGGAGGAGGTGGGATCCGGTGGCTATCCGGGTGGTCGTCACGTGGCCGGAACGTCACGTGGCGGTCGTTCATTGGGAGAGAGATGGGGCCGGATGTGACCCATATAGCAGGAGAGGTGAGAGGGTTGTAGGAAAGTTGTAGCATTTAGTAGTAAACTTAGCCATAGTGCTCATATTCCTATATGGACCATGCACATGTGGACCAATAGGAATATAGTGTACTAGTGTACATGGGTACACATGGGATGTGGAAGTTATTTCTATTGGTCCACATATACATGACTCATGTAGGAATATGAGCACTATTGCTCATATCCCGTTTATCCATATATATATATATATATATATATATATATATATATATATATATATATATATATATATATATATATATACCTCCGAGACGGTATTAGGTACTGGCCAACTCTCGATAGCCTCTACCTTCTTGGGATCCACCTCTACGTCTCCACCTGAAATGATATGTCCCAAGAATGAAATACGATCTAGCCAGAAATCGCACTTGCTGAACCTCGCGTATAGATGCTCCCGAATAGTCTGAAGAACTATGCGAAGATGCCGCTCATGCTCCGCCTCAGTCCGACTATAGATCAAGATATCATCAATAAAAACTATCACAAACTGGTTTACGTGAGGCATGAACATGCGATTCATGAGATTCATGAGATCCATGAATATCACTAGCGCATTGGTCGCTCTAAATGGTATAAAAAGGAACTCCCAATGGCCATATCTAGATCTAAACGTTGTCTTGGGTATATCCTACTCTCTAAATCTGATCTGATGATACCTAGACCGCAAATCGATCTTAGAAAATACAGTTGCCCCACTGAGCTGATAAAAAAAGTCATCTATCCTGGACAAGGGATACTTGTTCTTAATGTTCACTGCATTTAAAGTGCGATAATCAACACAAACGCGATGAACCATCCTTCTTTTTAACAAGAAGTAACGGGACTCCCAAGGTGATCCACTAGCACGAATGAATTCATTGATCCTCAACTCCTCAATCATCTGGTTCATAATCTCCAACTCTGATGGTGACATCCAGTAGAATCGCTCTAAAACTGGCTCCGCCCCTGGAATTAAATTGATGTAGAACTCCACGTCTATAACTGATGGCATGCTTGGAAGCTCGTCGAAAAATATGTCCGGGAACTCGCAGACAACACTAGAAAACTGAACCTCCTCGTCCACTGTCATCCTCAGGGTAATTGACAGAGACTCCACCTCTCCCCTCGAAAATGAGAACTCCTCCTCGTCAGGGACACTGTAACTACCACTTTCTAACATATGAGCATTTTGGTAATTTTGCATGTTGATTAATTTTTTATATATTATTTTATATTAGTGGTTGCATAGAATTATATTAGTGATAGTTAGGGGATAGCCAATTAGAATTTGCAAATGTTAGTTAGTGCTAATTATTGTTAGGCATGACTTTAGCAATTAGAATTAATTTAAGTTTAGTTGTCATGAAAGGAATATTTCTTTAGTTGTAGAGATTTTTTTTTTAGTTAATTAAATTTCATTTATAAAAATAGAGAGGAGCTTTTGATTTATATCAAACTATTCCTAAACCTAACCCTAACCTTAAGAGGGAGCTTATATAAGCCTTCATTATTCATTATAGCCTCCATTTGCTTTCCTAATTAGTTCATCCCCAAATTGAGAAGAAAATTCTAATATACCCATTCCCAAATCTCTTTCCTCTAAATTTTTATTTCAAAGGAGGTTAGGAGCTTGGATTGCAATGAGCACTTGAGGAGAAAAGTATTAGCTTGAGGCTTGTGTCCATTTTGTGTCCACTTGAGAAATTCATTCGAAATACATCTACCAATAGGTATAATCCCTATTTTACTAGTAATTTCTATTCTAATTAGTGTATTAGACCCTTAAAAAATCTTTCTTGGCTAAGGGCTGTCCATAGGAAGAAGAACTAGGTTCATAGGAGGCCTATTGTGATAGTTACAATGAGTTTTGTGTCCAATTTGGAGAAAATACGAGATTGGTGCACCAAGTATTTATCATTTGGTCAATTAGGCTAACTTGATACTAAATTGATTTTTTGAGGTTAGATATGTGTCCACAATTGGATACGGAGAGCCTGTATCACGATACTTCATGATATGGTGGCGTAGGTTGGTAGTTTCAATGTATTTGGAGTCATAACATGTCAATTTTCTTGTATTGTATTAGAATAGCTATCTTTAATAGTACTTGTATTATAATTACTATATAAAGGGTGTTTTATACAATTTTAAGAGTGTATCATGGTTATTTGAGAGTGTGGATTTTGGTATCATGAGTATCCATGTGATACTTATGAGTATCACAGACATCCCCATAAGATTTTTGATAATATGTCACAGTCTAGGGTGTGATGATAGTTTATTCTTGTGGTGAGCATGTTAGAGTGTTGTTTTGGTGTCATAGAGGGAGTGTTCATAATAAAGTGTGTCTTGGTATGTTGGAGAGTTGGGTGTGGGGGGGATGATTGGTTGTGGGTTGCCTGTAGCAGTGCTGGTGGAGAGCAATATGCTGTGCACAGATGTGTGCACTGTGTGGTCGGGCACATGAGGAATGAGCAGGCTTGTGCACTAGTGTACACAAGAGTGTGTGTTAATGGTTGTGTGTGCAAGTAATAGGAGATTGGCTTTAGTGTATTGATACTTGAGTATGATGAGTTTTGAGTGGTAATTTTACTATGACAGTGAGTGTGTTGTGTGTGTGTGTGGATGAACTTGTGTATCATGATATACACACTAGTTCATATATGAGTGTCATGTGCAAGCTTGAGTGTCTAGGGAGAGTGTTATTAGAGTAGTGGTTGAGTGAGAGGGATACAGTAAAGCCTTAGGAGCAGTTGAGAGGGTGCATTGCAGGCTTGTATTGCAATGAGGATGTAGAATCATTTCAGCCCATGCAGGCCCTACTTGAGGACGCAGAGATCAGTTGCAGCAACTTGTTGCAGGTTAAGTGGGGGTTTATTTCCATATTAGTGCATGCCTTAGGGGATTATGCAGGTTCTTGAATGTGGATGAAAGAAATGGGTAGGCAGTGTTATAGCCTTGGTACACCTGAGGGTGAGGGGAATGCATTACTGATAGGCTTGGATATGGGTGGTTAGGGGTGTAACTCAATTTTTCATTATAAGTAAGTATGAGTGTGGTAAGGATTATTCAGGTATGGGGAGCCATGGAGTATAGGTATGTGCACTATTTTGTGTGGAGTGTGTATGCTGAGATTTCAATTATAGAGGGATCTAATTTCCAGTTTAGGGTGTGTATCTGGGTATAAGGGTTCGTGATACTGATATAGAGTATCAGTAAGTGGCTAGTTGGGATGAAGGTGTGTAACTCAATTAAAAATACTAATAATAAAAAAAAATAATAATAATAAATAAATAAATAAATAAATAAAATACTTTTTAGGCATTTAAAAATAGGTCCGAATCAGCTTTCGCAAAATTCCACACGTCCGTATCGACGAGGCGTACGTATCTGTGAAGACCGCACGCGACCAAGTCGTCCCGTTTGGCGGGGCGTACTCAGTTCCGGGGTAAAACAGGGTCTGGTTTTTCCTGTTTTTGGATCGCGGTGTGCGATCACCACAGGACGCGATGCCCCGAACAGTTTGTCCGGACACCGAGAGGGTCATACAGGCTTCGCAACGCAATTTGCGGAATCGAAAACGGAGCTAAGAGCAAAAAGTTACACGCACCTGAAGGGGACCCGAAAAACAGGGTCGATCGTGTCCGACACGACACAGGACACTGTGTCCTGTGTCCAAGCCGTGTCCGGCGTCTAGGGTTAGGTCTAGGGTTCTGCGGCGGCCGGAGGACCGCCGAAGGGGCTGGCGCAGTGGGGGAACGGTCGGCCGGGGCTGGGCGGTTCTCGGGGAGGCGCTGGCGGCGCGGGGGCGGCCGGAGGTGGCCGGCGCTGCTGCTGTTCGACGGAGGGCAGCCGGAGGAGAAGAAGAGGAGGGGAGGAAGAGGGGGCCGCAGCGGTGGAGGCGCAGGGCGGAGCCAGGCGAGGGCACGGCGGCGCGGCGGTGAGGGATGCGGTGGTCGTCGGAGGTGCAGAGGGCGGTGGCAGCGGTGGAGGTGGAGGGATCGGGGGAGTATAAATAGGGTGGCCGGAGGGGGTCGAGGCCGAGACGGGCGGAGGGGTGGCGGAGAAGACGGGGGTCGTGGGGCGGCCGAGGCGGAGGGTGACGGAGCTGCCGGCGGGAGACGCGGCGCGAGAAGCGGGGGCCGCTCGGGGGAGGGGAGACTGGGTCGCGGGTCGGGCGGAGCGGGTTCGGGTCTGACCGACCCGACCCGACCCGCTAGCAAATACGGGCTGGGCCGGTTGGGGCTGGGCCGGTTGGGGCTGGGCCCGGTGGGCCGGGTCCAGTGGGCCGGAAAAATGGGTTTAAAAATACTAATAATAAAAAAAAAATAAAAAAAATAATAATAAATAAATAAATAAAATACTTTTTAGGCATTTAAAAATAGGTCCGGGGTCCGATAAATTCCAGAAAAATTGCCCTAAGTCCAGTTTTTCATTTTACACCCAAAAATATTATTTTCATAATATTTTAATATCATTTAATATCAATTAAAAATCATTTAAAAATTAAAACCCTGTTTTTAAATTACAGAAAATTTCCAGAAAATTCCAGAAATTATGAAAAATCCAGTTTTTAAAATTTTGAAAATTCAGGGGGTTTACAATCTACCCCCTTAAGAGGATTGCGTCCTCGTAATCAAAGAATAACCGGTCAACAGAGATGACGCGGTCGTAAACATCGTTTGGAAACACATCAGAAGATACTTAGGGAAGTACCGTTTCCCTAAAAATTGAAAGTTTACACTTTCCAGGAAAATCTAGTTAAAACTATAACTTTTATGAAAACCAGGTTGTTATTAATAAGTTACAATTTACTAGGTTGGGGCTGAGGTCACGAACCAACGGGCACGAACTACGACAAGACTGGAAACAGATAACTATAAATCACTTACTCGCATCGGCTTCCTGCACAGTCATCGCGTAAGCCTGCTCTCGTCCTTGAGGTAGATTCCTCTGCTGCTGCTGAGCTTGCTGGTAGGGTGCTGCTTGAGGCGCTGGTGGAGTTTGCTGGTTCGCCCTAGGTGCTCCTTCTCCACGTTGAGTGCAATCCCTTACCGAATGTTGACGGGATCCGCATGCTAAACACAATCCTAGTCTGCGTCGGCATTCCTTGGCGATATGACCTGCTTTGCCACAGTAGTGACAAGTAAGGAGGACTACCACTGGTGGTGTAGATGCTTTCTGCTGTTGGTGCGGTCTCTTTGCAGATTCTTCTTGTGCTGCTTTGGTTGGTGCGGATGGGGACGACCGCTTCAGTCTGGTCTCTCTCTTGGTGACGCGCTCTATGCGTCGAGCCGCAGCAAGGACGTCCGAGTATGATGTTGGTGCGACGGACCCAATTAGTTTCTGCAGCTCAATGTTCAGTCCGTCGAAGAATTTCTCGGCCTTCTCTTCCTCAGTCGGGATCAGGGTGGGGGCGAAGCGACTCAGACGAATGAATTCTGCGTTGTACTCTTCCACCGTCATGGAGTCCTGAGTGAGGCGATTGAATTTGTCGCGCAGTTCTGATCGAGCGATGGCAGAAATGTACATCTCCTGGAAGAGTCTGGAGAACTCCTCCCAAGTGACTCGGTCTGGTCCGAGTCGCATCTCCTTGGATAGCCACCAGTGATGGGCATTGTCCGTCAATTGCATTCGGACAGCAGTCATCCAGCGTTCTCGTGGAAGTTCAGCTGCTTCAAGTTGATGCCGAATATTGGTGAGCCACTCGTGAACTTCTGTGGGCTCCTCCTTTCCAGAAAAAGTGCGGGGCTTCAGTTGGCGGAAGTCAGTGATTGAGCCTGTAGTTGGCCGTCGAGCTGGTAGGTTGGCCTGCTCCAGTGCAGTTATAATGCTGTCCCTCAAGAAATTAGCTTTGCGACTCTGAGCCTCGTGTTGGACTTGTTGCTGTGCTTGCATCATCGCGTAGATCATTTGAAATATTTGCTGCCCGTCGATTGGCTGTCCTGGTGGGAATACGGGCATTGGTAGGACAAACTGCGGCGGAGGTGGAATGTCATCGCGCCAGAATCTGGAGGTAGGTTGACCTGCCTGCTGGCTCTGTTGAGTTGATGGAACTCCACCGACTGGGGTCACTTCGTCGTCATAGGTGACACCTGTAGCTTGTGGTATTCCGGCGGGAGTCTCGTTGCACTCTTGTGGGTCCATCTCCCTGCATCCAAAATAAACAATAAGAGGCACACAGAAATCAAGGCAGGATGCAAGTCAATTATTTGAAGTCGATATAGAGATCAAGAATGATTCAAGCAAGTGGATGAGATCCTAAAAACTTATCATATTCTTATTGCAGGCCTGTTCGGTCCCTAAGTTGAAACCGACCAATTTAGTCGTTGACCTGCATGGGCCACCACAAAAACCATGTCACGCCCCAGTCCCAAAATGCCGAGGGACTGAGCACGTGAGCAATGGCCAGCAGCACGCACCGATGGACAACCCAATTTAATGGATCCATCAGGGCATGCTTAAGCTGTAGTCTATCAGTAATATGTTACAAGTCTCAGGTATTTCTAATCTCATCCACCAAATAAACACAGATTAATTGCCAGAAATAATGCAATGGAATTAAATATGCAATATCAAATAAGGTTATCTCGGGAAACAATCCGAGAATTATTCTGTTACAATTAACGAAACATAGACTGGAAATAAAATACTGAAAAGGAAATACTGTGTAGCTGAAGCCGGTGCTCAGGTGAAGTCGTCGGCCACTATCTCGTCCTCAGTTCCGGGTTCTGCTCCAAGGAGTGCTTCTGTACCGTACACCTCGGGGTAGTTCTCTGCGTCTATACCTGGGAACATAGTCCATTCCAGGTCCTCAGGGGACATAACAAGGTACAGAAAATATAAGCCAAAACATATGCAGTGCAGCAACAAGATAAACAGCAGGGTAAATATATAAACCAGCTAGTGATATGCAAGTGAGAGTTTTAGTCATACTCAGGCTGAGACTACTACAGGATCAGTGTCGAAGAAACCATAGCAGTATTTTCTCGAAGAGCCAGAACTTGTGCCAAAGCTCTGTATCAGAGACTAAGACACCTCCAGATAACATTATTTATATTATAATCAGCCTTGATATGGTAATACTCTCCCCACCCCATGTAATCTCACGTCACAGTTCCAGAAAATATCAGGTACAAGTCACGCAAGTTTGAACTAATGCAATGAGTCAGGCTAGAATCTAAGCATGTAAACTGGAAATGACATGAAAATGTAGCCTATACGGAATCACCAGGTATATCTCAGGCAATTCCGTCACATGAAGAGTGTCAGGTGTCCTGGGTTGAACAGTTAAACAAGTTCACATATGAAGCTACAGAAATCAAGTAAAATACTATAACCAGAAATATCTGAGAATTGGCAAGATTTACTTGCCCACTGATGTATAACTAAGTCCAGAAAATAGGTAGCAAAGCTGCAAGTTTTGGCAAGGTACACTTGCCTGTGGTTCCGGCTCGGGTTGCAGTTCTGACTTCGGCGGGAATTGCAGGCGGTACTCCGGTTGCTGAAACAAACATCACCATCAGATCCAGAAAATATCAATCAGCTAGAAATGCCTGTCCTTGGGTCCAATTTGGAGACAAGGGCAAAAACGGTAATTTTGGACCAAAACGGGGTCCACCGGTGGGCCCGCTTTGCACCGAAAAACGCGTCCGGGTCAACGGTCTCCAAATTCACCAAACTCAGTGTCAACAAGTCAGAAACGCTGATACGAACCCAACGGAACTTTCAGAATTGGATTCTGATGAGCCGAACACAAAATCGCCCGTCGAGCGGGGCCTATGGGGCCCACGACACGCGATTTCGTCAACGTTCTCAGAATCGAACCAAACTTGACCCACAGGACCAGCGTATCGCTAAGAGTCCGATGGCGCAAGTTTCGTCTCGATCCGACGTGTGTACACAAAGTTATTGTGCATTCCAGAAAGTACGGATACGGGGCGATGTCCGCGGATACGCGTTGATTTCGGTGTGCACGCACACCCGAATCAGCTTCCGCGAAATCCCACACATCCGTATCGACGAGGCGTACGTATCTGTGAAGACCGCACGCGACCAAGTCGTCCCGTTTGGCGGGGCGTACTCAGTTCCGGGGTGAAACAGGGTCTGATTTTTCCTGTTTTTGGATCGCGGTGTGCGATCACCACAGGACGCGATGCCCCGAACAGTTTGTCCGGACACCGAGAGGGTCATACAGGCTTCGCAACACAATTTGCGGAATCGAAAACGGAGCTAAGAGCAAAAAGTTACACGCACCTGAAGGGGACCCGAAAAACAGGGTCGATCGTGTCCGACACGACACAGGACACTGTGTCCTGTGTCCAAGCCGTGTCCGGCGTCTAGGGTTAGGTCTAGGGTTCTGCGGCGGCCGAAGGACCGCCGGAGGGGCTGGGGCAGTGGGGGAACGGTCGGCCGGGGCTGGGCGGTTCTCGGGGAGGCGCTGGCGGCGCGGGGGCGGCCGGAGGTGGCCGGCGCTGCTGTTGTTCGACGGAGGGCAGCCGGAGGAGAAGAAGAGGAGGGGAGGAAGAGGGGGCCGCAGCGGTGGAGGCGCAGGACGGAGCCAGGCGAGGGCACGGCGGCGCTGCGGTGAGGGATGCGGTGGTCGTCGGAGGTGCAGAGGGCGGTGGCAGCGGTGGAGGTGGAGGGATCGGGGGAGTATAAATAGGGTGGCCGGAGGGGGTCGGGGCCGAGACGGGCGGAGGGGTGGCGGAGAAGACGGGGGTCGTGGGGCGGCCGAGGCGGAGGGTGGCGGAGCTGCCGGCGGGAGACGCGGCGCGAGAAGCGGGGGCCGCTCGGGGGAGGGGAGACTGGGTCGCGGGTCGGGCGGAGCGGGTTCGGGTCTGACCGACCCGACCCGACCCGCTAGCAAATGCGGGCTGGGCCGGTTGGGGCTGGGCCCGGTGGGCCGGGTCCAGTGGGCCGGAAAAATGGGTTTAAAAATACTAATAATAAAAAATAATAATAATAATAATAATAAATAAATAAATAAAATACTTTTTAGGCATTTAAAAATAGGTCCGGGGTCCGATAAATTCCAGAAAAATTGCCCTAAGTCCAGTTTTTTATTTTACACCCAAAAATATTATTTTCATAATATTTTAATATCATTTAATATTAATTAAAAATCATTTAAAAATTAAAACCCTATTTTTAAATTACAGAAAATTCCCAGAAAATTCCAGAAATTGTGAAAAATCCAGTTTTTAAAATTTTGAAAATTCAGGGGGTTTACATATTTATACTTCAAACAATAACATCCAAGTCTCAAATATATGCCGAAAACAAATCTAGTACCAAAATGCTAAAAGAAACTAACTAAAATAATTGGTGATTCCGGCAAGACCTCCCGGTAATCACTCCTGAGCTATATGGTCCATATCTGATACTCCCTCATGCGATCCATAGAAAGTCGGATAATAATTCTCTAAATAGTCATCTAGAAAAAATATATCCAGTCAGGATGGAATGAGTACAACCCAATAGCAGTTTCAGTTAAATGACGAAGACTATAAAAAGTAATAGAGAGTGCAATACAAGATCAAAATAAACAACTAAATCATAACTGACAATATCAATATAGAAAAATGGATAAACACAACTATATGGCAGGGAATAAATAGACAAAGAAATAGATATACAATAGTGAATCCATTGTAGATAGAACAATTGAGAGTATCGGGATGAATATGAAATAGAAAGAAAAGAACTATACTATCTATGTGTTTTGAAGTATTAGTGTTGTCATGTGATCGGCTTGGAAATATGCACAATACGATAGGACCTGGCTAATCATATGTGAGGTATATGATTAACACTCACATTACTTCCTCTTGCACAGTAAGGGTATGATCACACATTTAGCTAGTACTTTCCCACACCCGACTAATACATGTCATGCCCCGATCCCGCAGGGGGGTCGTTCGTCCTCGCTTGGGTCCTTGTGGGACCGATCGTCCTCGCGTGGACGTGATGCCGTGCAATCCTAAGATGAGCTTGCACAAGGCCAAAGTTGAACAAGGCCAAGTAAGCTATTCAAGACAGGAGCAGCGGTACAATATTATAGAAAAGTAAAGAACACAATGGCATATGAAAATAAGCTCGTTAATGATAATCAAGATGTGTTACAAGCGACGCTTGGCTGAGATTACAATTTGTTCAAGCTCTCTTTCTCTCGATTACAATGACATCATTCCATACATTATATCCCTTTATACAAAAGTAGCTCAAAGCAATCTCGATACGACTTAAGGCATCGACTCTAGATTTTAGGGTCCTTGGGATGATGCACGGCTATCGCTTCCTCGGACGATCCAACACCTGAGAACAAGCAAACTGTTGGTCGGTCAGTACTTTGGATAAAGTACAGTAAGTATAAAATCAATGAACATAAGCAACACTCCATGAAACCAACACTAAGTAAGCATGTGGCAAAATATTACATTACTAGTGATCTTGCTACTTTTACCTAGGTTCATTTCATGCAGCACAGGATTAGAGTCAATTTACATCTTTTCGAAAATATGTCTTTGAAACTAGTTTGCATATTCAATACATACAAGCAAGCTATAGAGACAATATTCTATCATGTAGTGCGCAGCATGTATCGTGAGCCATATTCGATCTCTTAGGAATAAAAATATCTTTAGTGGACTGTTCATCTCAAATCAAGACAAGTGCATCAAGTGGACTATTTAATTCAATGCAATGGGGCCAACAACATGTTCAAGTAAAACAAATATATCTCATTTAGCATAAATGACAAGGAACATAAGGAAATACAAGTGATCACTTATTCAGTAATCCTTACCCATGGCTGAACGGTTATCCCTGCAGCAGACATACAAGTTAAAAACATATACAAATATATATATATATATATATATATATATATATATATATATATATATATATATATATATATATATATATATAAACGAGGTTCTCCTTTCCTGTCCGACTCTGCATCAAACAGTTAGGTATGCAAGAAGGCTAGCTAGCATGCGCCCTAACTACATGATGGTCCCCTCCACGGGATTAGCGATTGGGACATGCAAGCCCATCTCACTAATAGACTTATATCATACCCTCCCGTAAGTAAGGACTACATCCTCAGGGTATCTAGATCTCTCCCAGGCTGAACGATCCCCAGTGTCCCAGGAATCGCTCGAGAGATAAACCTTGTGCACAAGTTGTCCTGACCAAATGCATGAATGCAAGTTCCTATCAGATAAATACCATATAATGCACATGATCAAGAACAAGCAAGTAAGAAAATCAATCAAGCTATAGAGCCGGAGCTCTCAATACTCTTGCCTAATAGCCACACATGTCATGCCCCAATCTCCCACAAGCTCAATCATCCCCGCTGAACGTGAATCACCATGTTGTAGCGCTCCCGCATGACAATCGTTCTCATCGGGACGTGATATCGTACGAGCCTGGAGTTGTGCTCGCACAAGACGATGTTGTCAAACATTAAAGTTATCATCGAAATGACCAAGTTGTAGTAAAAGTCAAGTATTGTGTACCAAGCACACATCAGAGTATATGCAGCGAAGCTCTCGATAAGGTCCTAATAAAAATGCCACTAAGGAGATTGCCTTAAAGGCGATGCAACACTCTTGCTCTTTCTCTTGCCTATAAAGGTACTTACCATTTCATACATCATGCCCCTATATCCAAGCAGCTCCACTACACCTCCATACCTGAAATAATGTCCACAAACGTGGGTCAGTACACAGCTGTACTGGTGAGCGGGATAACCCACTCGTCTAAACCGATACTAAGTAGAATAGTGAATGCAAACAGTTATATGGTGATCTTTCTACTTGAATCCTAGATTCATTTCATGGCAGAGGTATGACATGTTAAGGAAAACTGTAAAGCAGGTTAAGCATGCAAGATTCAACTCAAGCAAATATACAAGCCAATATATCCAACTCAAAAGGAAACTATCATGCAAACCGTCATACTCAAATCCAAGCAACACATGAACCTATCGAATCACAATCCAAGACTCAATATCCATCCTCAAACCATATCATAACCCAAGCCTTATTAATCCAATCATCGATATGCACACTCTTGCCGAGGCAAGGTGGCCGTCGCCTACACGAAAAGCACAAACCAACTATATTAAAGCAAACTAAACCAACTCTTATCTATATGAAGTCACTGGCCAAGCCATAAATGACTGACCAACTGCAGTTCTACCCGATCTAGCACTGAGTAGCTAGCCCGCCTGGTCGTATTGAACTGCCGATACCACGCCCAAGACACGTTACCATTTGTCTCCTCCATGGCCGAACGGTCCCGGTGCCTCAGAGCATATCCCGTTGGAGAAAACCAAATCCTGTGCGCAACAGGTTATCCGTGACCAATGCAAACACCAAGTAGGCATGACGAAAGAATCGAGCATTCTTGCCCTACCAAATGATCATAGATTCAATCCAACTAACTCTCCATAACCATTCTCCAACTTATATCCCAAGGCACGATCTCAAGTTATTCCCATAGGTACTATGCCGCTTTGACACAATGCTCCAATTGGTGCAACATCCCTCGCTAAAAAAAGTTCGTGGCACAATGCCCCAAGAGTGGCATAATTCCCTCACCGATACAGTTTTCTGGTTTCGAACCACAACTGCATACTTTTCTTGACAAAGCACCCAAATTGATACTCGTGCACGGATGCACGCTCCCTTATACGCCCGAAGTTTCTCGATTTTCTAACCAAGATGATCCACTCAAGCTCCAACTGCCAAACGCAAAACCAACTCAAACCATAAATCGTATCCAACCAAATGACGCACACTCCATGCATCACATAGTGTAGGGATTTCTTAGTCAAAGTGTTCAAGCCATTATGTGTGTTCAATATTATTAGGTATGAAGGAGTAGAGGAGAAGGGACATAGCCCACTTACCAAGTCTGACTCCGTAAAGCACCCTGCCTTGCCGATACGGCCGATCACTTGAACCCGTGGTCCGATGCAAAGAACGATCTACTCAATTGGTATGACAGTGCGAGCAGGCCGTGCTCTCCAAATTATTCGACCGATCGGACTAAGGAAGACGACATTATCTCTCCAATCCAGCTATCTCAGAACTGCTTTGAACGAACACCTGATTCCATCGAACTCTGCTTCTGATATGCACATAAAACCAACCCAAATCAATACTTTTTCCCAAATCCAATAAATCAAAATGTAACCAGCTACTGCCTCATTCAATCTGACTCAGTGTAATGCACCGTGCGGTTCTAGAGCATTACATAATATACCTCTTAGAATCAGGTTCGTCCTCGAACCAAACCGGTATACATTCCTTATCGCATGCCGCTTGTCCAATTCATAACTCTGCTCCATGCAACTCTTATTCTCCTGATCTGGACTCAACATCTCGCTCTTGCTTAACGCTTGCACAAATTCTATATTCCCACATCCTCCTTGTAGCTTAATACGAATTTCTCATATCGCTTAGTTTTGGATCATACACATATTTAAGGTGTCCCTGAAATATATGCAATTCAGTCGGGCTTAGCGATAGCGAATCTGGACAAGTTACAAGGGTATCTTTATGTCTGAGGCATTCATTCGCTTCACTTCCAATTAAACCAATCCTGACGTTCATCCCAGTACATTCGCACAAGCGTTATTCTCAAATACGATAATTTTTCACTGACGATCTTCCCACCTGACTCGAATCAGTTTGTGTTCCAACTCAATCCATCCAACTATCTCTGAATCTACACTATCACCGTCCAAGGTCAACCAACAAAACTCTAGCATGACTCAAATTTCACAAAGTTCAGCAAGCACTATTATCTCATGCTCCGAACGATCATCACAACTGATACTACCCTAGCTAGGCGACTTACCCAAATATCAAACTTATCTCTTAGATCAACTTAGCCAAATACCTCTTCCTCAATCTTAATACCTCATTGGAAGAACATCTATATTGAGGTTCATGTGATCCACAAAGATTTTGCCACCACGCCATAGGGATAGTGTCGCCACGATTTTAATGTGGACACACTCGCCATAATTTCTAGGTCACGCATGGAATAGTTTTTTGCACTGCTTCCACTGCCTCGAAGCACAGGATATCACCTTTGCCTTTTGTATGAGTACGCATCCCAGAATAAGTTCTGATGCATCTTGTAGATATGAGACACAAATATCCCTTCCAGTATTGTAAGGATTTGATTTGAACGAGCTGCTGCTTTAACTTCATAAGCGAGTTTCACAGTCGTCAATTCATATGAATGATATTCCCTTCTGTGGCACGACGAGTCAGAGGCGATGCCATCTTCAAAAATCTGCGACTCTGAATCTCATCAGTTGACTTAGGCCATTTCCACCATCGCTTCGATCTTTTGGCTATATCTTCAGCTGAAGGCTTATTCCAAGGATCTCTCAAATTCAACACTCAGTCACTAAGGTTAATCTCCAATATACACCACTCACATCCACACTCGACGCATTCCCAAATGCGCCGCCACAAGGGTCATTCTATGGGTCTATAATATTCATCCATGATTTGGCGGTCAAGTCGCTAGGGTCAGCTGTCTCAAAACTACGCTCGATAATTGTAAGTCACTACGATAGACAATTACTACCAACCGTGCTATATCTCCTCTGTAAATCTGAGCCATAATCTAACCATCCAAATCTGAACAAAATTTTGAATCCGAGCACTTCATGCACTACCTCTGCCGATTATGTCAACCAAATGCTGCTTAACCACCTAGAGTCTTACTATCTATCCAAACCACACATTATCAAACTGTGATCGCTGAAACCGTCTTCCATCACTCTGCCGTTCTGTCATGAATCCATCAAAATTTCCAAACTGTCATGTTCGACTTCTTGCACTACCACTTGCAATAATTTTCGAAACCATAGACTTTCTCCAATTCTTATCCGTATGGCAGCTTCACACTGCCTCGTCCAACTTGCTTGAGCAATACAGTGATTTGCTCCAATGTTGCTCTCTCGTTTAGCTATATTCAAAAGTCTATCCGCCACAATTCTTGTTCTTGTTCCATTTATTAGCCCGTCTTAATTTTTCTATGTTCCGATTAGTCTACACACTCCCAATGACTCGTGCATAAGTTCCAACACAAATCTTAAAACATATTGCCTTTACTTGTTGCCTCAATCCATCTCAGTACTGCAAGTGTTAACTTCCAATATGACTTAACATCAACTAGACTTGTGTCATGTCCGTTCACGTCTTTCGGAGAATCTGTCTACCATTGTTGCACCATTTCACCAAATTCTAATTCCACTAAACCATGAGACCAACTCCTCGAGTGTCAATATCCAAAATCCTTCAAGTTCATATATCTCGTACAATGATCTTGTCTTGTACATGCTTGTCTTGTTCTAGGTAGTTTGCATCATGTGATTGATATTCTTGCTTATTTTATTACCTGTCTGATCTCTAGAGATACCTTGATAGACCCGATGCCTTGTTGAAATTTCGAGGACAAAATTGTTCTAAGGAAGTGAGAGTTGTTAGACCCGTCTCACTATTTATTGTATTTTATCTGGTATATATGTGTTATAGTTGTATATTGCTTTCCGTGTAATTTGTGGATTTTTTGCTGCTTTTATGTAATTTTTAGAATTGTGAATAGTGCTAGTCACCATTTGCTATATATAACCTTTCATTTCTCTTTCCTCCTCATTCTTCTTCATTTCCTTATCTTTCTTTAATTCCTTCCTCCTCTCCTTAGTCGAACCCTAACCACAGCCGAGAGCAGCCTAAGGCCGGCCTCCCCTTACCCTTTGGTGGTAGTAATAGTTTAGTAGTGGGTTTAGGCAAGTACATCTTGCCAATGAGAAAGAACTTGTTATATTGTACTTATTTAACTTTCTTGTATTTTATTGCTCTATATTGTTCTCTATGAGTTTCTCTACATGTTTAATTTTTGGTATTTTGGATTTGAGGACTTGGGAGGAGTATATCTGAATTCTAAGTTTTGGGGTGTTCATGAGTTTACTAGGTTTTTATCTCTTAAAACTTGATGTTTTCCAAAACTAATATTTCTATGTTGATGAGCACTTGATTTCATTCGATTTTGAACTTTACCTTGCTGGATTCGGACAAAAAAATAAGGATTTCATGAAAAAAAATAAGTTTTCAGACTTGGAGCTTTTCCATAGCTGAAACTTATTGTTCTGGGATGAAGAAGTTCCATGCGTCCCGCTTGGTATGAGGCCTGGACTCTCGCTCCAAGTCAGCATGCGGCCATCTTGTTGGACGCATGATTGAATCTGCACATGCACCCCTTGGCCTAATGCATGGAACTCGAATAAATAAAAGTTCTCTAAGTTCAAAAGATTCCATGCAGCCCAATTGTGTATGCAGCCAAGAGGAGCATGTGGCTGAGTCGTCCATGCAGCCCAGAGCTATGCGTTCCTCTTTCCTTTGAACGTATGAACTCAGCACCACCTTGGCACGACTTTCCATAATTTTGTCTTTTTCTTCTGACACCATGTCTTAACCAGTCACATCAGTCACTTTTCTGACACGGCCAGTAACATCAGTCACTTGCCTGACCTTGCATTTATTGCATATCACTTACCTTGTCCCGAAGAGTGAACTTTGTATCTCCCATGCGGCCAGCTCTTGCATGCGTCCAGCTCGCCCATACGACCTGTCATGACCCGCACCCGAAAAATCGGGCATGAGTCGTGGGTACATCCAGCCTACGCCGCAGCATCGGCGGTAGAACGATGTCTAGGTCAACTAACTAAATAATAATCTCACACACAAAAATCGGCCATGACCTCTCCAAAAGGAGGGCAACCACACAATCAAAATATAAACCTGTCAAGATCTCAACTCCAAACGGAGGAGCAATATCATAATGATAAATCAAGTACTCAATCACGAATCTAAGCACAATAAGATGACAAAGAAGACTAACAACTATAAAGTCTAACCAACAACAACTACTACAACCAAATAATAATACAACAAAATCCAAAATAATATACAAACAAGGTCTCAATCCAAAACTGGAGACAAATCCGGTGCTAAAAGCTAATAAAAACAACAACAGGGTCCCAGTGATCCCGGCTACCAACCCGAAAATCACCCCTAAACTAGAGGGTCCCTGTCTGCACCATCGACAGGCTCAGGTCCATAAAACGTCGGACACCAATCCTCCGGATACTCTGAAAAATATGTCCAGTCAGGACTGGAGCAAGTACATCTCTAACAGCAGTTCCATTTAAATGATAAAAACTATAAAACAGTTATAGCAAATAGCAAGAAGAATGAAGCAAGTATGAAACAAGGAAATATGTATAACTGGTGCATAAAGGTAAAGATGCATGGATATCAGAGCAAGATAGTAATAACTGCAAGATACAAGAAATCAACACTAAGAGTAAGTCTGTGCACATGAACGTGTAGTGAGTCTAGCATGAAAAATATGTAGTGAGTCAAGTCCAGAAACATATAAGTGAGACCAACAAGAATGCAAGTGAGTCCAGACTATAAAGAATAAACTCGGTGTCTTTGAAATACTTGTTTCGACATGTAAACGGCTAGGGGTAAGTACGGCTCACCGCGTACTGGGTGTGCGGCTGCTATCATTCCATATTAGACCAGAGGGAGTGATTCCTGATGATGCCAGATAGGAATGTTTACATGTCTACTTGAGTATTTCCCCGCCCCGACTAATACAAGTGGATCCAAGACCCGACACGCAAATCAATATGAGTCCAGCCTGAACATGAATGATGCCTGTAGTGATGCCTGTAGGTGATGCCAGTAGTGATTTCAGAATAGAGGCTAGAAACATGAAATGTACGTGTCGCAAGTAAATGAATCCAGAAATATCAATCAGTGTCCCGTGTTGTGCCAGAATAATCAGATGATACTATACTAGAAGCTGAATCATAATAATCATCAAATAATAAAAACTATCAGAGAATGTACTCGCCTGACGTCCTGAGGAACTAGCGATCCGAATTGGTGTCGCAAGGACCTAATACGAAAAGCAAGGTTAAACAGGATTCTAAAGAGTTAAACAGATATAAAATAACTAAAAATAGGCTTCTAGGGTCGTTCTAGGTCAAACCGGTAAAATCTGGGTCAAAAAGTCAACTCTAGGTCCAAAAAGTCAACTCTGGGTCAAAACTAGGTCAAAAGTTGACTTTGGCGGTCAACCGAGTCAACCACGGTCAAGTCTGGGTCAAACTAGGGTGCTCCTGAAATTCTAAGTCAAACCGAGATCATTAAGCTAGAAAACTCACAAACTCGCCTCCTTGAGATACCGGGATACCCTCGGTATCCGATACCTCAACCTAGGCTACGCACCCCGCCTAAACCCGCTAAAACCTATGCTAGCACACGTAAATATATACACATATACATATAAAAATTACTCTAATACTATTCCTAGGCTATTGCTCAAAAACTCCGCTCGAAACCCAATACCTTGGTTATCTTAAGGTATTGAAATACCTCGGTATCTCAAGGTATTGAGGTTTCGCTCTAAAACCCCTCTAACTAGCTATCTAGCTACTAATTATGCACCTAGTTATTAATCTAGGCTAGGTAGTATAGATATCTACCATATTTATATATATCTAAGTATGTATTTACCTATATATATAGATATCCACACACATATATACTAATACCCATTACCTTACCCTACGCATAAATATATGACTATACTATCTAGATATCTCTAGGTATTGATATAACTATATGTATATAGATATATATATATATACCTTAGATAGATAACTACCTATCTACCTATGTATCTATCCATAGATAGATCTATCTATAATACTATCTATCTATCTATTCTAGTAACTTATCTACTACCTACCTATTTATCTTATTTACCTAACTATCTAACTATCTAATAACTTACCTATCCATCTAATTATCTGTCTTACCTATATACCTATCTAAGTGACTATCTAACATACTATCTATTTATCTAGCTATCTACATATATATCTATCCATTTACCTATCTATCTATCAACTATTTATCTATGCATCTATCTATTTACCTAAAACTCTATCTAACTAACTATTAATACATCTAACTAGTTATATATATATATCTATCTAGCTAACCATCTATATATCTATTTATATAACCATACTTGCTACCCCTAGCCACTGCTGCTCTTGCTCTGAATGCTGCAACTGCTGTTGCAGCTACCTAAAACTGCTGCTGCTTGCTGCTCTTGCTGAGCCTGCTGCTGCTGCTCCATGCTACTGCTGCTGAATTTGCTGCTGCAGCTGCTGCTATGTACTGCTACTGTGGCTGCTCTTGCTGCCTGCTGCACAGTCCAGTCCCCCCCTCTCATCTCACACACACACACGACCACATACCCATATATATATATATATATATATATATATATATATATATATATATATATATATACATATATATATAACTCTATAGATATATATACACTAACTTATATACATTCTAACACACACACATACTCAAACACAAATCAACACACACACACACACATAATTATACAAACACATATCTATATATATATACACACATACACTCACACACTTAAACATATATATATATCTATATATCCTCACTCACACACACTCAACCTCACACACCCTCACACACACACTCTCACACACACTAGCACACACTCTCACAAACACACAACCTCACACACAAACTCTCATACATATATATATAAATATATATACATATATACATAGACTCATATATATATACCTATAAACACTCACTCACACTCACACACACACTCACCTACACACATACACTAGCACATAGATATAAATACACACACACACACATATATATATATATATTTATATGTATGTGTGTTATATATATATATATATATATATATATATATATATATATATATATATATATATATATATATAGAGACACATATACACTAACATAACACAACGCACAACAACACACAACGCCCCACCTACGCACGTCCAATGACCCCGACATGCACAAACGCCTATAAATATATAAAATATAGCCCAAAAATTCTAGCACACTCTCCCCGATACTAACCCAACGCGCGCACAAGCCCGAAACAAGAAAACCAAGTCGAAATGGCCGTTCGGTCATTTCGACGAACACGTGGTGCGCGGCTCAAAAAACCTCCTGAAATACACACCAAACGAACTCGGAATCGGCCTAAAATTTACTCACACGCTCTAAACGATGCCTAGATCCTAGAAAAATTGCTCCCGTATCGATTCTAGGTCCGTGGCTGAAACGCGCACGCACTTAGAATCGGCGATGACAAAAAGCCCCAAATTCGCCCGAAACGCCCGTTTCTCCGCGACGCGGCTTCCCGTGTCCGAACGGAGACACGCACTCACCCTCAAGACACCCGACAACGTCTACCTAGGTCCGTCTAACCTAGGGCATCACCCAAAATTGGGCCAAATTCGGATTCCACCCGAAATTGACACAAAACCTAGTGTTAAAGTCTCTAGACTCACCCAAACTAGTTCCAACTTCCTCCTACGGGTAGGCTTAGGGTCTAGGAAGGTTCTACAACACTAATTACACTACACAAAAATAATTAGGAAGGGGAAAGTTAGGTTTTACCTCTTGGGAGTTGGAATCCCAAGGCCAAAGTCTCACAACCCCTAGAAATTACCTCCCTCAAGCTCCAAGCTACCAACTCTAGCTCCCACACTAGATCTAAGCTCCTCACACCTAGGTTAGGGAAAGAATGTAGGGCTAGGGTTCACAAATAAAGAAGGAATGGAAGAAGGAGGAAGAAAAATGGAAAGAAAACTTACTTTGGAGGAAGAAGGAGAAGAAAGAAGAAGTGGAGAAGAAGAGGAATGAAGAAGAAGAAGGAAATGGGAATGGGGAGGGCTGCTCCTGCTGTCTACGGGTGGGAATGGGGGATAGGGGTCGGGTCTCACATGTAATAAGGGTTTACAAGTCTCAAAAATACCCAAAATGCCCTCCTAACTCTCGATTTTGGGTTCCGGGTTCCAAAAGCACTCAAACTAGCTCCAAATCTCTCCAACTAACCTCCTAAAAATATAATAAATATTCTAAAACCCAAAATAGGTCTCACAGGGGTGTGGGCTGGGTCGGACATGGGTCCACTAGGGTCTGACATGGGTCCAGGCTAGCCAAAATCCTAAAACAATCAATATAAAAATAATACAATCATTAATTAATTATAATTACAAATAATTATAAATAATACACAATTAACTAAACTAAAATAATAAAAAAATACCCTGCTCTGAAAATGGGGTGGTGACACGACCACTGTGCTGCATGCAGTCAGCTCTACCATGTGGCCAGCTCTTGCATGCGATCAGCTTACCCCATGCGCCTATGATACTTGTAGTAGCTTAGCTTCTTATGATTTGTTCTCTTATGGTTTAACTGTTTCCATTGTTTAGCCTATTATGTTTAATTTTTATGAATGCAAGATTTCTCTAAATTGCTTATAATCCAAATTGTGACAACCTGCCAGAACCTGAAATTTTCTGAACATGGATTGTATTAACACTTTTAATCTGAACTCCCGATACCTGACATGTACTGATACTCCTGATAGTGGCTCGACGAAGCTCACTCTTGACATGCTAGAAAGTGAACACAGATTGTATTGACACTGTTAATCTTGAACTCCCAATACCAGACTTGCCCTGATATTCCTGATAATAGCTCGTCATATCAAATTAACATGACATGTACCGATACTCCTGATAGTGGCTCGACGAAGCACACTCCTGACATTGGATTCAATTCCTAGCCAAACCAACCCACAAAATAAACCATGAGCCAAATTAAACCAAATAATGTGTCTAGTCTCCATGACATGCAACATAATTATCATGCAAGTAAGAAATAATATGTTCCAAGTAGTATACCGGGAACGGGGAGTGACATATAATAATCTATGCTACTATATAATAAGGAAAGTGAGGCTTCACCGTAAAAAAAATTATTCCTAAAATACCCTTATCTATCTTTACTACTTAAAATTGTTCATTAAATTTAACATGGGTAGTTAGATAATTACGTGTGAAAAAAAATTTAAAGGAAATTGTTGTTTGCTATCTCATATATGTAAGAATTAATGGATTTTGTTGTTCTCAGGTAGTAAAAAAATAAAAATAAAAAGTTAATGTTTGCTCTTCTCAAGTAGTAGAAAATAACAAATTTATTGTTTTCTTTTTTCAAATAGTATAAAAATACATACAAGACACGTGCATATATACTAGTATAATATTATATTAAATAGTAATATTTTTATACAATAAAGTATTACATCTAGTCCAGCCCCCCAGTGAAGCATACTTATAAACAACTAGTAATGTGCACGTGCATTGCATGTACGTAAAAAAAAATTGTTAAAAAAAAATAATATAAAATTATTATAAATACTGTCGTTCCTAGAAATCAAACTCAAACAACCAAAAAAAAATACATATTACCTTAACCACTTGAGTTAGAATTATTTAATTATAAATAAACAATATTGGATAGTTAAATAATTAGTTATTTTTAAAAAATAGTTAGTAGAATATTTACATACGGCATAGACGGCTCAATTTTGAGTCGTTTCCAAGCCTCATCATAATAGTAGAGATGAAGCATACTTTCTGAAGTATGCTTCCTAGTCCACCCATCTAGCCTAGCACATATACAATAAAACATACTTTCTAAAATAAAAAATATATATATATATATATATATAAATCACTTGGGGTCCAGTCCGTCACTGCCATACATGTGGATCCGCCTCTGCCTAGAAGCTGTCCCATAAAAGATTGTCCAAGTCTGAAGTCTTGTGAGGATTATCCATAGACCAGAATCACAACATCTAAAACTTTTAAGGGAATACGTCGATACTTTTTGCTACATAGTTAAATTTTACTTACGACAACAACAACAAATTATCCCAACAATATTACAATAGCTCATTCTACTTGTGCGAATCTGGGTGCTTAGTTGCAAGGGACTGAGTCTATATGTACCGTTCACCTAAGTGCTCATTTAGCTAGGACCATCGATCTGGTGATTTTTGTCATTCTCATCTTCTTATTTAAAATTTCAAAAAGGAATGGTTGCCCAGAAGACGAGAAATATCAAAATATATCAAAGGTCTCTTATCAAAGAAAGACATGAACTCTAACTTCAGTAAACTTAGACTAGTTAGACAAATCATTCAGACTTTACGAGTGAGAAAATCATCTTGTATTTTATACTTATTTCTTCAAAAGTTACTCCTTGCAATCGGGTGTTTGATTTTTTTTTAATATCAGTAATGATTTTATTTTTTATCCTCACTTTATATATATACATTTTAGAATAAAATAAATATTCAAGTTTAGAAAAGAATGTCACTTATGCAGTAAATATAAGACTTCGTGATTAAAATATTAGCCACTAAATTCCAAATGGTTATGTATAAAACACTGAAGAAGAGACTTCTCACAGTTGATAGACTATCTCGGTTTGGATGTATCTATGAGGAGCAGCTATGTGTCTTATGTGACAGTGAAGAAGAGAATCATGACCATCTTCTTCTTTTTTTGTTTCTTTTGGGTGTGAGTTTAGTGCAGTGGTGTGGGGAAGCCAGGAGAATCGGCTGGGATGTTCGCTACCTTGCTCACGGTTGTTGAAGACATCTTTACGAGGAAGAGTAGAGGAGATGATTGGTATAGAGAAGCGTGGACCAGACTGGCATGTACAGTATGACATATTTGGAAGGACAATGTTACGTTTTCCGCGTGCGTGCCAGTCCACACGCCATCCGTCGGGCACCCATCAGGACACTTTGTTGGGAACGAAAGTGCGAAAATCGTTCCCCAAACCAGATAGTACCTGCGAAAGAACCGAACAAAATGCGCAAACCAAAACATCAAATACAAATCGCAGACACAGAGATTTTTGACGTAGAAAATCCTTTCGGAAAAAAAACTACGGGACAATCGGAGTCCAATCCTTAAAAACCTCCACTAATGAAATAAGAAATATACCGACTCCTTACAAACTTCTCATCGATCCAACCGGATTACCACAACTTTTGAAAAAGAAAATAGATTAAAATCACGAAGAAAAAAAACAATAAAAAATATTTCAAATTGATATCCTTCTCCGAAACGGCCTCCAATCTTTCTTTCTCCTTCTTACAGTATGGCATATTTTGAAGAACAATGCTATGTTGCCCACGTACGGGCCAGTCCGTACGCCACGCGTTGGTTTCCCATTGGAGGGGGGGGGGGGGTTCCGAATTTTGCGAAATTGGACTCCGATGGATGTCCGCGGTCAACCACCCCCACCCCTCCCCCGCAGTCACTTTATTATTTCCGTATTTGGAAACAAAGAAATTCACCCATCTTTGGAGTAGTCGCACAAATGAAGCCGGGGTTCTTCATACTATAGAAGATGATGTTCTAATACATATGGGGAGGATTGCTTAATAGGGATGTTTAGCCTAGCTGCTGTTAGAATAGATGTAGGGGGTTTTTTTGTCATAACGTTCAAAATTTTGTGCACATTGTATTTGCATATCTTTGGGTCCATTGTTTCTCAATTACCACCATTTATAAATGGAAAAAATAATACGTCCCCGTGGCTCGATCCACTTGTCACTCCCTAGAACCAGAATACTAGAGAGCAGGGACAAACAAAGCCAGCTATATATACCAGAGTACTCCAGTACCCCGAGATACGGTCACGGCTGTAAATAGACATGGGAGGTTAATACTACAAATCATCAGTCAATTCAGGTCAAGCAATCATAGTGTCTCAATCACAAGCAGGAATCCACAACATACAAGATATATTATCATCAGGAGCAAGATAGTAAAGCGTTCAAAACCAAATATACATAGATGATCATGAAGCTAGTAATACAAAATAAAAAACTAGCAAGAGTAATAGTCATACATGATCAGCTCTAGCCATGGTCTAGAATATGCTAGTCATATCATGCCCAGTAGGCGATGTATCAGGTACAAAATATAAGCTAAACAAATGCTCGGGGCTAAACGCCACAGAAGAATATGTACAATAAGTGGGAGAACAAAGTAGGAAATGTAACACCCCATTCCGTTCCAGCGGACTGCCGATTCAAACGGCAATAGTATATGTCCCGACCCGCTTTGCTCAGGCGAGAATACTCGTTTGAGGCAAAGGATATCCAGACTTGTCCCTACAGGATTCCAGCTTAGTCTTTCAAAGTCTCGCTTGACTTATCGCTCTACCGAGACGAATCATCGCTAAGGTGGGTGGCTACGGTGAACTTGTCTTTGCTTAGCCAACACACATAAAATCTGGAATGATACATGCTAGTCGCTAGGTGAATCATCCCCTGCATGCTAATAAGAATACAACGCACCTAGCTAAGGGAATAATCCCAACTTGATATAGCTTATGCCAGAACATGGAAATGAACATTTCTTATATATATTCAGACCCTCGCATGCTAAGTCCCTTACGGTTTCATCCCTCGGCTTACCTTCGGGTACGAGCAAACGTGTCTGCTTATGTTCCTTAGAAACGCATGCTTGTCTGCTTACGAATGTCTAACATTATTGTATTGTGCATGCATTCTTGTTAGCCAGGAGACTATCAAATAGTCCTTCTGTGCGATTGAACCAGCAAGTATCCGGGACCGTTAGGTCACCAAGGCATCCCCGAACCAGGGGCATGCACCAAGGCAAGTGAATACTGTATTGTGATCACATCAAGTTTACCTTTGAACGAGAATCCTGTCCAAGCTCGTTCATAGCGAAAATTCATGACTGTACTCGTGTTATTGACTGTATTGTGAAGGATGTGAAATTGGAAAGCCCCAGAGACCTGCATGTCGCGGACAACTAAATGAGGTATAGTTCCACGGACGGTCGCCGGGGCACTGGACCGATCCGATCCGGATGGAACTCCATTGTTCAGCCTACTGTACTGGACGAGATGGTGTGTAGCGCCCATTGTACTTTTTATTGCATATCATTCTCTCCACGTCTGAACTCTACTGTATAGTCAACTGTACTGGACAAGATGGCTTGTAGCACCCACTGTACTTTCGCTGTAAGCCATTCTCGTTCATGACTAGTGTCCTTTATGGCTATGCCAGCGACCCATTGTTCATGTAGCTAAGTCATCCTCGCTTAGCGGCTATCCGCGTGCGAGTCATTGTATCGCATCAATGAATAACTGAACACCTGAACGATCTTGAAATAATAGTACTCGTGTTGCATATGCTATCGCCTGAATGTTTATACTTGCCCGTGCTTGAATTAATAATATTTGCCTTGGACAGGGAAGGACAAATGGTAAGTTGGTAAGTCTCGCCGTGTTTCCTCTCATGTCGCACGGCGCACTGCCACACGAGTTAAGCTATTCAATGTTTGCATGAAACTGATCCTAAGGCAACTAGAAAGACAACTTAATAGTTGGTGCACGGAACCTTTATTACGTGTTTGGATTTGTCGAGCGGGCGAGTAGCTTCCCCACCAGTGCATTCAATGTACTGATAATCCACCAGTTTGTATGCAGGGTACGGGAGAACCTCGTTCGGTACGGATGCCTCCTTCGTGCGTGCTAAGGCCGGGAGTTTCCTCTGAAGCCTTGGAGCGCTGCGTCCGGAACTGAAACACATATACAAGACATAATATTATGAACATTGCCTATACAATCATTCCACAATTGTAGCCACTTGGCACGCTTTTACTGTTTCAGAGAGAGAGGCTTGAGCGACTTGTAATCTCGGCTATACGCCGCCTGTAACACTTGTTTATATCAATAAAGAATTGCTTTATTTTAACTTGTGTTATTCAATGCTTCCGCTATATTGTCGACTCAGAGGACCTGTTACCAAATCGCCTATGTGTTTATGATTCCGCTGCACTCGGACAATCTGTGTGACTCTGTGGCTTAGAACTCTTACCGCCAGCCAATGAACCACGGTCTTGCACGGGCGTGGCTCACGCTCGTGCGGCATCACGTCCGGATGGGTCAAACGATCGTTCCGCTGGAGCGCTGGTGCGGTGATTCTCGCCTAACGGAAATGGCCGATTTAGCCTGCGGGAGATCGGGGTGTGACAGGAACCCACTCAATCGATCTGATGCTCCTGATGGTCACCATCCTCGGGAATGTACGAAAGATTCTCTGACTCTGCTACTAGATCTGGCCAAGCATAACCAGTAGGGTCATACCCCAAATAGCAACTATCACAAAGGATCTCAAACACTATGAACTAAAACCAGCATGCAACACAACTACCATATACTAAGCAACATATAACCACCAGCATATAAAAGCACCATGAAACCTGAAAATAAACTGCTTATGTGAAATACTGAGCACGTAAACACGTACACGTCATGACTAGTGAAGGTGGCATGCACGGGATCACGGAAAGGTAAAGACAATAAATATGTAAATGACAATAACCAAGAAAAGTAAACATGTACGAGACAATATCCCTGAAAAGTAAAAGATGAGTCGGCAAGTAACAAGAAGATACGGGAACTCCTCGAAATAGGAACAATAACACTTAAACCAAACAATGACGAGGATTATAATTTTTTTTCCCAGTCGAACATAGTTTCTCGTCACTTACCGGAACATAATCATGCGAGAAAAGAAAAGACACTAGGCAAGCAATAGTAACAATCATTAAGCACGACCAAGCAATGTCTACGGCTTGCTATCATTAGCTAACTAGGGTTATCACAAAATCTAATTACTAACAAATACAATCTTGAGAACCTCTCTATTGGTCACATGCCCTGTAGACTATCCAAGTTAAGCCCAGCCATAACTAAGCTAATAAATATAGTGGAATATTCGGCCTCAAAGCCTGCATCCTAGTGGCACCACAAGGCGGTGAGTCTAATATGCCCTATACGATGGCGAGCTAATAAACGTCTACATAGACATAATTTCCTACACGACGGTGAGCTTTAAATGTGCCCCGCACGACGGCGAGCAACAAGTCCACGAAGCAATGCGGCTAGAAAACTGGACTGCATGCAACCTAGAGATTCTTCCCTCCCAATGATCTAGTTATTCATGCTAGTTAATCATTATCATTTTTTTAGGATTCCGGATGAGGCATTCTGCAGAATCCATCCTAGACATGATATTTCCCGCAGGGATATGTGAGACAAGACAATGTTTTTACAAACATATGCAAGAAAAAGAAAAGAATACAACCACACGGTTATAGATACGGCTAGCGTGTGCTATAATAAGCCACAACAGATAATATACTAATAAAGTATCACAAGTGCACTACTACGAGTCACTATCACGCATGTAAGGGACAATGAACACGAGTGCACTACTACGAGTCACTATCATGCATGTAAGGGACAATGAACACGAGTGTACTGCTACGAGTCACTATCACGCATGTCATATACAATGACCACGAGTGAACTGCTACGAGTCACTATTACGAGTATCTAAGGTAGTAATCATCCCTTAGCATAAGGAAGACTAGTCACGAAAGTCACGGTCAAATGTATATAGGGTAGTAATCATCCACTAGCATACAAGAGACTAGCCACGAAAGTCAAGGTCACACTAGAAAAGTGTTACGGCCAAGCGACTAATCAGGAAAAGACAAAAAAGACAATCAGGGTCCTTCGGATTATCCGTCGGATCACCGTCGGATCATCCGATCTGTCACATCAAGTTAATGGGGCATAATTTAGATTTCGTCGAACTGCCACGAATCACAGTCGGATCATCCGATTGGTCACAGCAGGTTTGTGGGCAAAAAATTGGACCATCCGTCGGACTGTCGCGGATCACCGTCGGATCTTCTGAGTGGTCACAGAAACCCAGACTTGGAATAATTTCGAGACTTGTTCGGACCGTAAAAATTTTGTTCTAACTCAGAATTTGTATTTTCAAATGTCAAAATTGTATAGGATCAAATTCTTGACAGCGTCAGAGCATTTGATTTTACCAAATTTTAGATTTGATAGATCGATTCCGAAAAATATCGTAAATGGTTTTAAGAAAAAATTTGAAACTTAACCGGATTCCACAAAACTCAAAGCTACTAGCATAAAAGCTAGACATGGGTCTCGTGTAGCATATAAAAATATACTCCAAGATGGAAACTTCAATATCTCTCTTGATATCGAGTCCATACTACTAAGTTCAAATCTAGTATTAGCAGGAAAACCAAAACTAAGCCCAAATTAATTTCTGAAACATGCACAAGGTTGGTAATCACTAGAGAAATATATTTAACAAAATCACTTTCATGAAATTCTAAGTATAAAATATCAAGAAAAATAAAATCGGCAATAAAACACAATTTGTTCATGAGTTTGGCAAGATGTACTTGCCTCAAGTCAAGATCCCAACCTTAACCTTCAATTCCACCACCAAGAGGGGGTTCAGAAACCACACTCTTAGGTCTCAAGACCAAGCTCCTAGCTCCCACTGGAAATGGAGAAAAAATGAAGAAGTGGAGAAAGAAAGAAAAGAGATAGGAGAGAGAAAATCAATCCGTATATATAAAAGAGGTGATTTAATCATGACCGTCTGATCTGCCACGTCAGCGATCCATGTCACGAGATTAAATCAATCTCGACCACACAAAACAAAACCAAGAAACCAATAGATAATAAGAAGTATCGAACATTATTAACGAAAATATCTAAATAAAAATATCTAGAAAATATCTCAAAAATAAAAACTTTATCCGTCGGACGAATTTTTCGTCGGTAAGCCATAGAATGCCGATGGTAAGCCGGTCAGTGAGAAAAGTTTCGGTTTTGAGAAAAAATCGATATTCCACGAGATCCAATAAAACACAGTATATATATACAATATGAAATACGTATCCATATACCAATACAGATAATGTGAGACAAGTCTCACACCACTGATCTTCTGTCACCCAGCCAGGATCTTATACCTTTCCTCGTTAACCACAAGAGTCACTTGAGTTCGGTGAATATATGCAGTTGATCTATCTATGTTTTTGTATTGGTTTGTAATAGTTTATTTTCCAGTTGAATAAAAATTTACGACTTCCAAATATATATATATATATATATATATATATATATTATTATTATTATGAAACTACTCAATCTACCAAAAAATGATCCATTAGATTCTTCTTAATCTATATTATCATAGCACTGTTGGCAAAATGGTCATATAGATTTTTTTTTTTTTTTTTTTATATATATTTTTTATTGATTAGGAACTAAGTTTTCAAGATAAAAATTAAATTTTATCAATTTTCTAAAAAATATTCTATCATAATCAACATGTCATGACTCTATGTCATAACTCTATGGACATATAAATATAGTGTTAACAACTGATTTTACACTGATAGGTAGACAATTTAAATTATATTACAAACTAACTAATTTTGTGTCCTTTTTCTGGTTGTTAAAATGAATCCTTAAATTCAATTAGGTCTCATGTTTCAATCATGCATTCAATGTTTAGACACTGAGTCAGTTGAGCTGTCACAAGATGATTGGTAAGAATTATTGCTAGTTTGTCTCACAAGACTTAATTATATGACCAAATCAATCAATAAACAAAAATAAACAAACAAATTTAGTCCACCCAACTACCGGACAAGAACACGCGTTCTAATTTTGCCTTAGACAATGAATACATATGGAAAAAATTTAAGTTGCACACCATTTTATTTTTCATAACTCAAGATACATCATATTGTTTTATTATAATGTATAATATTTTTTATTTTCGTCAAAAATTAACAGTCAACGAAATTAATTTTTGACCGAAATATTCATAACAAATCATCATTATTATCAGCCTCCCATCTTCAGTCTGAAAAAAAAAAAAAAAATCGATCAAAAATTAACGATCAACGGAATAAACAGTTAGTTTTTAACGAAAGTGAAAAAAATTGTACATTATGATAAAAATAATGAAGTGCATATTGAATTATAATAAATAAAATGAAGTACAATTCAAATATTCTCATAAATATAATAAAAGAAAATCTATCATTTCTATTCTATACTGTATTATAAAAACTATTTTAGTGCATTATTACTTCAACACCCACATTTTTCATTTATTATTTTGGATACCAACCAATCAAATTAGCCAATATAATACTTTGGGCCATAGGAGCATAGTTCATGATTTTTTTTAATAAAATAAATAAATAAAAATAATTGACAAGTTTATTCATTAAGTTGGTAGGTAGCATTTGAAAAAAAAAAAAAAATTCATTTCTCTTTTTTTTTAATATTTTTTTGGCACATTTGTCTATTGGCTAAAAAGATACATACAAACATACATTTGTTTATTGTCTATTTGAAAATGTTGCTATACTTCTAAGAAAAAACAACATCAAAAGTAGTCAAATTGCGTGTAGGGTAGAAAACGTGAGTGTTATTTAGTTTTAGAATCTCGTGTATATAATATTAGAATAAACGGAATATGAATCATAGACTCATATTTTAACATGAGTTAATGTACATATGAACCAATAAAAATATAATATACTAGTATACATGGATGCACATAAAATATAGAAGTCAATTTTTATTGGTCCACATATGCATGTTCAACTAGAATTATGAGACTATAGCTCATATTTCGTTTACTCCACACACACACACACACACACACACATATATATATATATATATATATATATATATATATATATATATATATATATATATATATGCTTTTTGAACGGTGGTCATAATATGACAAATTAGAACCCTACTTTTAAATCAAGAAAGAAATCACATATACAATAAATCATGCATGAATGCAACAAAAAATAGAACATACCAAATTAATAGTTTATTGTAAATATTTCTATTATTTATAAAAATACTTAAAAATAACTAAAAATTAGTCCTCTTAGTCGTATGTATATCCTCATATAGTTAAAAAATTTAAAATTAATTACTTAACTACATAATATTATCTATCTATATCTAAATATTTCTAACTCATGTGGTTAAGATATAAAGTATTCTTCTTAGCTGAGTGTAGTGGTCGACCTATTTTGTCACAACGGCAATCGAACCAAAGCTAATTAAATAATCACAGTCGAATCAAATCAACCAACTGGTCAGTCAGTTCGATTTTGAAACTAACCGACTTAGTTCGATTTTGTTCGGTTCGATTGACCTGTGTTGTTTGGGTTCACCTAACTAACACTATTAGTAGTAACGGTTTTGTTTGGGTTCACCCAATTAACACTATTAGTAGTTCGGGTTTTTAAATGTCACAAGAAGGAACGTTTTTTAACGTCCATAAACACATAACAGGCTTTCCACTATATTCAACACAAGTGTATCAAGAAGGAAGCAATTTGAAAGAGTATCATGTCAAGAAAATCTAAATTAAGAGGGCATATTGCATATAGTCAACAACAGCAGAATATTTTTTTAATTTGGTTAAATTATAATTCGATACCTTCAACTATTCATAATGTTCAACTTGACATCCTCAACTTTTTGATAGGTGCTAACTTAGTACTCTAAAAAAAAAAAAAAAAATCAAATTCCCTTTCTACTCTCTCTCTCCTCCCTCCCCTCCCTCTCCAGAGGTGGGGCACAAAAGCAGCGGCAGCCGTCGGAGGCGAACGCGCGGACGAGCGGTGGGCGACGCGCGGGCGTGCGTGGGGACGTTGCGCTGGTAGGGAGGTGGTCACCGGGACGGGGATGGGAGGGTGGTCGCCAGGGTAGGGAGGTCACCGGGAGGGGTGGGGGTTTGTGGATAGGGTAGTTTAGGATTAAACTAAATTTTGGCTATCAAGTTGAAAATATTAGTTGAGATAGGGTATTAAGTTAGCATATATCAAAGTTGAGGGGAATCAAATTGAACATTTTGGATAGTTAAGGATATCAAGTTGTAATTAAGCCTTTTAATTTTAGGAAAACAACAATCACTGTCCACATGTGGCTATTGCGTTGTTTTTCGTTGCACCACTAGGTAACGCAAAATTTGATTTAGTGTTTTTCGTTTTCAGTAGTGTTCACCTAATTAATACGGTTAGTAGTGGGTTCGGTTTGGTTCAGTTTTAAATAATTTTTTGAATGACCAAACCGTTAATTGAATCAAACCGATCGGTTATTTAAAAAGTTCAGACGAACAAATCCGATCGGACCATCGGTTCGATTAAAAATCAATCGGTTAGATTTGGTTTGGATCGATTTGATTCGTTTGGCCCAAATGTGCACATTGTGGGTTGGGTGAGTCCTATTCCATAGAGCTGTGTTATTTTTAAGAAATTTTAATTTTAATTTTTTTTTTCCAACAAATTTTCTTGCACGTACTGGTAAGGAAGTGGAAATAATATATGTAACATTCAGATGCAATTCAATAATAAATTATAATTTAAATGTGGGAGCAAAATTTGAAATTTGTGATCGACTCAAACCAGGAACGAAGCCTCCTATAGCTGAACTGGTTTTTGAAACTTTGTTTATGGTAAAATAAATAGTTGTTGTTGTTTTTGATGTTGTTCTTCAGTCTTTAGATATCTAAAAAGGAACGAAAACTACTCAAAATAAATTATCTAAGTTGTATGCACAAGAGAAAAAGTATATATAATTTTTTTTTTGTTTATCGCGTATGTATATCCACGTCTAAGTAAATAAAAAATTATAAAATATTTTTGATTATGTGAACATATATCTAAAATCTATAAACATTTTTATAAAAAAAATGTACTAAAATATATTCAATATTAAAATTATATTTAAATTACAAATATTCAAAATTTTAAAAATATGTCTATAACAAATTTTTAATTAAACTATATATAAATAATTTAATATAATTTTTTTTATCTATTTTGTAATAATATTAGATTTTTTTTCCTCCTCCTTTGAACGTGTAGTGTAACCATATGAAGATAATTAGATTTATACAATTTATATGGGAACAAAAGTGCATAAAATATTTTCCTAATATATGGATGCCATCTCATTTTCCGGCTCAGCTTGACCCCACCGCTTGATTCCTTCCCACCACTTTAAAGACCGCTTTGATCTAGATCAACGGTTACAATCAGGACACGTTGCCACGAACAACTACGTTTAGTGGGCCCGCTTTTCGCGAGTCGTATCACGAATAACTCGCGGAGCGGATCATGAGAAGGATTTTTCCATAAGGAGGTGACCCGAACAGCTGGTGACGTTGACTGCCTTATCTCCAACCGTACAATCTCCTCCATAGAATTTGGAATAAATAGTATGGTAATTGTAAGAAGCGTTGACCAATAGTATTCTCCGTTTCTCCAATTAAATAAATAAATAAGTAAATAAATAAATTATTTAACCCTTCAAACGTCAAGGTGTAGACTCCTAAAGTCTCTCCATTGGTTGGCTCAAAAGAACTTGTATTAGTATTTAGAATATGATTAGTCAGTTCGCTAGAGAGTTCAGTTTTGTTATTGTTCGAGTAAATTAATAATTTAAATACTTACTCCATCAGCTTTGTTATTGTTAGATTTTGTTTACACATAATGTCTTTATACCCAAAATATGACATGTGAATAAACTAATTATCAAATTTTTTTACTAAATAATATAAATATTTTAAAAAAAATCAAATTATAAAGGAATACCAATGAATGAGAATAACTAGTAATAAACATATTAAACTTTTAACTTAGAGATAACTTACAGTCGATTTCTCATTTGTTTATATCTTTTAAACTTAGACATAAACTAGACTTAATTTGATATTTGTTTAGAACTGTGCTTAATAGCTCCCGCGTGACGTGGCAGTCCCCATTAGACCAAGGGTTCAAAATTTACGGGGATGAACCAGAAGCCAATAGGGAAGAGGGTAGGTCTGGAGCCAATAGGGGACCACGTTAGTGGAAACCTGGCCCATGGGGGCATTAGACTTTATTGATTTGTTTACGCTTTTTAAGATAATTGCAGTAATTTATGAAAGTATTATCTCTTATCCTTTTATAAGTTGTTCTAAATTAAAATTAGCTTATAAATAAAAAACAACGAAACCTAGATTCGTCCTAGTCTACATTAACCAGGTTCGACCTTGAACTTATGGGATCCTGAGGTGAACTTTCAAAATAGACCTCAACACATAAAAAAAAACTAAAATAAGTAAATATCGTAGCCAACAAAAATTTAACAAAGGATCTTTGTGTGCAAGTTTAACATGATAACCACTACACCACAATTTTTTTTCTTAAGAGTAGCTCACATATTAGTTCTATTTTAGGTATAATTATGTTAGTGTCCCTTTAGTCATGAGGTCCTGTACAGTTGTCCGATCAATTCTGGGCCAGGGCCGCTCTTGACATTAACAATCACATTGGAATCTATAAAACACTCCATTTTCAGAGGTGTGCACTATATCTATTTTGTTTCTGCCAAAAATCATATTTAATTTTGAACGCTTAGAACCAAATAGACGATAACGACTAATAAAATTATCATAGTAATTTACTTAATTCCAGCTTAATCAATAACATTTAAAAGAGAAAAAGAAAAAGAAATAATAAATGTTAAGTTAGGACTTAATTCGTATTAATATGAGAGAGAGAGAGAGAGAGAGAGAGAGAGTCACAAGTAGGTGAGAGCGGAGACGCGAGAGTTTTATATGGCTCGAACCATAGATCCTTTCTAAAACTATAAATTGGATAAAAAAAAACATAATTTTACATATCTAACCAACAAACAGTATAATATCCCAAAAACACTAAAAAAATACTAGAAAATAGCGACGGATATCAGCGACAGATTATTTTTCGTCGCTGAGTCAGCGACGGATAATCGACGAAATAACGACTAATTTGATTATGTAGACAACCTATATTAATAATAGTCACGGTGACCCCCTCTCACGGCCCCAAACTCCTCTTCAGCGACCCTCCTCCTCCTTCCCCATCCCCGACCCCAAACTCCTCTTCGACGACCCCCTCTCACGACGACCCCCTCTCCCCTCTCCCTATCTCCGGCGACCCCCGAACTCGGCCCCCTCTCTCCTTCCTCCTCCTCCTCCTCCTCAATCCCCTCTCTGCCCCCCCCTCCTTGACCCCCTCTTCGGCCCTCTCTCTGGTCAGACAGCCTAGGCAGAGCCCCATCCTCCATAACAACAGGTAATGATCCCAAATAGGTTATTTTAATTTAGGATTTGGACACAGACACATGAGACAAACACAGACACCGCCACACGACACATTGGATAGTTTTGATTTAGGTTAAACTTCTTAGTAGTTTTAAAATTGAATTAGGTTTACCAACATGTGACACAAACACGGACACATGACACAAACATATTGTTGATTACCAAAATTTTCTTCTCGATACAGACATGGACACGATTTAGGTTTTTTGTATCTGGGTTTTGACACGAACACAGTCACAGTTAGGGTTGAGCATTATTTCGTTCGGTTTAAAAATTTTGGTATATTTAGTTACTATATATATTAGCAAAAAAAAAATGCAAATAAATCGATCAAAAAATTGAATTGTATTATAGTCGTTTATAGTTATACTTTAGACTACTAATATGAATAGTAATTATTAGTTGCTATAATTAGGTACTAAGTACTTAGAAGTAGATATAAAATTGCGAATCAGAGTATCGGCCATATCGTCGGTTACGGATCGGAGTATCAGATTTTTTGTATCAAAAAACAAATAATTATTAATAAATTAATAATATAGAAAATATATCCATACATTTAGGCATACTTTTAAGTATTTCTAGTGTTGTTTCTTAGTAGTTTTGAAATTGAATGAAATAATAGTCACCCTTGCCGATTAGTTTACATGTGATAGATAAGTTTATTTTTTACTTGCTTTTACAACCTTACTATGCTAAGGCATGTATTGGCCATATTCGGATGAGTGTCGATGAAGTATAATTTTGGATACGTGTAAAACAAGTATCCTAACTCTAGCTTTTACAATATTTAGTTCTTTATGAGACTTCATCAAGTATCCTAACTAACTAATCCTTTAGCAAATTTCTTAACTCATCTTGAATCTAATTAATCCATATTATTTGAATTAATATATATGGTACATGCACAATCAATGAGTCGATACTTAGTTGACTGATCATGAATTTACAATCGGCGACAAGAGAGTATGATTGGTTTGACATATAATTTCATGGCTGGCATTGAGGAATTTCTCAAATACGTCCGTAGTCAATCTCATTTCATGGATGTGAGGCTCATCAAGTGTCCTTGTGTCAAATCTAGTAATATACCATTCAAAGAGGTAGATCTCGTGATGGAGCATCTCTACAAGAAGGGTTTTGGACCGAACTACAAGGAGTGGACGGCTCAAGGAGAACCTTTATTTTCATAATATCATCATTCCTCTTTCAATACGGAGGTAGAAGAGTCCACTCTCGAAGATAAATTTGAATATCGACGCGAAACCTGGTGCATGAGTTGCTATTTGATGCGACCGGTCCAAGTTTTGATCCGGAGGATCTTAATCCTGGTGCGAAGTAATTATATGATATATTCAAGAATACCGATACTCTGTTATACCCGGATTGTGATTCTCATTCTGTCATGTCGATAGTGATGCGGCTGTTGAACCTAAAGTCTAATTTTAACTTGTCGCAGGGATGCTATGACCGGATAATTCAGTTTGTTAGAGAGTTGTTGCCAAAAGGATCGAAAGAGTTGCCTAAAAACTTTTACAAGTCGAAGATGATGATATGGAAACTAGGATTAGGCTACAAAAAGATATATTATTATCGAAACGATTGCATGTTGTAATACAAGGAGAATAATGATAAAGATAAATGCATTTTCTGTCATGCGGACAAGTACAAGCCAATTCGGGGCAAAAAAAAGTTAACTGCCCGACCAAGATTGCGTCCCTACTGTTCGCCATTAAATTGAGATTGCTTTAATAACAAACTAAAGAAAGTACAAAGAGATCCTAAACAGACAATCTTGTAGAAGCATGAAAAATATGCATCCATACAACCCTGCGCCCAAAAAACAAAAACTCAGAAATGATCAGGCTGTAGAGTCTCCCTGCAGCCCAACAAGCCAACATCCATGCGCCCCCAAAAGGAGGCTCAAATCAGGCAGCAGAGTCATCCTGCGACCCAAACAAAGGCGGCATCCATTAGTCCACAATCATCCAAAGCAGCTTTGCCGCAGAAGGACCTAACGTGGCATCCCGTAAGCAGGATCATCTCTGACACAGAATCCTGACGAAATAAATTTATGATTTTCTCAAAAGACGTGAACACACTAAACGACAAAAGTCTCACGTCAACGCAGAACATCACTCTCGATGCGGGACAATGCCACGTGGACAGCACAACAAGGGCATCATGTGTCCCAGACTCCATGTGTCCCATGCGTCCCTGGCTCCATGCGGTCCATGCATCTCTAGCCTCATGCATCCCAAACTCCATACGGTCTCATGTGTCTCTGGCCCCATGTGTCCCATACTCCATGAGGACCAAGAATCTCTGGCCTCATGCATCACAGACTCCATGTGTCCCATGCATCTCTGACCACATATGTTTCAGACTCCATGAAGACCAAATCTTGCTGTTACGACAAGAGTGATTCTCTCCAAACAAGTGCGGACTATGTGTCAAGATGACCAAGTCACCCCCACAAAGGACGAGAACCACCCATATCTTCAGCAACGAAAAATCCCAACAAGTGCCCAGGTGGCAGCTCAACCTACTCACAGTTACAGGTGTACCCTATTACGAAGGGAAACGTGGCACCCTCCAGCATCCATGAGACCCAACACATGCGCGCCCAGAGATGACTATATATAGCAGGGTACTACATCCATACAAAAGGCAGGCTGGCTATCTATGAATCTACACTCGAGCAAGAGACAAGAGATTCCGCATCGGATCATCCAAGGAGTAAATATAGTTTCTACACTTCTAACCCTCCATCATCACTCGCAGAACACAAAATTTGTACTTAGACTGTCTGTTTAGGACTCCTCTCTGTACTCTCTTTTGTTTGTTCAATTAAATCAGTTTCTTTCCAAACTTTCGTATTTAATGGAAAACAAGATGGCGACTGTTGGGGACTAACTTCTCCTCTAATGAGAAGTTGGTGACGCAGTCCGATGCGGCCAAGCTCGGCTCAACACAAAAGATGTTGGTAGTCCGCTTCCACCAGCAAGCGTTCGAGGAAATACTCTCGGAAGGAAGTGCTAATCCTTTTCCAAGGCTAGCCAAGCCCAAGAAGACCCGCAGGACGTGGGTAGCAAAGGCCCTTGCGCCTAGCCCAACAGCGGAGCACACGCTTTCTGCCTCTCACTATGTTGCTGATGATGGTCGTCAGGCGAACACTCAGGACGTCCATATCCATGCGGCAATCCCGTCTGACGCAAACTGCTCGATACCCAGACTCTGGCAAAGGAAAACACTACGATGCCAGAAGTTCTGGGGCTGAGGCAGCTTCTATGCGGTCAAGAAGGAGGCCACATAAGACTGGCCATGCGGCACCAGCTCAAAGCCGCAGGCAGACGGTAGCATGCGGCCCCAACAACAACATAACATCTGTTTTCGACCGTATCTCCGAAACGCAGATCCCATGCGGCTCACTGAGAATAGCAAAAATCCAAACCTGGACTCTTTGTATTATGCTCCTATGAGTGCTAAGTCAAAGAAGCCTAGGGTAGTGTGAGCTCATCAGGCTCAAGCAACTGTCCAGTTAGCTGACCGTCAGCAGGCACCGTTAACCATTACATGGGCCCCTGATGGGAAGCTATATAAGATCGCCTCGTGCATCCAGCCCGCAGCGGCAAATGGACAGCGTCAATCACAAAAGTCTTTCGCTAACGATCCGAGGAAAGTTCTTATACGAACTCGGGATCAGGGAGCAAATACAACACCCACTTACCTGTGTGCTCGGTCCTTCTGGGCCCACAAAAAGGGTACAAAGGTGGAACAACCCTTGCTTGATTTGCGTAATATGATCAATCACAAGCGCAAGACGAGAAAAACAACTGTGGTCGATAAAATATCCTCTCCAGGGCATCACTGTGCCATGATCATTATTAATTGATGCTACAACAAAGTGGCAACACCCACAAACAGGCAGTCGGTCTTCTAGCGACTGCACCAAAAAGCATCTATCCGGTAACAACCCGGAGATCAGGTGCAAATACCAGAAGAGGAGGAGCTGCCCTCCGCCTCATGCTACTCAACTCGGAAGCTTTCCGCTACCAAGAGAGAAAAAAAGGCGAGTACCTCCAGTCCATCACTCTCTATCAGTGCATTGCGAAGGCAACTACTAGGAGGGTTAACAACGGGACCTGCATAAGGCATTTTCTAGGATACCCGCTCAAGAAAAAAAAACTGTCAGCTACTGGGGATAGTCCTTCCTCAGAAACCCTGGGGGTGGCCCATGCCGAGGGTAGTATTTCCCTCGACTTATGCAACAATCCGTCGTTCCGAGAAGACAACGATTCATAAGGAACGGACTCCGAGATCCCTGGGGGTAGCATTCCTTCCGAGTCCGAGGAGGAGACAACGTTGCCGGCTTTCCCTAATGACTACTCTTGCCAGGGGTCTGAGACGAAAAGTGCGGCATCCATTGCCCCGTCCATCTCTTCCCACGTGAGGACGATAAACATGGCCGGGGACGACCATGAAGGCCCCAGCGACCACCAGCGCCTCGAGACCCTCGAGGCCATGATACAGATAATGGTTGCATCAATGCATGTCTTAACCCAGACAATGCTAGAAATCAAAGAAAATATGGCTTCTCAACCAGCAAGAACCCCTAGACAAGCAAACTTGGACCCAGGGACCAACGGAAATTCAAATACAAATGCCCCACCTACGGATTGTAATCCTCACATGCTTGGCCCGTCTGTACCCTCCGAAGAAGATGAGGCCAAGGAAGCAATGAAGGAGGTCCGAAAACTCCGGGCTCGCCTAGACCCCATGGGCAATCGAGACTCACTCTGCGATCTCGGGGTACGACAACCATACCCGATAGAATGGAGGGACATACCGTATCTGCCCAGATACAAGCCCTTTAACATAAAAATATTTGACGGCAAGTCCTCCCCTCGCTAGTTCATGAGTTACTTTAAAATTACAATGGGACACCTACCCCGCAGCGATGCTATCCTTACTAGACTCTTCGTCGGGGCATTAGCGGGGGTAGCTTTCGATTGGTTCTGCATTCTCGAAGATAATTGCATCTCATCATTCGATGACCTCAGGCGTCTGTTCCTCAATATATTCTATGAGGCAGGAAATGATATGGCGATGTCCTCTCTGATGGATATCGTCCAGGGATAAAGGGAACTGACGCAAAATTCTATCGAGCGGTTCCGACAAATGGCACTAAGGTTTCCTGTCACGCCCCAGTCCCAAAATACCGTGGGACCAGACGCGTGTCAACGGCCAGCAATACGCACCGATGGACCAACTCACTATAAAGGATCCATCAGGGCATACTTAAGCTGTAAAACAAGTCTACGACAATCATGGTACAAATAATCTCATCCACACAAGACATAAACATGATCCACCGAATAAATAAGGAATGTAAATCATCAGCAAGTCTCACATAGTACTTCGGGGAATAACCCGATAAATATCTAGTACAATGGTTCATCTGACCAGAATATGAAAGGCTGAAATAAATAATAAAAGCTGAGCATAAACAAGGATGCTCAAGAGAAGTCTTCAGCTAAGACCTCGTCCCCGGATGGTGGTACAACTCCTGGCTCAGCTCCTGCTCCGGTCCCGTAAACCTCGGGATAAACCTCGTCTGCAAAATCTGGGGACAAAATCCGGATCCAGGTCCTCAGGGGACATAGCAAGGTACAAGAAAGCTCATGCCAATAAATACAGATAAGCAGTGCAGCAATATATAACTAAATGAAACATAGGGGTAAATATGTAACCATCTAAGTGTAAATGCAAGTGAGAGCATCACTAGTCTCAGGCTGAGCCACTACAAGCTCTGTGTCGGGGAGCCGGTAGCGGTAATAACCGGTAGTGGGTCTAGCTCTGCTACGAGAGTCTACGACCTCTCAATAATAGAAGATATATATATGTAAACAGCCTGTAGCCTGTGTGTCTCTCCCCACCCAATGTAACTACGTATATCATGACCATAACGTCTCATGCCCATGTCAAGCGTGATCATAGCTAAATGCAACCAGTCATAAAGTATCTAAGAATATAATGTCCATGTCCTGTATCCTATACAGAATCACCACGAATATCTCGGGAAAATCCTGTCTCATGAATAGTGTCCAGTGTCCTGGGTCATAGAGTACTTGATAAGACAAGTACGAGAATAAAGTGTCACGGATGTCCATCTCTAGATGACCGTACCCAACACTGCGTACAGTGTCGGCACCCGACTGATAATCGGACGCTAAGTACGTCACACGGTCCTAGGTTGAGCATGCACAGCAATATATATACAGCAAGGAAAATAGATAACTAAACTGCAGAGTTTGGCAAGGTACACTTGCCTGATGTCCGAATACCAACAACTGTCCCTGATATCTGTGGATCCGGTAGGGACTACTCCAAAAGCTGTAATAATTATCACCAACAGTCTCAGAAGATGTCAAACAGCTGGAAATGCCTGTCCTTACGTCCAATTTGGACACAGGGGCAAAAAGGTCATTTTCGGGCCAAAGCGGGTTCCACCTGTGGGCCACTTTGCACCGAAAAGCGTGTCAGGGTCAAAGGTCTCCAAATTCCGCAAACTCAGTGTCTACAAGTCAGGAACGATGATACGAACCCAACGGAACTTCCAGAATTGGATTCCGATGAGCCGATCTCAAAATCACCCGTCAAGTGGAGCCTGTGGGGCCCACGATACGTGATTTTGTCAACGTTCTAAGAATCGAACCAAACTTGGCTCACAGGACCAGCGTATTACTACGGATCCGATGGCGCAAGTTTCGTCTCGATCTGACGTGTGTACACGAAGTTACAGCGTGTTTCAGAATCGACGGATACGGGGTGTCGTCGGCGGATACGCGTTGATTCCGGGGTGCACGCACCTCCGAATCGACTTCTGCGAAATCCTACACGACCGTATCAACGTCGCGCACAGTTTGGTAAAGACCACGTGCGACCAAGTCGTCCCGATTGGCGGGGCGGGCTCAGTTCCGAGGTGAAACAGGGCGTTGTTTTTTCCTGTTTTGGATCGCGGTGTACGACCACTACAAGACGCGATGCACCGAGCGAATTGCACGGGCACCGAGAGGGGTATACAGTCTACGCATAGCAATCGACGGAATTGAAAACGGAGTCGCGAGTTGGGAGAAATCAATACCTGAACAGTGCTCCGCGAATTCTGTTTTTCGCGTGTCCGAAAGCCAATTCCGTGTCCTGGTTCAGAATTTCTGCTTCCTCGTGTCCACGGAGTTGCTGTGAGGCGGATGAGTCGCGCTCGGGGTGGACTGTGCTCGCGGCGGAGGGGTGAGGCCGAGAGTTGATCGTCGAAAGTGGCAGCGTCCCGCGGACTCCGGCGGAGTCGAGCCTTCGAAAGGGATGGCCGCGGGTTCAGATCGGTCGGCGGCGGCGGCCTGGGTCAGATCGGTCCGCTGTGAAGTCGGCGGCTACGTCGACGACTGACGGATCGTTGAGGACAGCGATGGGAGGCGTCGGAGTTCGGCTTGGAGTCGACAGCGGGGCTGGGATTCGGCGGTGTCGGGGTCGATGGCTGCTCGCGCGGAGGGGAAAAGGTCGAGGGTTGGGTCGCTGGCGATGGGGATGAGCGGCTAGGGTTCAGGGTACGACGGCGATGGGGATGAGCGGCTAGGGTTCAGATGGCTGAGCACGGAAAACGAGGAGGGTTTTATAGGCTGCTACAGTGTTGGCGGCCGCCTAGGATTTGCAGCGGGTCGGGTTTGGTCTGGGTTGGTTCGAATTTGGGTTTGGTTCCCAATCCAACAGCTTAAGGTCCTCGATACATTGCTCCGGTGTCCAATAAATTTACCGAAAAATGTCATGCGTCCGGTTTTCCATTTTACCCAATAAATTTCTATTTTCAGAATATTTTAACTTCATTTGGTCACACTTAAAATTATTTAACCCACAATCACCTTAGCTTTTAAATTCCAGAAGAACACCAAAAATACGGGAAAATTGTATTAACTTTTATTTCTGAAATTTAGGGTGTTTACAATCTTCCCTCCTTAAAAGGATTGCGTCCTCGCAATCGAAGAATAAGCTACTAAAGAAGGGTTATGGAAATACAAGGTGGCCTAGTTTTTAACTGCCTCCTCGAACAAGTGGGGGTAACGCTGGCGCATATTATCTTCTCGTTCCCAAGTCGATTCACCTGGTGAATGATGTTTCCATGCTACTCGGACCAGTCTGATCGTCTGTCCCCGTAATGTCTTCTCACTGACATCGAGGATGCCAACTGGTTGCTCTTCATACCTCAAGCTCGGGCCTACTGCGATCTCTGAATGATCGACTACGTGACTTGGGTCGGTCACGTACCTTCGCAGCTGTGAGACGTGGAATACGTCATGCACTCCCTCTAAGGATGGAGGTAATGCAAGCCGGTAAGCCACCTCACCAACGCGCTCTAGAATGTCAAATGGCCCAATATACCTTGGGCTCAGCTTGCCTCTGCTCCCGAATCTGATAGTACCACGAGTGGGCGAAATCCTCAAGAACACATGATCTCCTTCCTTGAACTCTAGGGGACGCCTGTGTGTATCTGCCCAATGCTTTTGTCTGTCCTGAGCTGCTCGTAGATGATTCTGTATCTGCTTCACCTTCTCCACTGTCTGCGTTACCAATTCTGGTCCCAGTATCTGACGTTCACCAACGTCACTCCAACACACAGGTGATCTGCACTTTCTTCCGTATAAAGCTTCGAATGGTGCCATCTGGATGCTGGCCTGATAACTGTTATTGTAGGAGAACTCTACTAAGTGCAAATGATCTTCCCAAGATCCTCCGAAATCTAGCATACATGATCGCAACATGTCCTCCAAGATCTGAATGGTGCGCTCCGATTGTCCATCTATCTGCGGGTGGTATGCCGTGCTGAATTTGAGTCTGGTGCCTAGACTCTCTTGCATGCTTCTCCAGAAATGAGATGTAAATCTCGAATCTCGATCCGATACAATGCTAACAGGTACTCCATGTAATTTGACGATTTGTCGCATATACATGTCAGCTAGTACCTCTGTGGACTGTCCAACTCTAAATGGCAAGAAGTGTGCCGATTTAGTGAGTCGATCCACTATCACCCATACTGCGTCTCTTCCGCTGGGGCTCTTCGGAAATCCTGTGACAAAGTCCATCGTGATATGCTCCCACTTTCATTCCGGTATCGGAAGCGGCTGTAACATACCTGCAGTTCTCTGATGTTCCGTCTTCACTTGTTGACATACTAAGCATTTGGCCACAAATCTCGCGATCTCTCTCTTCATTCCATGCCACCAGTAATACTGTCTCAAGTCCCGATACATCTTGGTTCCTCCTGGGTGAACAGAGTACATAGAGCTATGTGCTTCAGTCATTAACTCCTGTCTCAATTCTCCATTTGGAACATACAAGCGGTTTCCAAATCTCAATGTCCCGTCTTCATGGATGCGTAGTCCTGTCTGCATACCTGCTTCTGTCCTTTCTTTGAGTCTTCGGAATCTAGCATCGGTGGGCAATGCTTCTTTAATCTTCTCCACGAGTGATGACTGAATCTCAAGGTTAGCCATCAATCCATTCTGTCCCGGTACGATAACCTCTATCTGTAGCTCCTGTAAATCTCTCAATAACTCGGGCTGCATCGTCAAGAAATAAGCCGTAGGCTTCCTGCTGAGTGCATCTGCAACCACATTCGCCTTTCCCGGATGATACTGCAGATCTATGTCAAAGTCTACCATCAGTTCCAGCCAGCGTCTCTGTCTCATGTTAAGCTCCTTCTGAGTATACACATACTTCAGACTCTTGTGATCAGTAAAGATTTCTACCCTCTCTCCATAAAGATAGTGTCTCCATATCTTCAATGCAAATATCACTGCTGCTAGCTCCAGATCATGTGTGGGGTAGTTCTTCTCGTGGTCCTTCAACTGTCTCGACGCATAAGCAATAACTTTCCCATGTTGCATCAAAACACATCCTAATCCGCTGCCTGATGCATCACTGTAAACAACAAAACCTCCTGACCCTGTAGGAAGAGTCAAGACAGGTGCTGTTGTTAATCTTCTCTTTAGTTCTTCAAAAGCCTTCTGGCAGTCTTCTGTCCATACAAACTCCTGATCCTTTCGTGTCAGCTTCGTCATTGGTTCTGCAATCCTTGAGAAATTTTCTACGAACCTTCGGTAATATCCTGCGAGTCCGAGAAAACTTCTTACCTCTGCAACTGATGTAGGTGTAGGCCAAGTCTCTATTGCCGCAACTTTCTCTGGATCCACTGAAAGTCCTTCTCCTGAGATGATGTGTCCCAAGAAAGGTACTTTGTCCATACAGAACTCACACTTACTGAGCTTGGCATATAACTTCTCCTGTCTCAAGGTCTCTAACACGATTCTAAGATGCTCCTCGTGCTCTTCAGGGCTCTTGGAATATATGAGAATGTCATCAATGAACACCACTACGAATTTATCCAAGAACTGATGAAAGACTCTGTTCATTAAGCTCATAAACACTGCTGGTGCGTTGGTTAAACCAAACGGCATCACCAAGAACTCATAATGCCCATACTTCGTCCTGAAAGCTGTCTTCGGGATGTCTTCCTTTCTCACCTTGATCTGATGATAGCCGGATCTAAGGTCAATCTTCGAGAATACCCTTGCACCACTCAATTGATCGAATAGATCATCAATGCGTGGTAAGGGATACATGTTCTTGATGGTTACAGCATTTAGTGCCCTATAATCAATGCACAACCGTACTGTTCCATCCTTCTTCGGCACAAATAAGATGGGTGCTCCCCAAGGTGAAACACTGGGGCGAATGAAACCCTTTTCCAACAGATCATCTACCTGTTCCTTCAACTCCACTAACTCCTTAGGTGCTAGCCGATAAACTGATGAAGTGATTGGCTCTGCTCCTGGAGTTAAGTCTATTGTGAATTCTATTTCCCGATCAGGCGGTAAACCTGAAAGATCATCAGGAAATACATCCATAAATTCTGATATGACTCTTGGGTAACCTGTCTCCTCTTCTACAGATAATACCCTAAGAGTAGGCTGAACTCCTTGCTCTACTGCTCCTCGGAGAAACTCGAATTCTGGGTGTCCTGGCGGTCTAAATATAACCCGCCCAAGTCGGCAATCAAGAGTCGCATGGTACTGACTTAACCAGTCCATACCAAGTACGACATCATAATCCGGCATAGAAAAGATTAGGAATTGAGCTCGCATTTCTCTGCCACATACGACTACAGAACATGATCTACAGATGTCACTAACCGGAATAATACCACCTCCCGTAAGAATCCTCTTCATCTTCGGGAGGGGTGCGGTAGCTACTCTATGGGTGGCTACAAAGCTAGCTGCTATAAATGAATGCGATGCTCCAGAATCAAATAAAACTACAGCAGGTAATGAAGCTACTAAAATAGTACCTGCGGTGACCTCGCCTGCTGTAGCCTCCTCCTCAACAGCTAATGGGAATGCCTGTCCCCGTCCCTGAGCTGGACCTCTCTGCTGCTGCTGCTGCTGATGAAATAGGGCTGCCTGTGGTGCCAGGGGTGGTCTCTGCTGGTTTCCTCCGGGGGCTGGTGGTCTGACCCCACCAACTCCTGTCTGTTGGGCTCCTGCTGCTGGATAAGCTGGTCGTGGTGCAGGCAATGCTAGTCTTGGTGCTCCGTCTCGGCGTTCGGAACAGTCCCTGGAAAAGTGCTGGCTGGATCCGCAGCTCAAACATAGTCCCAACTTACGCCTGCATTCCTTCTCAATGTGTCCTACCTTGCCGCAGTGGTGACAAGTAGGAAGAGGTCTGTCTCTATGTGCTGCTCTATCTGGCATACCCCTCTGGGTTCGCTTTGCCGAATCCCCATGTGTTGTCCTGGATGGTGCTGATGTGATAGGCCTCTTCAGGTTAGTCTCCCTTCTAGCGACGCGCTCCAAGCGTCGGACTGCTGCAAGGACATCGGTATAAGAGGTAGGTGCTACCGATCCAATCACTCTCTGAAGCTCGAACTTCAAGCCGTCAAAGAACTTCTCTACTTTTTCTTCCTCCGTCGAAATCAATGTCGGGGCAAAGCGGCTCAGGCGAATAAATTCCGCATTATATTCCTCCACTGACATGCTGCCTTGGATAAGGCGGTTGAACCTGTCTCTGAGCTCTGACCGTGCGACTGTCGGGATGTACATCTCTTGGAAGAGTCTAGAGAACTCTTCCCATGTGACTCTGTCCTGTCCGAGTCTCCTTTCTTCTGCTAACCACCAGTGGTGCGCATTATCAGTTAACTGCATTCTAACTGCAGTCATCCACTTCTCTCTCGGAAGTTCAGCGGCTTCCAACTGATGCTGAATATTGGTGAGCCACTCATGAACTTCCGTTGGCCCTTCCTTACCAGAAAATGTGCGAGGTTTGAGGTGACGAAAATCAGTGATAGATCCCGTCGCTGTTCGCCTCGTTGGGGGATTTGCCTGCTCCAATGCGGATACCAGGCTGGTCCTCAGATACTCGGCCTCCTGCCGATGGGCCTCCTGCTGAATCTGTTGCTGTGCTTGCATCATAGCATACATCATCTGGAACATTTGTTGCCCGTCCATGGCTTATCCTGGCGGGAATACTGGCATCTGGGGAGTGAACTGTGGTGGAGGTGGGATGTCATTTCTCCGGAACCTTGGATTAGGCTGTCCGGTTTGATCACTCTGCGATGCTTGTCCACCATCCCCTGGTGTCACTCCGTCTCCGTAAGTAACCACAGCGTCGTGTGGCGTATCCAAAGGAATATCATCTCTGTTCCCGGAATCCATTGCTCTGCAATCAAAAGATAAACTATGAGAACGCTCAGAGGAATCAATACAGGATGCAGTTCAAATAACAAAATTCGAGATCGATATAGAGTTCAACAACTGGTTAAATAATGGATGAGATCCTATATTTCATACTATCCTTAGGGCAGGCTGGTTCGGTCCCTAAGTTAAAACCGAACTATTTAGTCGTAGACCTGCATGGGCCACCACAAAAACCATGTCACGCCCCAGTCCCAAAATACCGTGGGACCAGACGCGTGTCAACGGCCAGCAGTACGCACCGATGGACCAACTCACTATAAAGGATCCATCAGGGCATACTTAAGCTGTAAAACAAGTCTACGACAATCATGGTACAAATAATCTCATCCACACAAGACATAAACATGATCCACCGAATAAATAAGGAATGTAAATCATCAGCAAGTCTCACATAGTACTTCGGGGAACAACCCGATAAATATCTAGTACAATGGTTCATCTGACCAGAATATGAAAGACTGAAATAAATAATAAAAGCTGAGCATAAACAAGGATGCTCAAGAGAAGTCTTCAGCTAAGACCTCGTCCCCGGATGGTGGTACAACTCCTGGCTCAGCTCCTGCTCCGGTCCCGTAAACCTCGGGATAAACCTCGTCTGCAAAATCTGGGGACAAAATCCGGATCCAGGTCCTCAGGGGACATAGCAAGGTACAAGAAAGCTCATGCCAATAAATACAGATAAGCAGTGCAGCAATATATAACTAAATGAAACATAGGGGTAAATATGTAACCATCTAAGTGTAAATGCAAGTGAGAGCATCACTAGTCTCAGGCTGAGCCACTACAAGCTCTGTGTCGGGGAGCCGGTAGCGGTAATAACCGGTAGTGGGTCTATCTCTGCTACGAGAGTCTACGACCTCTCAATAATAGAAGATATATATATGTAAACAGCCTGTAGCCTGTGTGTCTCTCCCCACCCAATGTAACCACGCATATCATGACCATAACGTCTCATGCCCATGTCAAGCGTGATCATAGCTAAATACAACCAGTTATAAAGTATCTAAGAATATAATGTCCATGTCCTGTATCCTATACAGAATCACCACGAATATCTCGGGAAAATCCTGTCTCATGAATAGTGTCCAGTGTTCTGGGTCATAGAGTAGTTGATAAGACAAGTACGAGAATAAAGTGTCACGGATGTCCATCTCTAGATGACCGTACCCAACACTGCGTACAGTGTCGGCACCCGACTGATAATCGGACGCTAAGTACGTCACACGGTCCTAGGTTGAGCATGCACAGCAATATATATACAGCAAGGAAAATAGATAACTAAACTGCAGAGTTTGGCAAGGTACACTTGCCTGATGTCCGAATACCAACAACTGTCCCTGATATCTGTGGATCCGGTAGGGAATACTCCAAAAGCTGTAATAATTATCACCAACAGTCTCAGAAGATATCAAACAGCTGGAAATGCCTGTCCTTACGTCCAATTTGGACACAGGGGCAAAAAGGTCATTTTGGGGCCAAAGCGGGTTCCACCTGTGGGCCACTTTGCACCGAAAAGCGTGTCAGGGTCAAAGGTCTCCAAATTCTGCAAACTCAGTGTCTACAAGTCAGGAACGATGATACGAACCCAACGGAACTTCCAGAATTGGATTCCGATGAGCCGATCTCAAAATCACCCGTCAAGTGGAGCCTGTGGGGCCCACGATACGTGATTTTGTCAACGTTCTCAGAATCGAACCAAACTTGGCTCACAGGACCAGCGTATTACTACGGATCTGATGGCGCAAGTTTTGTCTCGATCTGACGTGTGTATACGAAGTTACAGCGTGTTTCAGAATCGACGGATACGGGGTGTCGTCGGCGGATACGCGTTGATTCCGGGGTGCACGCACCTCCGAATCGACTTCTGCGAAATCCTACACGACCGTATCAACGTCGCGCACAGTTTGGTAAAGACCCGTGCGACCAAGTCGTCCCGATTGGCGGGGCGGGCTCAGTTCCGAGGTGAAATAGGGCGTTGTTTTTTCCTGTTTTGGATCGCGGTGTACGACCACTACAAGACGCGATGCACCGAGCGAATTGCACGGGCACCGAGAGGGGTATACAGTCTACACATAGCAATCGACGGAATTGAAAACGGAGTCGCGAGTTGGGAGAAATCAATACCTGAACAGTGCTCCCCGAATTCTGTTTTCCGCGTGTCCGAAAGCCAATTCCGTGTCCTGGTTCAGAATTTCTGCTTCCTCGTGTCCACGGAGTTGCTGTGAGGCGGATGAGTCGCGCTCGGGGTGGACTGTGCTCGCGGCGGAGGGGTGAGGCCGCGAGTTGATCGTCGAAAGTGGCAGCGTCCCGCGGACTCCGGCGGAGTCGAGCCTTCGAAAGGGATGGCCGCGGGTTCAGATCGGTCGGCGGCGGCGGCCTGGGTCAGATCGGTCCGCTGTGAAGTCGGCGGCTACGTCGACGACTGACGGATCGCGGAGGACAGCGATGGGAGGCGTCGGAGTTCGGCTTGGAGTCAACAGCGGGGCTGGGATTCGGCGGTGTCGGGGTCGATGGCTGCTCGCGCGGAGGGGAAAAGGTCGAGGGTTGGGTCGCTGGCGATGGGGATGAGCGGCTAGGGTTCAGGGTACGACGACGATGGGGATGAGCGGCTAGGGTTCAGATGGCTGAGCACGGAAAACGAGGAGGGTTTTATAGGCTGCTACAGTATTGGCGGCCGCCTAGGGTTTGCAGCGGGTCGGGTTTGGTCTGGGTTGGTTCGAATTTGGGTTTGGTTCCCAATCCAACAGCTTAAGGTCCTCGATACATTGCTCCGGTGTCCAATAAATTCACCGAAAAATGCCATGCGTCCGGTTTTCCATTTTACCCAATAAATTTCTATTTCCAGAATATTTTAACTTCATTTGGTCACACTTAAAATTATTTAACCCACAATCACCTTAGCTTTTAAATTCCAGAAGAACACCAAAATACGGGAAAATTGTATTAACTTTTATTTCTGAAATTTAGGGTGTTTACATTTCCCCCTAGTAATCCTGATGCCACACTAATGGAGATATGCCAGAAAAAATATGCTTCAGGCGGTTAGCCTCTGGATGCGCGATAACCAGTTCAAAGACTGGACGACGTTCATTATAAGCGTTGTCAACGCTGAAAAGAAGCTCAAGGACGTCCAGCACTTGAGAATCCATATCCTTACTACTGAGGAAAAGGGCAAGCGCCAAAGCAATAGCGGCAACAGCAACCGCGATGCGAAAGAAAAGCAAGCCATAGTCGCTAATGTGACCAAGAAACCTGAGCAAAAGCAGACAGAGACTCCAGAATCAAAGGAGACATATTCTTTCGAAGATGGTGATATCAACCCCATCTTCGACATGCTGATGCAGGGAGATAAAATTTTCCTCCCTGACGTAAACGTCAGCCTGAAGTGAAGGAGATAAACAACCCAAAGTACTGTCACTTCCACCGGTACGTTCATCACCTGACGCAGGAGTGCTACACCTTGAAACGATACATCCAATGGCTGATCGATACCAAGGCTCTCTCCTTAGATTTTGATGATGTAACGGTTGCCGCTAACATGGTGTCCCTCCAGTTTGACAACTTCCCACCGACAGAGGCCCTGGACGAAGTCACACCGATCCCAAGGACAACAATGGAGGTAGTCAATGTTTCCCAAGATCGCAACCAAGCAGCCAGAATGACACCTCTTACTACCCCTCGGGGCGAGATCGTGTGGTTCTACCTAGATCTGGTCCCAGACTTGACGCAGCAAGCAGCGCCTTTCGCCGTCAAGCCTAAAATATGAAAAACCAAGTCCTGCCGCATGGTTTCTCCCACTATTGAGGAGGACTGGGCAGGGGCAACCAGGTTGGGCCTTGCTTACCAGCGAGATTACGAAGTTCCCAACGTCATTTCATATGAAGTTATGTGACAAATATTCTTTGACGGCGCTTCGAAAGTAGGGCCCAGAGGCAGCATCATCGATGGGGTTGGATAGTATTTATCTCCCCATACGGTCTCGTCATCAATCGTGCCTACTCTCTCATGGAGCTGTGCTCCAACAATGTGGCAGAGTACAATGCCTTAATCATTTGGCTCCAACTTGCTAAATAAGTTGGAGAAGAATACCTAGAGGCTTATGGTGATTCTCAACTAATAGTCAAACAGATCTGGGGCGAGTATGAAGTCCAAAACGAAGACTTGATCCCTTACCACCAAGTTGCACTTAGCATTATCGCAAATGTTCTTCATAGAGCACGTTCCTCGGTTACAAAATATTGAGGCTGACACCTTAGTCGGCCTCGCTGCTTCATGGGCGGTACCAAACAACACTTATCAGCTAATCGACGTGATCGACCAAGAGTTGGTCAGTCCCAAGAGCAACCTATGCTTGTGCCTCAGCTACGCAATGGAGGTCGACACCGATACTCAGGAGGCTTCCATTCATTGGTTATGCAGTATATGGAATTCTCCCCGAGAACCCGAAGGAGGCCACTTCAATCAGGAGACGTTTCCTCCATTTCTATTATGATACGGAGACCAAAATATTGTACCGTCGATCCTATGACGGCTTTTTACTATGGTGCTTGTCGAACACAGAGGCAAAATAAGCCCTCCGTGAAGCTCATAATGGCGTCTGCGATGCGCATCAACCCAGTCTGAAGCTATAATACTGTCTTCGGAGAATGGGCTACTACTGGCCTATGATGGTAGCGGATGTTGTTGATTACACGAAGAAATGCCAGGCATGCCAGATCCACGCAGACTTCATCCACCAACCCTCGGAGTTCCTAGACCTGACTGTTGCATCCTGGCCATTCGAAGCTCGGGGTATGGATTTCATTGGGAAGATTACTCCACCTTCATCCAACGAAGATCGGTTCATCCTCGCCATCACCGACTACTTCTCCAATTGGGCGAAAGCCGTACCACTTGTGGAAGTTAAGATGTCCAACGTGATCAGCTTCGTCAAGCATCATGCCATATACCGCTTTGACTTGCCACGAAGGATCATCCATGACAATGGTCTATAGTTTGTAAGCTATGTGTTCTACCGGTTCTGTGATAAAAATTAGATTCATAATATAGCATCGACTGCCTACAACCCAGCAACGAATGGTCTGGCAGAAGCCTTCAACAAGACCATTATAAAACTTCTCAAAAAGTTTGTAGCTCTAACTAAAATAAGCCTTCTCAAATGGTATGGCAGAAGCCTTCAAAAAGTTTGTAGCTCAAAAACTTCTCAAAAAGTTTATAGCCTAAAATCCAGCAGCGAATGGGTCCAAGTTGGGTTCACTATTTGTCATGACAATTCTAAATGGGTCCATATGGTTCAAGTCTAAATATCGGGCTAGTCCCTCTAACTAAAATAAATAACACAAGTCACTTAACTAATAATTAATACAAGTGACAAATAAGGTATAGCTCAACATAATTAAATAATTATCACACTAATATTCAATATTATATTCCTAAAATTAAATATCCATATTAAATTATCAAACTATTCCTAGATGAAAAAGTGAGGGTGACACTTCTTATTCAAAGTATTCCAAACTTATCAGTTTAAAAAATTTGAAGGGGGTCTTGTAGAAGCATAAAAAATATGCATTCATGCAACCATGCGTCCCAAAAATAAAAACTCACAAGAGATCAGGCCGCAGAGTCTTCCTGTGGTCCAACAATCCAACAGCCATGCGCCCGCAAAAGGAGGCTCAAATCATCCTGCAGAGTCACCCTGAGACCCAAACAAAGGTGACATCCATGCGTCCCCAATCAGCAAAAGCAGCTTGGCCGCAGAAGGACCTAATGTAGCATCCTGTCAGCAGGATCGTCTCTGACACATAATCTTGAAGAAAAGGATTTTCTGATTTCCACAAAAGACATTAACACACTAAACGACAAAATTCTTACTTCAGCACAAAACATCACTCTCGACACGGTGCAACACCACGTAGACAGCACAATAAGGGCATAATGTATCCCAGACTCTATGCGTCCCTGGCTCCATGAGTCCTAGGCTCTATGCGGTCCAAGCGTCTCTGGCCCCATGAGTCCCAGACTCCATGTGTCTAATGCGTCTCTGGCCACATGTGTTTCAGACTCCATGAAGACCAAATATTGCTATTACGACAAGAGTGATTCTCTCCAACCAAGTGCGAACTATGTGTCAAGCTGACTAAGTCACGCCCATAAAGGACGAGAACCACCCAGATCTTCAACAACAAAAAATCCCAATAAGCGCACACGTGGCAGCTCGAGCTGATCATGGTTACAGCTGCACCCTGTTATGAAGGGATATATCGCACCCTCCAGTATCCATGCGGCCCAACACATGCGCGCCCAGGGATGATAATAAATAGCAGGGTACTACACCCATACAAAGGGCAGGCTAGCTATCTGCGAATCTACACTCGAGCAAGAGAGAAGAGCTTCCGCATCGAATCATCCATGGAGTAACTAGAGTTGATACACTCCTAACCCTCCATCGTTACCCCCCCCCCCCCCCCCAGAAAACAAAATTTATACTTAGATTGTCTGTTTAGGACTCCTCTCTGTACTCTCTTTAGTTTGTTCAATTAAATCAAGTTTCTTTCTAAACTTTTACATTTAATGGCAAACAAATCTAAGTAAATTTTTTGATTCTGGGGGGTGACGATGGAGATCGAGTGCTGCAGTAACTCTTTTACTCCATTGACCGTCTGATGCGAAAGCGAAGATGCTCTTTTCTGTTCTCTCTCTCTCTCATGTGCTTGTTGCTCGCATGCTCCTCTCTTGTAGGGTATGCTACCCTTTTTATTTATAGTCGTCGTGATGACGGACTATAGATGCCGCATATGCTTCTGTTTGGTGTCCGTATGGGGGCTCTTTTAATATAATACGGTTGTCACTGGGCCGCATACTACGGGCGTGCTGTCACATAGCCTTGGTTGGGATATACGGTTGATACAATTTTGGTGAAGGGGGTGTGGTCATTATTGACCCATTATGTACGCGACTTGGTCAACTGGACATGTGGTCTGCACTAATTGCATGAGGATCTGTTTAGTTGCAATGGAAAAGATATTGCAAGTTTGAGGGCCGCATAACTTCTTGGCCACATAGTCGTCTTGGCCGTATAGTCGTCCTGGCTGTACGGTCGTCCTGACCGCACATAATATCTCTTTTGGCTTTGGTCGAATGGACACTTCGGCTGTATGGCGTTGTGGCCGCATACGAGCTCTTGTCTGGCTTTGGTCAAAATGATACCATGGCCACATGTTGACAAGACCGCATGGGATGTCACGCCCCGGACCCGCCCGGGCCGCCGCTCCGCCCTGCCCCGTCCCGTGCGGCCGGGAATTTAACGAACCGGGCACGAATCACCGTGCCTCGGCGCGCCGGACGCGAATCACCGCGCCCGTCCCGCGGGTGCGAGGGAGGAAGGGAGCCAAGCGAATGGCCCGAGTCGAGCTTTCGGGGGACGTGATGCCGCACGGGCCTGGGGTTGCGCCCGTGCAAGGCCAATCGTTTAAGTTGATAGTTGGCTATCATCGCATCAATCGAGTAAGCAGCGGAAAGGGACTTGTTGCAATGCAATGCATTAGCCAACTGAGTGTTCGGGACAATCGAGGCAACTTGGGTTTCCTTTAGAAAAGGCACACGCTCGTTCCATACATTATGCCCCCTTATACGATAGCATTTTCGGGGCAACAATCGAAACCAGAATTCTGGGTCTTCGGGACTGTGGCACGCCTATCGCTCCCTCGGACGATCCAGTACTTGCACAAGCAAGTAAACTGTTGGGGGGTCAGCACTTTTATAAGTACTGGTGAGATAAAACAACTGAACAGAAACAAGCATTCACTCAAACAGGCACTAAGTAATCATGTTATAAAATATTACATTACTAGTGATCTTTCTAGTTTTACCTAGGTTCGTTTCATGCAGTTCTAGCAGAGTCGATTTACTTGTTTAGAAACATGTTTGGAAACAGAGTTTCATATACTAAGCAGGCAAGCAAACCGATCATGATCAGGGTGTGCGCAGCGTGTCTCGTGCGACTCCAGGGTCTGATGCAAAGCTAAACACATAATGCACAATCTTAGGGGCAGTCATCTATCCAAGCCAACACAATGACTTATCTATATGCTTGGCGGTCCCCGAGTATCTCAGGATCGGCAGCGGTTAGTCCAGCATACCAATGACTCTTTTATCTGATGCTAATGGCAGCTGTGACTCATGGTTGCTTTCCACTATCTCTGTAGCAGCCGTGACACATGCAGTTCAGCTCTGCACCAAAAGCCATTGTCCGACCGCGTGCGAATGCATGGAACACTATCAAAACTCTCAGTATGCAGACGAGACGAACCATCTATAAACACTCTTGTTGCGGGGCAAGCCGACTTATCACTTGAACACATTCAGGCACAGTATGGTTCTCTCGAAGCATAGACGATAGTGAACATGTTCATGCACTTTAAGCCAGCGATCTGGATTTTCGTTTAGCAGACTTATTGTTTCAAAGACCAGCTAGGTGAGTTCGTTCATTAACATGCAAGGCAGGTTCTATCATTCTCTTAAGAAAACATTGCAAGCAAAAACTCAGGTTATTATTAAGGGCGTGCAAGAATCAGAGAACGAAGTTCTGCCCACTCACCTTGATACATAACGCCAGCGTGGAGCGGGGCGTTACATGGGATCGTAGTCACATATGATGACTAGGTCGCATAATGGAGGACACGTGGCATGACGCATCTATCGAGGCTATGAATGCATGATGTGACTTTTTATCTTTTTGTATGCCTCCCCTTTCACGAATCTCGAGGCGCTCAGAACTTTATGTCAGTCATCGGAGACTGTGTCGAGGGCTTTTTATGCGGCCTCTTACTTTGAGGCTGTCCAGGCCGTATGAGGGCTATATATGCTCTAATGCGGCTCCAAGGGGCATGAGCTGTATGCGGCCTGCAGCATTTTTATGCTTCTACAATACCCCCTTCAAAGTTTCCAAAATGGCAAGTTTGGGATACTTTGAATAAGAAGCATGATCGAGAACGTTTTGCTGCATAGGGATGAGATGATGCATAGCCATGTTGTCGCATAGCCATGTTGCCTCATAATTGTCTCTGACAGGCTGTCAAGTCATTAAATGTTTAGATTTGCTTCGGTCTTCGAGCGAATCTCTTGGGTTTCTACGCCATCAGATGATAAAGCATCACAACCAATGAGGAGTCATCATCGTTACGTGGATCGAGAGGGATCAGGATTCGAATAGCCAATGTAATTATCCATAGCCGCATATCCGAGCCTATATAAAGGGGGTAGAGGAGAGAGAGAGAGAGAGAGAGGTTCTTTACAAACTCTCATATCTTCCAACTTTCTTTTCTTCTTCCTCCTTGCTTCCATTGCTCCCAAAGTTTCTTCCTCTGCCTTTGCTGCCAAGAAGGCTCCTAAGGGCAAGGCCACGGCCAAGGGGAAGGGTCTGTTTTCGAGGCTGCCCCCTCCCTGTTTTTCGACGACATTCAGTTGTCGATTAAGGGTAAGTTCACCGGAGATGATGAAGTAGAGTTCTTGAACACAGAGACACATATGCACATTTGGACGTATTGATTCGTCTATACGCCAATTGCTCACCGCCGCATGGGTAGCCCAACCGCATGGGCAACCCGTCCGCATGAATAACCCTGCCGTATAGATGGCCAAGCCGCATGTCCCACCATGACGCATGGCTTACTCGGCCGCATGGGTGACTCGAGCCGCGTAGGAGATCTATGTCGCATGACCCATCATGCCACATGGCTTACTAGGCCTTATAGAGGCTCTATGCCGAATATGTATTTCTTTTGATGATTTGACCATGTCCCTTTGACTTGAAATAACATTGCCCACTATACCCTCCGGTGAATTAGTTCTTGGAAAAAACCTCCTGTCCTTGAACATGAACTTTGGAGACTTGGTTGGGGCTGTCATGAAGCAGTTTGACAAAGATATCCCGTCTGAATGCCAACGGATGATCGTCGAGAAGAAGCCTTCTTTTCTGTTGAGTCAGATAAACCCGGGGAGATCCCCGCTAAGGATGGGAATAATTTCTTTAAGAAGCCATATTTCCTGTTCGGGGATGCGTTGGAGTCTTCTCAAGTGGGGCCGATCAGGGAGAATTGGTCTTTCACCTTCTGCGGAACGTAGATGATATTTCCTTCCTTCGGCTGTCATTTGGCTTTGTCGAACCTGAAGGTGATGATGGGTTCGCGGCATATGGCATGGGATTTGACCTCTGAGCTGAAGGGACCCCTCTGAGCAATGTTCGATGCGGGAATGGATAGAGCAAGGAGAATTTTATGGCGCAAAGGAGTTACCCTCCTACTCCTTGCTCGGACTGATGTCCATCCTCTTCAGTAGTGAATTGAGGCCGAACCTAAGTAAATATGCGTCAGGCACCTTTCTCCACTAGGTTTCTAAGAAGGGATCCTATCTCCCGGGACAGTTGTGGGTTCTTAGCTGGGCGCACTATAGTATGTCCTGATGTTGCCTGACTCTGTGGATCCTGAGGAAGTATGAGCGGAATCTCAAGGTTACCGACTTGTTCTTTGCTGTGAGGGGTACGTGTTACGGATTAGAGATGAACCGACCCCTATTCATCGCCCTGATGGAGTTATACAACTGTCATACGAGACCTTCTTCACGCCTGGCGGTGAGATTGGACTAGCTCTGCATGAGATGCATGCCGTCTCAAAACTTCCGGGGGCGAAGAGCCTTACGAAGAGTACACCCCGAGTAACAAAAAAATTAGAGAGTTGGAGGTGGATAACCTGGAGATCCTGGCGGTGTACCAGGAATTGCTGTGCCATCATGGCATCTGTCAGCGGCTGTCGAAGAAGAAGAAGTCCTCTGAGGGGTTGTCTTCCCATATCACTGCTTGGACTCGCTATCTCTTTTCGGAACTAAAGGAGTCTAGCAGAATTCTCTTCTGGATGCCGCAAACTGCACAAGAAGTAGCCGACCTAATTCAGGCACAACAAAAATTGACTACAGCTGAGGGAGAGGAATTCGAGGGTTCCACAGATGAAGAAGACGAACCCGCATATGAGCTGGGTAATCTTGAAGAGGAGCTCAACTACTATTGCATGGACATGCACAAGTTATCCGCCAAGGCCGTACTGGAAGGATACTTGGTGTTCTGGTTGCGCAACTGCATTATCCGTGGCGGGTCCGAGACCATAGATAGGATTAGTCGCCCTCTCATCCTTCCTGCCGTGAAGTTGGCTTTCGGCTATAATCTGGCCATTTTACCGGCCATGGTATGCTGCATCTATCGGGGGGCCCGCCACTTTGCTCAAAAGTTCGAGGAATATCCGGGCAAGGGAGATTTCAACCGGATCAATCTCCCTTATCATTATTTGATGGGTTGACTCCTCATGCATCACGGGTCCCTGATGAGCCCGGGGGCTGACAAGGATATGGTGGTGGCTGATGCCGTGATCCACAAATATCGGGGGATGAAGTAGAAATTCAAAATGTTCCTCACTGGTATGAGGGAGCTCTCCTTTATTAATGACCGGAGTTTCTTTACGTCCGACCCAGAGTTCACCAACGAGGAGAGGGACGTTGCCCATCAAGATACAAGAGGGGCGGCTCGGCACTTGTCTGAGAGACTTTTTTGTTGGCTCCAAGCCATTCGTCCCTCTCACATGGTGTACCAAAATCAAGCTAAGGTTTTTGTAAAGCCTTATCTTCCAAGCTAGTCTGCTCGCCAGTTTGGCTACATTCAGCTCTTGTTGGGTCACCCGAGCACTTCCCTCGGATACAGTAGTAGCTTGCTTGATGGGGTCCGAGCATGGAGTTATTACAGTGCCACTGATACCCAAGCCTGATTTCAGTTGCCAATGGCCGGGATAGTTCCAAGGATGTTGTATACAACAATGAAGTACTGTTGTACGGCCAATGCCCTGCCGGCTGACTCGTCCCAGAGAGGAGCTACATAGAAGGTACCATGTTGATGCCTCGGAAGTGAGAGTGTGTCGGACGCCCATGAAAGGCAAGAGTGTTGTCAGGCCCCTGCTTGTGGATCTGGATCCCTCGATAGAGGAAGCAACTTCTCCTTTTGATGACCCTCCTCCTGCTAAGCGTAAGGCAAATGTCAGGAAGCACCATGTCTGCTGTTCCAAGAAGGCAAAGACTGAGGTATCCCTTGAGACGGAACCTACGGAGAAGTCGAAGCCCTCTACGAGGGGGACTAGGAGCGAGGAGGTAGGACCATTTGCATCGGGGGTCTCTGAAGCAGACCCCTCTTTAAATGCTATAATGGTACCCGTAAAACCTCTTAGTTTGATTCTTCCTGGTCCTCTTTAAAAATATCTTTCCTCTGGTATGTTTGATCATTTGCAGACACAAGAGAGAAAGGACCGTCCTCAGTAGGCGGTTGCTTCGACGGTTTCTTACGTCGAACTCGAAGAGGAGACCACTCCGGAGTCCGACGTGAGCGTCTCAGAACATGTACCCGAGACTTCGGGAGCCCAGGGGCTAGAGGCGGCTTTGGGGGAGCCTTACACCCCTCTGGAGAACATCTCTGTGGATAATTTAGATGCCGTGGGAAAGGCTATTACGATACTGGGTGAGCTGCAACCTGCACCGCCTGCCTCTGGTATATCATTTTGTAACTTCACGGGAGATCAGATTCTCTGACTTCAACTCTCCATTATGTGGGTGAAGCTAATTACCGGTTGTTCTGGAACTGCAGGTGCTACCTCCCCCTTGCAGATAGTGGACATGGCATCTGAGGAAAGTGTAGAAGAAGAGAAGGGTAGAGAGCTTGTTAGGAATATATTAGAATCTCTCCATCGCTCTTCTAGAGGCGAGGAACACCCTGTCGTCCCCCTATTAAGGCTGTGATGGAGGAGATTCCTGTTGTTACAAGTCCTTCTGGCGTAGCGCCTCTCCTCCAACTGTTGTCGCTGGGGTTCTGCGGCCGAATCCTCTTTGGATAGAGGGTTAGTGACCCATCGCGATGAGGCTATTCCCAGTATTCCTAATATTGAGGTCGCTGGGTCACCACCTGAATCTGCTGCAATGCCGAAGGAAGATGGTAAACCAGTAGGAGCCAATTCGGAGAGGTTCCCTGTTACTTTTGTCCCCAGTCTCGGTACTACTCCGGCTTTCGTAGATCAGTTTTCGTGTATACAGGCACTCCATGCATCTATAAAAGATTGTATCATACACAGGACCGTTGGTTGCTTCTCTATTGCTACTTCGCCTTCGAGATTTTTGAACATCGTTGTGCCGTCTACTGCCCCTGTGGCCTCTTCTTCAATCCCGCCGCCTTTGACTCCGGCTACATTGGAAGAGATTAATGAGATTGTCAGGTGTAAACCCCCAGATTTTGCAAGAATTTTAAATTGGAATTTTTCGCAATTTTTCTGGAATTTTCTGGGAATTTTCTGTAATTAAAATCAGGATTTCTAATTATTAAATGATTTTTAATTATTAATAAATGATATTAAAATATCATGGAAATAATATTTTTGGGTGTAAAATGGAAAACTGGACTTAGGGTAATTTTTCTGGAATTTATCGGGCCCCGGACCTAATTTTAATTCACCTAAAAACATTTATTTACTAATTATTTATTTAATTAATTATTTATTATTTAAATTTAATTAATCGAACCCGGCCCAACGGCCCAATGGCCCGCGGCCCAAACCCAGTCCGGCCCAATGGCTTAACGGGTCGGGTCGGGTCCATCAGCACCCGACCCGCACCCGCAACCCGGCCACCCTCACCCCTGACCCGTTCTCCCCCTCCTCCGCAGCATCCGCCGGCAGCCGCTCCGCACGTCGCTGCGAGCGCCGCGCCATGCCCGCCACGACCCCGCACCCTCCGGCCGACCCCGCTCTCTCCTCTGCCTTCTCCGCCTAACGCCACCGCCTCTCCCCTATTTAACCCCCTCTTCTCCGGCCCCGACCCCGACCAACCTCGACGTCGCCAGCCCTCCGTCCACCTCACTCCTCCGCCACCTCGCCGTCTCCTCCACCCCACCTCGCCGCAGTCCCCCCTCCGCCACCTCCTTCTTCCCGTCGCTGCTCCGCCAGCAGTCGACCCCGCAGCAGACAGCCGTGCCCGCCCCGACCGTCACCGGCCGCCGAGCCTCCGGTCGGCTCCGTCCGCCTTCCAGCGCGCCGCCGGCCAACGCCCAGCCTCCGGCCGGCCGCCCCTCCCCGCCTGAGCTCCGTCGTAGAGCCCCAAACCCTAACCCTAGCCCTAATTCAGATTCCGTGTCCGACACGAGTCGGACACGACTCGACCCTGATTTTCGGGTCCCCTTCAGGTGCGTGTAACTTTTTGTTCGTAGCTCCGTTTTCAATTCCGCAAATTGCGTTGCGAAGCCTGTATGACCCTCTCGGTGCCCGGATAAACCGCTCGGGGCATCGCGTCCTGTGGTGATCGCACACCGCGATCCAAAAGCAGGAAAAACCAGACCCTGTTTCACCCCGGAACTGAGTGCGCCCCGCCAAACGGGATGACTTGGTCGCGTGCGGTCTTCACAGATACGTGCGAATCGTCGATACGGACATGTGAGATTTCGTGGAAGCTGATTCGGGAGTGCGTGCACACCGGAATCAGCGCGTATCCGCGGACATCGTCCTGTATCTGACTTTTCGGTAATTTGCCCTAACTTCTTGTACACTCGTCGGATCGAGACGAAACTTGTGCCATCGGACTCGTAGCGATACGCTGGTCCTGTGGGTCAAGTTTGGTTCGATTCTGAGAACGTTGACGAAATCGCGTGTCGTGGGCCCCACAGGACCCGCTCGACGGGCGATTTCGTGATCGGCTCATCGGAATCCAATTCTGGAAGTTCTGTTGGGTTCGTATCAGTGTTCCTGACCTGTTGACACTAAATTTGGTGAATTTGGAGACCTTTGACCCGGACACGTTTTTCGGTGCAAAGCGGGCCCACCGGCGGACCCCGTTTTGACCCGAAACTGTCGTTTTGCCCTTGTCTCCAAATTGGACCCAAGGACAGGCATTTCTAGCTATTTGACATCTTCTGAGCGTGATGGTAATGTTTATTTCAGCATCTGGGCTCATCTCTGGATATTTCCCCAAGTACAATTAATCGGATCCAAACAACAGGCAAGTACCTGCACTTCAAGTTTAATCTTTATATTGTGATAGTTAATTCCCTGCTCTACTAGTACCCTTGATGATTACACGTAGTATTAGAATACTGGATTTTATGTCTTGGATACTGTATTTCATGTCTTGCTTTTCATGTCGGGTGGGAGAATACTAGAAGGCATGTAGTTTACCCTTCCCCCTATCATGTTTAATAGCTGTTGGTACGCGACTGTACCCTCAGCCGGATCTCGATTGTTCATGTTTAATAGCCATCTATGATGGACGGATTAGCCTTATAAACCCCTATATTGTCACGATCCGCACCCGGTTATTCGGGCACGAGTGCGTGGGCACGTCCAGCCTACGCCGCAGTGTCGGCGGTAGTACGCTGTCTAGGTCTTTTCTGGGGTCAATAAGTATCTATCTCATCCACAATAAATAGACAAGGAAAGTAACAGGAAATAGGAATGCTAACTTTTATAAAACAAATTGTGACAACAGATCCATAGTTAATACACAGAAGATAGATCGGGGACAAACCCGAGTATATGCTGAAAAGGAAATAAAATAATAACTAACTGGCTACTCCTCCTCAAGGTAGTCTCCTGAGTGGGAACCGGCTCCTCATATGTGTCACCTGCTAACTCATAGTGGGCATAATAGGTAGGGGCAAAGTCCTCAACATCGCCTAAAACAACGGATCCAGTCAGGAAAGGAGCAAAGTACACAATGCACAACAAGATTAAACTAAATATTCATGACAATTAACTTGAGTATCATGTTGAGAAAGTTGCATAGAAGAATATCAATATCTCAGAGTTAATGCTATAAACAGGAATATGAGAAAGCATGAAATAAATGAGACAGAAAATGAAACTACAACAGTCAGCAAGAACTATAACTATACCAGAAGCTATCTGTGTGAACTTGTGTTTATTTTAGAATACATAGTTGGCATATAGGGGTTTATAAGGCTAATCCGGCCGTCATAGACGGCTATTAAACATGAATAATCGAGATCCGGCTGAGGGTACAGTCGCGTACCAACAGCTATTAAACATGATAAGGGGAAGGGTAAACTACATGCCTTCTAGTATTCTCCCACCCGACATGAAAAACAAGACAGGAACTACCAATATTCAAGACATGAAATTCAGTATTTCTAACACTAGGTGTAAACATCAAGGGTACATGTATGGCAGAGAATTAATTATCACAATATATAAAGATTAACTTGAAGTGCAGGTACTTGCCTGTTGTTTGGATCCGATTAATTGTACTTAGGAAAATATCCAGAGATGAGCCCAGATGCTGAAATAAACATTACCATCACGCTCAGAAGATGTCAAATAGCTAGAAACGCCTGTCCTTGGGTCCAATTTGGAGACAAGGGCAAAAATGGCAGTTTCGGATCAAAACGGGATCCGTCGGTGGGCCCGCTTTGCACCGAAAAACGTGTCCAGGTCAAAGATCTCCAAATTCACCAAACTTAGTGTCAACAGGTCAGGAACGCTGATACGAACCCAACGGAACTTCCAGATTTGGATTCCGATGAGCCGAACACAAAATCGCCCGTCGAGCGGGGCCTGTGGGGCCCACGACACGCGATTTCGTCAACGTTCTCAGAATCGAACCAAACTTGACCTACAGGACCAGCGTATCGCTACGAGTCCGATGGCGTAAGTTTCGTCTCGATCTGACGAGTGTGCACGAAGTTAGGATAAATTGCAGAAAAGGCGGATACGGGGCGATGTCCGCGGATACGCGTTGATTCCGGTGTGCACGCAGACCCGAATCAGCTTCCACGAAAACTCACACGTCCGTATCGACGATGCGTACGTATCTGTGAAGACCGCACGCGACCAAGTCGTCCCGTTTGGCGGGGCGGACTCAGTTCCGGGGTGAAACAGGGTCTGGTTTTTTCTGTTTTTGGATCGCGGTGTGCGATCACCACAGGACGCGATGCCCCGAACAGTTTGTCCGGACACCGAGAGGGTCATACAGGCTTCACAACGCAATTTGCGGAATTGGAAACAGAGCTACGAGGCGAAAGTTACACGCACCTGAAGGGGACCCGAAAATCAGGGTCGAGTCGTGTCCGACTCGTGTCGGACACGCGAAGAAGAATTAGGGCTAGGGTTAGGGTTTCGACGCTGTGGCGGCCGTAGGCCGCGGGGGCCGACCGGAGACGCGCCGGAGGGGGTCGGGGAAAGTTCGCCGGGCGCTGGGGATGCGGCTGGTGGTCGGCGGCGCGCCGGGGACGGCTCAGGGCGGTGCTGCGGCTGCTGTGGCTGTCTCCGCTGCGGCTGTTGGCGTCGGGGACGGCGGAGCAGGGCGTCGGAGGGGAGGAGACGGCAGGGCGAGGTCGGCGAGGGAGCTGCGGTGGTGGGCGAGATGGGGCAGAAGCGCTGGCCGGTCGGCGGAGCTCTTGGGAGGCGGCGGCGTCTAGGGTTGGAGAGGGGGAGGCTGGAGGAGGAAGACGGCGCTCGGGGGGGTTTAAAAGGAATGGACGGTGGTTAGGGGGGCCGGGCAAGGCGGAACGGAGGGGCGACGTGGGGGCGAGGGCGCTGAACGCGTGGCGCTGCGCGCGGCGGCCGGGGCTGGACGCGGGGTCGTGGAGGAACTGTTCATGCGGGTCGGTTGGCGGCGGGTCGGGTTCGGGTGAGCCCGACCCGACCCGATAAGGCGGGCGGCTGGGCTGGGCTGGCTTCGGCCCACTGGGCCGGGCCGGCCCAGAAGAAATAAAAATAAAATAAAAATAATAGAAATAATAATAATAATAATAATATAATAATAATAATAATAACAGTTTTAATTTAATTAATTAATTAAAATTAGTTTTTAGGCATTTAAAAATAGTTCTGAGGTCCAGAAAAATCCAGAAAAATTACCCTAAGTCTATTTTTCTATTTTACAATCAAAAATATTATTTTTATGATATTTTAATATTATTTATTAACATTTAAAAATCATTTATTAATTGAAAATCTTGATTTTAATTACAGAAAATTCCCAGAAAATTCCAAAAAATTGGGAAAAATCCAAGATTTAATAATTTGAAAATTCAGGGGATTTACAACCTACCCAACTTACAAAAATTTTGTCCTCAAAATTTAAAATTAAGCCATACTCTGTTAACCCTTCATGTACATCAATCGCAATCTCCTTGCGATAATTTAAATTCTAATCATGTCCACTGCAATCACTTCAAGGCTAAGACGACTACTTGTTCCAATCAAAATTTAACCTATGGTTATTACTTCCTCAAATTATCCACAAGCAGATTTTTAATTTTTTAGTCCATATAGTATTTTCAAGATGACCTTGCCTCACGATTCGAATTATCATAATTCCTCTAGAAGTGATTCGAGTCCAACAATATTTGTATGTTTCAGCCCTTTTAAATTACATTCACATCCTCAATATTCCAACTAGGTAGTCCAACCATCAACTTTTAAATTCTTAATTTAAATCATCAAATTTGAAAAATAATTTAAGTGTAGTCCACCAATGTTCAAGTCTGAATTACATCCTCTAAATTCAAGTTGACGATTTTACTCTCATTATTCAAAATTAAATCATGTACCTAGGATGTAACTATTGGGTCCTCGATATCAATTCATTAATCATCTTAGTCACTCCTCTAAATTTTCAAAAAATTAGAATGGCTTGCTTCTTCCAATCTAACCTTACTCGGTCACAATCCAAAGGACATTCCCCTCGAGTTGACAATTGTATTGCTACCCAACTTAGAATTTACCCATTCATCACAAAAGACTATATACTTTAAGAAAATATTCCTTAATATGTTTACCTATGTCATTCAATCCTCGAACTTCAACGCCGATCATGATATGTCCTCAATTACGAAAGTTAATCCTCAAGTATGTGATCGGCCTATGTGGCATATCCAGTACTATCTATGTACTAACTTATACCAGGCACGAGATTTCGTCTTTCCGAAATAAGGAAAGACGAAGATCAATAATAAAGAGTTCAAGGGTGGGGTGATAGAAAAGAAATATCGGGGTCAAGGCGTTTTAAAGTATTCAGGTGGGAATTGTCAAGCGATCGTGGATTGAATCCTATCTCGGTAATTCCTATTCACATGCTTGTATTATTACAGTTATGCAATCGGTACGATATGCTCGGTCATATCTAGAGGGCAACTAATCAACTATATATCTCAATCCACGTAAGGTATTATTTCGAAGGGCGAATCAAGTGCACTATGGTTGATCAGACCGTAATACACTGATTCTGAAATGTATCATTGTGGGCCTCCCCAATAATACACTTGTCATGAACAAGCTCGATAAAGAGTAAGCTTGCAAAACTAGGCTATAAAATAGCAGCATAAGTCAAGTACATCAAAATTTAGTGCACTAGACGATGATGAAAGGAGGTACAATTTATTTAAGTTCACACAATAAGTAAAATAACAGAAGACTCTATAATCTCTACAGTTATTAAATATAAAAGCATACCAGGTTATTAGCAAGTTCAAAATTACTAGGTTGGGGCTGAGGTCACGAACCAATGGGCACGAGCTAAATAATACTAGAAAATGATATCTACGAATCACTTACGCGCATTAGTTACTCTAAGAGTCTGCACGTTCTCCATGGTCATCGTCTAAGCTTGTCCGTGTTCTTGAGGTGGTGCCCTCTGCTGCGCTGCTGGGGCCTGGCCTGAACTGAAACTTTTGTGCAGTGTGCGTCTTTGAGCAGCAGGACAGTCCTTCATTTGATGTGCTGCTGATCCACAATATAGACAGGCACCTAGTCTCTTCCTACAAACTTGCCAGGTGTGACCTTGTTTTCGATAAAAGCCACAAGTAGGAACTCGTTGATTCTGTCCTTGAGTTGGATTCATCCGTGGTCGCTTTGCAGCTTTTTTCTGTTGTGCTTGGTCTGGTGCTGACGCAGACGGCCGCTTCCGGCTGGACTCGATCCTTGTGGTGTACTCCACAGGTCGCACTGCAGTAAGAACGTCCTCGTCGAAGGTAATTGCATTTGAACTGCTTGGCTTACGTGACTCCGAGCTAATTCTGTCGATGAAGTTCTCCGCTTGGTTTTGCTGAGTTTCTTGTTGAACCTTCTGATAGGCTTGCATCATTATGTAGAATATGCGGAACATCTGTTGTTCGTCCATAGGTGGTCCCAGTGGAAAGGAAGGCATCGGTGGAATAGGCTGCGTCGAGGGTGGAACGCCATCTTGATGGATTATTGAGGCAGGCTGACCTGCTTGACAGCCTTGTGATGATTGGCCTTCACCGACTGGTATCACATCGTCTTCTTGGGTAACCACAACGGTTTGTGGTGTTTCTGCATGAGCCTCGTTGCTGGCTTGGGGATCCATTTCCCTGTATCCAAAATAACCAATAAGAGGCGCACAGGAATCAAGGCAAGATGCAAGTTCAATTAGTTCGAATACGATACAGATATCAAAAATGATTCAAGCAAGTGGATGAGATCCTATAAACTTATCCTAGCTTTATTGCAGGCCTGTTCGGTCCCTGAGTTGAAACCGAACAATTTAGTCGTTGGACCTGCATGGGCCACCACAAAAACGTGTCACGACCCGCACCCGGTTATTCGGGCACGAGTGCGTGGGCACGTCCAGCCTACGCCGCAGTGTTGGCGGTAGTACGCTGTCTAGGTCTTTTCTGGGGTCAATAAGTATCTATCTCATCCACAATAAATAGACAAGGAAAGTAACAGGAAATAGGAATGCTAACTTTTATAAAACAAATTGTGACAACAGATCCATAGTTAATACAGAGCCAGAAGATAGATCGGGGACAAACCCGAGTATATGCTGAAAAGGAAATAAAATAATAACTAACTGGCTACTCCTCCTCAAGGTAGTCTCCTGAGTGGGAACCGGTTCCTCATATGTGTCACCTGCTAACTCATAGTGGGCATAATAGGTAGGGGCAAAGTCCTCAACATCGCCTAAAATAACGGATCCAGTCAGGAAAGGAGCAAAGTACACAATGCACAACAAGATTAAACTAAATATTCATGACAATTAACTTGAGTATCATGTTGAGAAAGTTGCATAGAAGAACATCAATATCTCAGAGTTAATGCTATAAACAGGAATATGAGAAAGCAGGAAATAAATGAGACAGGAAATGAAACTACAACAGTCAGCAAGAACTATAACTAGACCAGAAGCTATCTGTGTGAACTTGTGTTTATTTTAGAATACATAGTTGGCATGTAGGGGTTTATAAGGCTAATCTGGCCGTCATAGACGGCTATTAAACATGAACAATCGAGATCCGGCTGAGGGTACAGTCGCGTACCAACAGCTATTAAACATGATAAGGGGAAGGGTAAACTACATGCCTTCTAGTATTCTCCCACCCGACATGAAAAACAAGACAGGAACTACCAATATTCGAGACATGAAATTCAGTATTTCTAACACTAGGTGTAAACATCAAGGGTACATGTATGGCAGAGAATTAATTATCACAATATATAAAGATTAACTTGAAGTGCAGGTACTTGCCTGTTGTTTGGATCCGATTAATTGTACTTCAGGAAAATATCCAGAGATGAACCCAGATGCTAAAATAAACATTACCATCACGCTCAGAAGATGTCAAATAGCTAGAAACGCCTGTCCTTGGGTCCAATTTGGAGACAAGGGCAAAAATGGCAGTTTCGGATCAAAACGGGATCCGCCGGTGGGCCCGCTTTGCACCGAAAAACGTGTCCGGGTCAAAGATCTCCAAATTCACCAAACTTAGTGTTAACAGGTCAGGAACGCTGATACGAACCCAACGGAACTTCCAGATTTGGATTCCGATGAGCCGAACACAAAATCGCCCGTCGAGCGGGGCCTGTGGGGCCCACGACACGCGATTTCGTCAACGTTCTCAGAATCGAACCAAACTTGACCTACAGGACCAGCGTATCGCTACGAGTCCGATGGCGCAAGTTTCGTCTCGATCTGACGAGTGTGCACGAAGTTAGGGTGAATTACAGAAAAGGCGGATACGGGGCGATGTCCGCGGATACGCGTTGATTCCGGTGTGCACGCACACCCGAATCAGCTTCCACGAAAACTCACACGTCCGTATCGACGATGCGTACGTATCTGTGAAGACCGCACGCGACCAAGTCGTCCCGTTTGGCGGGGCGGACTCAGTTCCGGGGTGAAACAGGGTCTGGTTTTTCCTGTTTTTGGATCGCGGTGTGCGATCACCATAGGACGCGATGCCCCGAACAGTTTGTCCGGACACCGAGAGGGTCATACAGGCTTCACAACGCAATTTGCGAAATTGGAAACAGAGCTACGAGGCGAAAGCTACACGCACCTAAAGGGGACCCGAAAATCAGGGTCGAGTCGTGTCCGACTCGTGTCGGACACGCGAAGAAGAATTAGGGCTAGGGTTAGGGTTTCGATTATGTGGCGGCCGTAGGCGGCGGGGGCCGGCCGGAGACGCGCCGGAGGGGGTCGGGGAAAGTTCGCCGGGCGCTGGGGATGCGGCTGGTGGTCGGCGGCTCGCCGGGGACGGCTCAGGGCGGCGCTGCGGCTGCTGTGGCTGTCTCCGCTGCTGCTGTTGGCGTCGGGGACGGCGGAGCAGGGCGTCGGAGGGGAGGAGACGGCAGGGCGAGGTCGGCGAGGGAGCTGCGGTGGTGGGCGAGACGGGGCAGAAGCGCTGGCCGGTCGGCGGAGCTCTTGGGAGGCGGCGGCGTCTAGGGTTGGAGAGGGGGAGGCTGGAGGAGGAAGACGGCGCTCGGGGGGGGTTTAAAGGAGGGGACGGTGGTTAGGGGGGCCGGGCAAGGCGGAACGGAGGGGCGACGTGGGGGCGAGGGCGCTGAACGCGCGGCGCTGCGCGCGGCGGCCGGCGCTGGACGCGGGGTCGTGGGGGAACTGTTCATGCGGGTCGGTTGGCGGCGGGTCGGGTTCGGGTGAGCCCGACCCGACCCGATAAGGCGGGCGGCTGGGCTGGGCTGGCTTCGGCCCACTGGGCCGGGCCGGCCCAGAAAAAATAAAAATAAAATAAAAATAATAGAAATAATAATAATAATAACAGTTTTAATTTAATTAATTAATTAAAATTAGTTTTTAGGCATTTAAAAATAGTTCTGAGGCCCAGAAAAATTATCCTAAGTCTAGTTTTCTATTTTACACCCAAAAATGTTATTTTCATGATATTTTAATATTATTTATTAACATTTAAAAATTATTTATTAATTGAAAACCTTGATTTTAATTACAAAAAATTCCCAGAAAATTCCAGAAAATTGGGAAAAATCCAAGATTTAATAATTTGAAAATTCAGGGGGTTTACATATATGCCAACTATGTATTCTAAAATAAACACAAGTTCATACAGATAGCTTCTGGTCTTGTTATAGTTCTTGCTGACTGTTGTAGTTTCATTTCCTATCTCACTTATTTCCTGCTTTCTCATATTCCTGTTTATAGCATTAACTCTGAGATATTAATGTTCTTCTATGCAACTTTCTCAACATGATACTCAAGTTAATTGTCATGAATATTTAGTTTAATCTTGTTGTGCATTGTGTACTTTGCTCCTTTTCTGACTGGATCCGTTGTTTTAGGCGACGATGAGGACCTTGCCCCTACCTATTATGCCCACTATGAGTTAGCAGGTGACCCTTATGAGGAGCCAGTTCCCACCCAGGAGGCTACTTCTGCAGAGCAGTTAGCAGTAGCTGCTTATATATTTCCTTTCAGCATATACTCGGGTTTGTCCCCGATCTATCTTCTGGCTTTGTATTAACAATGGATCTGTTGTCACAATTTGTTTTATAAAAGTTAGCATTCCTATTTCCTGTTACTTTCCTTGTCTATTTATTGTGGATGAGATAGATTTAAAATTTCCTGTGATGATGACCTAGACAGCGTACTACCGCCGACACTGCGGCGTAGGCTGGACGTGCCCACGCACTCGTGCCCGAATAACCGGGTGCGGGTCGTGACACGTTTTTGTGGTGGCCCATGCAGGTCAACGACTAAGTTGTTCGGTTTTAACCTAGGGACCGAACAGGCCTGCAATAAGATTGAGGATTTTAGGAAAAGCTCATCCACTTAATTGAATCGTTCTTGATATCCATATCGGCTTCGAATCATTTTATTGACTTGCATCCTGCCTTGATTCCTGTGCGCCTTTATCGTTTATTTTTGGATGCAGAGTAAAAGATCTACCAGCAAGCGACGAGGTTCCTACAAGATCACCACGAGATGCTCTACCAGCATGACCGTGGAGAACGCGCAGACTCTTGGAGCAATTAATGCGCGTAAGTGATTTGTAGATACCGTTCCTAGTATTGTTTAGCTCGTGCCCATTGGTTCGTGACCTCAGCCCCAACCTAGTAAATTTTAAACTTGCTAATAACCTGGTATGCTTTTATATCTGATAACTGTAGAGTTTGTAGAATTTTTGTTATTTTGCTTAATGTAGGTTGTTTGTGAACTTAAATAAATTGTATCTTCTTTCATCACCATCTAGCGCACTTCATTTTGCTGTACTTGACTTATGCTGCTATTTTATAGCCTAGTTTTGCAAGCTTATCCTTTTATCAAGCTTGTTCATGACATATGTATTAGTGGGTCGACACACTAATATAATTGTCTACTCAGAATCAATGTATTACGGTCTGATCAACCTTAGTGCATTTGGTTCGCCCTTCGCACTACTTTGCGTGGATTGAGATATACAGTTGACTAGTATACCTGCCCTAGATATGTCTGAGCATAACTGTATTAATACGAGCATGTGAATAGGAATTACCGAGATAGGATTCAATCCACAATCACTTGACAATTCCCACCTGAATACTTTAAAACGTATTGACCCCGATATTTCTTTTCTATCACCCCACCCTTGAACTCTTTATTATTGATCTTCGTCTTCCCTTATTTCAGAAAGACGAAATCTCGTGCCTGGTATAAGTTAGTACATAGATAGTACTAGATATGCCACATAGGCCGATCACATACTTGAGGATTAAAACTTTCGTAATTGAGGACATATCATATGTGACATGATCGGCGTTGAAGTTCGAGGATTGAATGACTTAGGTAAACATATTAAGGAATATTTTCTTAAGGTATATAGTCTTTTTGTGATGAATGGATAAACTCTAAGTTGGGTAGCAATGCATTTGTCAACTTGAGAGGAATATCCTTTGGATCGTGACCGAGTAAGGTCAGGTTGGAAGAAGCAAGCCATTATAATTTTGAAAATTTAGAGGAGTGACTAAAATAATTAATGAATTGATATCGAGGACCCAATAGTTGTACCTTAGTTACATGATTTAAATTTTGAATAATGAAGGTAAAATCATCAATTTGAATTTGGAAGATAAAATTATAGAATTTCAGACTTGAGCAAGCCATTAACAGACACTAGTCCTACGCTTGCTACGAGGATCCCGAGGTTATGGCCAAAGAGGTTGAGCGCTGGGCCCAAGTTTGCTTGGATGGCCATATCCTCCGTCTACATGAGCGGATAACAGAGTTATGCTTTGACCAGTAGCACTAGTAGTTCTTGCTTTTTTTGCAACATTTCCTTCTGCACCTTTCGTTTTAACTTTGGACCGGGGACCCAGCTGGTAATTCCTCAGATGTAGTTTGTCTTCAGTTTCTGAGAAAATAAATACTATTTCACTTGTTGGCAATTATTTGTGTGAGCTTTGGATACTGTACTAGAGGTAATATGGACGTAGTACGATATCGCAGTCTGTTTATGATATCTCACTAGGGGACTTAGGTGGACTTATTATTTCTTGCGCAATGGAGTGCAAGTAGTAGATTCGAGACAAGCCCTGCCAGAGGTGATATGGACGTGGCAGGTTTTGTGGACTTAACACCGCTGGCGTACTTAGAGTTAAGTACGGGTGATAAATTGAGATGACAACCGATATAAGAGGTAATGTGGACGTGATAATCGATAGCTAAACCCGGGAGGTTTACTCAGAGGTAATATGGACATGACAACCACGGCCAGGGAAAAATATTAAGACAGTAGTTCAGAGGTAATATGGACGTGAACCAATATTCGAGAACTCACTGAGGAGTAATTTGTTGAGTGTGGTCTACCCAGGAATGTATATAGGCCCGAGGGTTACTCCACTGGGAAGATTGTTAGGCTAATAGCTCAGAGGTAATATGAGCATGCCTAACGTCTAACGAGACTGATTTTTGAGTGGTCCCTGCGGGAGTGTGCAGGTAGACCTGGGGACTGCTCCGCTTGGGAGCTTTTGAGGATCCATTATTTGTTGGGTATCCAGGACTCCTGAATACCGATAATGGCTTGTTGAGGAAAGGTTTTGATGTGCATAGGCACTTGCTGAGGTTGAAGAACCAAAAGTGTAGTGTAGATACTGTACATCTGGGTTGCCCTGCTGGGGATAAGAGGAGTACGAGTCTATCTTAGAAATAGTACTTTTTAAGGAACTTGCCGTTGATGGACATCATGAGAAGGTCGCCATTGGGTTTTGCCAGTCAGTAGGCGCCGTTGAAGAATACAGACTCTACGACGAATGGGCCTTCCCATTTAGGTTGGAACTTGCCGGCCGTCTTGTGGGTCATAACCATCGGCCTTCTTATTGTAAGGACGAGATCACCCACTTGGTAAGTCCTTTTTTTGACCCATTTTTTGAAGTCTCCCGAGAGACGCGCTTGGTATAGCTTAATGCACTGTTGAGCTATGAGACGTTTCTTGTCGAGTGCTTCTAACTCTTGTATCTGTCATCGGTGATTGACGTTGACGGTTAGCCAGTTGGAGAGAGCAACTTTGAGCAAGGGAATTTGGACCTCGAGGGGGAGGACCGCTTCGCTCCCATAGACCAAGGAGAATGACGTACTGCCAGTAGGTGTCCGGACCGTTGTTTGATAGGCCGAGAGATATTAACCCAGCTTCTCATTCCAGTCGCGCTAATTGGATAACACAAACTTTTTGAGTAGCTTTATGATGGTCTTATTGAATGCTTCCATCAGACCATTTGCTACTGGATTGCAGGCAGTTGAGGCCACATTCTGAATTCGGTTCTTGTCATAGAACTGGTAAAAATTATGGCTTACAAACTATAGACCATTTTTATGGATGATCCTTCGTGGAAAGCCGAAGTGATATATGACGTGATGCTTGACAAAGCTGATCACGTTTGATATCTTGAATTTAGTAAAAGGGATAACTTCTGCCCATTTGGAGAAGTAGTCGGTAATGGCGAGGATAAACCGATGTTCCTTAGACGAAGGCGGACTGATCGGCCCTATGATATCCATGCCCCAAACTTCAAAAGATTAAGTCACAACGGTCGGGTGTAGGAACTCCGAGGATTGGTGGATGAAATCTACGTAGATTTGGCATGCTTGGCACTTTCTCGCATACTCAACGGCGTCTGCTACCATTGTCGGCCAATAGTAACCTATTCTCCAATGACGGTCATATAGCTTGGGTCCTGGATGATAGGCACCGCAAACCCCCTCGTGAGCCTCACGGAGAGCCTGCTTCGCTTCTGCATTCGATAGGCATCATAACAGAAGATCATCATAGGAGCGACAATACAACATTTTGGTATCTGTATCGTATTAGAACCGGAGAAAATATCTTCTGATAGAAGTGGCTTCCTTTGGGTTCTCAGAAAGAATTCCATAGACTGCGTAGTTGATGAATGAAAGTCTCCAGTCTTGTGAGTCGGTGCTTGTCTCTACCGAGTAGCTCAGGCACAGAAAGAGGTTATTCTTTGGGCAGACTAGATTCTGAGCGATTATGGTGATTAGTTCATGAGTATTGATCGGAACAACTAGAGAGGATATGAGCCGGCCAGGGCGTCAGTCTCGATATTTTGTAGTCAAGGGACACGATCTATGAAGAACCCCTCGAAGGTGGAGATTATACCGAGCGCATCTTGGTGGTAGGGATTCAAATCATCATGCCAGACTTCGTACTCGCCCCAGACTTGATTGACTATCAGCTTGGAATCGTCGTAGGCTTCTAAGTAGTCAACACCCACTTGTTTGGCGAGTTGGAGACCAATGACGAGAACGATGTACTCTGCCACATTGTTGGAGCATGGCTTTGTGAGGGAGTAAGCGCGGTTAATAACCATATTGTCTGGGAAGATCAATACGATCCCGAATCCAGCGACAGTATCGCCCTTGGGCCCTGTTCTTGAAGCACCGTCGAAAAACATCCGCCAAATGGCTTCTGCGCTTGTCATATTAGAGTCTGCTACTTTGTTCGGGATCTTCTCTTAAAGCTTCAAGGTTTCTCGTACTGGATGGACATCCAGGAAGTCGGTCAATGCTTGACCTTTGACCATCTTTTGTAGAAAAAATAACATGTCGTATGGTGACAGGAGTATTGCCTACGTAGCCAAGCGGGAGTTGAGTGCCCCAAATTTGGTCATGAGGACCCTGAGGGGGTTGACCCGTGAGATCATATGGATTATTTGTACCGTTATATAATGCCGAGTTTTCTGGATAGCAAAGACCAGAGCCAGGCACTCCTTCTCGACGGGATTGTATCTTTGCTCCGCACCGACCATCATCCTACTGAGGTAGTAGATGGCATGCTCATGACCTGTGTCACTCTTCTGGGCTAGAAGAGCACCAAAAGAGTGATCTATTACTCGTACATAGAGCAAAAAGGTCTTTTCCATAACTGGGGCTACCAATACTGGAAGGCTTATGAGGTATGATATCGTTGAAGGTGCGCTGGCATTCTTTGTTCTAGACAAAAGAGACTCCCTTCTTCATGAGATGAGTGAACGACTGACAATGTTCAGAGACGTTCAATATGAACCTCCTGATATAGGCCAGCCTTCCTTGAAGGCCACAAAGTTCTCTGAGGTTCTTCAGTGGATGTATTTCGAGTATTGCTTTAGTCTTGTCAGGGTCTACATGGATACCCTTTGAAGTTATGACGAAACCCAAGAATTTGCCGCTGGAGACTCATATAAAAGATTTGGTAGAATTCATCTTGAGCTGGTGTGCACGCATGAGGTCGAACACAGTCTTCAAGTCCTGGAGGTGATCATCTTTGGAGCGACTCTTGATGGTGATGTCATCAACATAACACTCGACCTTCTTGTGTAGATGCTCCAGAAAGATGGTGCTCATCGCTCGTTGGTATGTAACACCCGCATTCTTCAGATCGAAAGGCATGACTGTGTAGCAGTACATCCCTATCGACGTTCAGAATGATGTATGCTTCTCATCTTCAGGAGACATCTTGATTTGATTGTATCCTGAGAATCCATCCAAGAAAGACATACGCTCGAAGCCACAGGTGTTATTGATCATTATGTCTGTGATCGGAAGGAAGAATTCGTCCTTAGGGCATGCCACATTTAGATCACGAAAGTTAATGCAGATCCAGATTTTCTTATTTTTTTTTACGACGGGCACGACATTGGCTACCCAATCTGGATGTTAGTCTTCGCGGATGAAGCCACTAGTTATCAGTTTATTGACTTCAGCTTCGATGGCGTTCATGATGTTCGGCAAAAACTGACATTGTTGTTGCTTGATCGGCATAGCGTTCGGCCAAATATAAAGTTTGTGGACTAAATTTGGGGGTCCAGTCCCGGCATGTTTTTATAACTCCAGGCAAAGACATCGATGTATTCCCTGACGAGCTGTAGCAGGGATTTTCGATCCCCATCGGACAGGCTCTTGCTGATGAAGATGGGCTTAAGGGAGGATTCATCGCCCAGATTGACTTGTACGACTGCGTCCTCAGTAGAAGGTTCTCATTTTTTTTGAACCGCATCTCCCATTGTGCGTCTAGACATTGGGCCCACAGTTCTGTTTCAAATAGTTCACATAGATCCTCGTCGTCTTTCCTAGGGTCAGCTGACACCATGTTGGCAGACAATGTTTGCTTTAGAATCTCCTCGATACTGATGTCGAAATCTCAGAAGGAAGATTTTGAAGAGTGGGAGTGTAACTCATCTTCTTCATCTGAGCCTTTGAGGGTTGTGGGAGGCGTGACGTACCCTAAGCCATGTCTGGTCTTATGGTAGTAGTCCTCGGACTTGCCTGCAGGAGCCTACAGTTGCAGAGGTATCTGTCGGCCTTTGTCGTAGTTCAAGCCCCTTGCGGCTTTTAGTTCGTATCCCATCTTCTGGATGAAGTAATTTGTTTGAGAACTGTACCGGTGAAATAGTATCTTTTCGGTATCGAGCTCTGGCTCCAGTTCCTTTGGGATGAAGGATTGAGGACTTTTTACTCTGCCGAAGATGATGAGTTTTTCCTCCCCTCTTTCTTGCTGGAACTAAGAAGTAGGAGTTCTGACTAGTGAGAATTCGTTTGAATGCATAGGCGTTAGTTACCTGTGTATTGTCATGCCCCGATCTCCCGCAGGCAATCGGTCGTCCCTGCTAGGCGCGAATCACCGTGCCAGCGCTACCGCAGGACGAACGCTTTACCCATCTGGGGGTGATGCCGCACGAGCGTAAGCGGCGCCCGTGCAAGGCCGTGGTCCATGCAAGCGGTAAGAGGTCTAAGCCATAGAGTCGCACAGATTGTCCAAGTGTAGTGGAATAATATACGCATAGGTGATTGGTAACAAGTTCACAGAGTCGTCAATAGCGGAAGCATTGAATAACACAAGTATAGAAGTAAATCAAACTCTTTATTGATATTGAACAAGTGTTACAAGTGGCGCTAGGCCATAAGTCGCTCAAGCCTCTCTCTCTGAAACAGTAAAAGTATGCCAAGTTGCTATATTTATGAAATGATATATAGGCGATGTTCCAACATTATGTCTTGTATATGTGCTTCAGTTTCGGACTCAACGCTCTAAGGTTCCAGAGTGAACTCCACGCCATAGCACGCACGTAGAAGACATCCGCACCGAACGAGATTCTTCCGCATCCTATAAGCAATTCGGTGGATTATCGGTACATGAATGCACTAGTGGGGAGGCTTCTCGTCCGCTCGACAAATCCAAACACGTTATATAGGTTCCATGCACCATCTATTAAGTTATCTTTCTATTCTTGCCTTAGGATCAGTTTTATGGCAAATATGTATAGCCTAACTCGTGTGGCAGTGCGCCATGCGATATAAGAGAAAACACGATGAGACTTACCAACTTACCATTTGTCCTCACATGTCCAAGGCAAACCAAGTTAATTTAAGCACAAGTATATATATATAATGAATCCAGGGGCAATAGCATATGCAAAAACAAGTGTTGTGAGCGAGATTATGTTTCGGGTGCACGGGTTACACAAATTATCAGGTGTGTTGCAGAAGATGTTGAAGTATCCCATATAAACAAGTATGTTATACTCATGATCGTTCAGGTGTTTCAGATGTTTATGATGCGATACAATGACTCGTATGTGGATTACCGCTAAGCGAGGATGACTTATCTATATGAATGGTCACTGGCAGAGCCATAATGGACTAGTCATGACGAGGATGGAATACAAGAGCACACGATGTGCTATAAACTATCCCGCCGCACACGATATGACTACACACGAAGTTTCGCCCAGATCGGATCGGTACCAGTGCCCCAGCGACCGTCCGCAAAATTTATACCCTTGTGCACAAGTTGTCCTTGACATGCAAGTTTCTAAGGTCTTCCAAATTCACGAGATTCACGAGATACACGATGTTTAATTCTTGATTCTTGCTCTGAACGAGTATTGCTCCACGAGCTATGATTCTTGATTTGCTTGACATAATTCTCGTTCAGATATAAACTTGACTTGATGCATTCCCCTGGTTCGGGGACTGCCTTGGCGACCTAACGGTCCCGGATACTTTCAGGTTTACACATGCTCGGAATAACTATTACATAGTCTTCCAGGGATAACTAAATGAATGCATGACATGAATAGTATTACACGGTCGAGACATGGGTTATGTGGCAAGCATTGAAATGAGGCAACAAGTACCAGTTAACATATAAGCAGACAAGTATTTCATTCATATGAACATAAGCATTTACTTTGCACGGTCTAAGGGTATAGCGAGGAGTGAAACCATAAAGGGACATACCGAGCGACATAGTCTATGGACGTGCAGTATAGAAAATGAAACAGTGTACTATGAAGAGTATAATATTCTACTCGAGGCATAGTGGGGTCTAGTTGCACAAGAAAAAGGTAGCATGCGAGGGTCCATATTTATAAGAAAAGTTTTATTTCCATGTTCTAACACAAGCAATACAAGTTAGGATTATTCCCTTAGCTAGGTACGTTATATTCTTTTTAGCATGCAAGGGGTGATTCACCTAGCGACTAGCATGTATCGTCCATATTTTAAGTGTGCTGGCTAAGCAAAGACAAGTTCATCGTAGCCACCTACCTTAGCGATGATTCGCCTCGGTCGAGCGATACTCCGAGCGAGCCTCTGAAATCCTAAGCCGAAACTCCTGAAGGGCAAAGTCTGAAAAATTTTTGCCTCAAAAGAGTCTTCTCGCTGAGCAAAGCGGGTTGGGACACTTTTGTCATTTGAATCGGCAGTCCGCTTGAGCGGAATAGGTCGTTACATTATACACCACTCAGAAAAAGTCTTTTCCTCGAGACTTCTTGAGCGCGGGTCGTTCTATCGCACTATTGAGTCTATCCCAAGCATAGCAACCGGTAGTACTAGATCCGTTCAAACATAATTTCCTATTCGCTCCTTACGCTGTGTCACGTGTATGCTAAGTCGGTCTCATTTGCGCCTTAGCACGAAACATATATCACTTAACACGGGGTACATTATAATCCATCATGAATAATGATCTAAGGCTAAGGCAAACTTATATAAATTGTTATACTTTTCCATGTGGGTCTAATATTTTCACTTGCACTAGCATTCGAGATCAGCATATCGCGAGTTTGGATCGCGCACATATTCAAAGCGTCCTTCAAATATATGCATGTCACCAACTTGGCGATAAAAAAGTCTTGGCACTTGAGTTTCACATATCATTGAGTCTTGGATCATGCACACGTTCAAGGCGTCCCTCAAACATATGCATTCAACCAAACTTAGAGATAGTGAAATCGGACAAGCTACTTGCAAAAATCTCAAGGGTTCTCGCTTCATAAATTACGATGATACTTTCCAACAGAGTCAATCAAATCCAAGTCATTTCCCATTCTAACTCGAATCAAGTACTTGCATTACCATTAAGCACGATATGTCCGATTAACTGACTAGCATCCATTCGTTCGGGTCAAACATAGCACACATTACCATTCCAAGTCAAAATTTAAGTCTTGCTGCCCCAGTTCTATGGCTTTGTTCAAGCAATGTGCTAAAGTTGTTCATACAGGTCCTTTCACTCGGTGTAGGATCGTCTGCCTAATTTCTAAGTCATCTCACAAGGTCATAGGTACTTGTTCAAGCATATGATTCATCGTGCAAATTTGTCGCACGATGCTCACCCCAATTCCTAGGGTCAAACTATTGTTCATTTGCACGGGGTATTCTACCCAAGCTCATTTCACTCAGATTTCTAAACATAGAGCACGAATTATCCTACTCTCATTACACGTTCATTCGTATAGGGTTCGAGTTCGTTCAGTCAAATCTATGGTATATCCAAGTTGCTGGACAAGCCTAATGATTTGCATAGTCTATCTCTTCAAGTATATTCGATAGAATCCATATCCATTCCAAGTCTAGACCACCAAGCCAAGATTCAATTCTAAACCTTAGATTATAATTCCAAGTCATCCAACAAGATTCACGTATCCATTCACGAAACCATCAAGCGTGATTTATTCCAGGTTCTAGGCTAACTTATCAATCAAATACTTTTGATGCACTTGCATTCCCAAACTTGTCTTATCGTGTAGAACCATAAGTCAAGACAATCCATTAGTTGTCATGTTTCGGTCTCCCATAAGTTTGATCACCCTCGTTGGACGTGATATCACCACGCCAACGCTCCCGCTGGATAATCGTCTTAATCTGGGCGTGATGCATGTACGAGCATAGATTTACGCTCGCACAAGACAAGAATATTTGAATGTTATGGTTATCTTCAAAACGATCAAGACTTCCTTATCATTTTTCTTTGCTCCATCCAAGTTATATATAATTATCCACCAAAGTCATGTCCGTTTATGCAGTGATTATAATTCGTCTAGCAAAATCATTCAACTTTAATGTTACCGTTCAACAAATCCATAGTCTACTTATATCGTTCCTCAAGCAACTAAGTTTCAAATATTCAAGCCAAAGTCTATCCACTTTTATACGTTCCATTCATCGAGTTCGTTTGGAATAATCATCGAACATGTTCTCGTGAGTTCAATCATCCCCGCCGTACGTGAAATTACCACGCCGCCACTCCCGCAGGATAATCGTTCTCGCTGGAACTGATTTCGAAGGTTATCTTTCCGAACTAGATTCAAGATCTTTCTTCCAAACTCCAAGTCAAATCCGTTATCGCTTCTCTCTTTCATCGAACCACAATATTCTTTCTCAGGCTAACTTCTATTCGAGCGATATTATATTCAAGTTTAGTCTATTTCTTTCAATCCCAAATCGCTTGCATGATCCTCAAGTTTCCAACAAGTTTTTCTAACCAAGATATCGATTTCCATTTCCATGAATCCCTATTTGATATAAGCCTTATCATTTATTCAAGATATTCTCAAATCGTTCAATCCAACTATCGTACGAGACTTATGAATCTGTTTGGATATTTCTAAATGAACCATATACCACTCAAAATTAAGTCACCCAATTAACTCCTCAATCGTGTTTGCATCAATCGCTAGCATATTCACCAAGTTTTCCTTACAATTCTTGCACGATACTTAAGCATAGCCAAGTAAAATCTTAGTCTCATATATATATTCTTGTTGATAGTCATCCAAGTAACCCATATTCAATTTGTATCTTTCGACACAAAATACCGTTCGAGCTATTTTCCAAAATCCAATCACGATTCTCTATATTCGCCTTAGCGATAATCTGATAATGTTTCTATCGGTTGACATTCTAAGCTGACTTACCCTTATCTGAATGATATCCCCTTTCTCGTTTTCAACTTAGCTTGCACCAAAGGGTCTTGGCGCGTGATACTCTACACAACTTAGCCGACAGGCTGTGTGCGTAGCTAACCGTTCTGGTGATATTCTATTCTGCACACTAACCAGCTAGGCAAGCACGTATAGGCATTCAAGTTTGCACATAAGTTGCGATTCTAGCATGAGTCTAATCCCAAAGGGTCTAGCACTGGTCGGAACAAAAGCCTTCGTATCACAATTTCGTACAAGCAATCATATCCTTCATATGCACTTTTTGAAAGTATTTAGACTTATTGTTTGGAATATCCTGATGGGACATTAAGAGAGAGCGTATGCATATAACCCATGAATGAGATTTCAAAACTGAGAAAATTGATATAAAATCCAAAGGCATAAAGCCACGCTCTGATACCAATATGTCACACTCCGATCTCCCGCAGGCAATCAGCCGTCCCCGCTAGGCGCGAATTATCACGCCAGCTGTCCCGCGAGACGATCTTTTTACCCATCTGGGCGTGATGTCGCACGAGCATAAGCCGCACTCGTGCAAGGCCGTGGTCCATACAGGTGGTAAGAGGTTTAAGCCACAGAGTCGCACAGATTGTCCGAGTGTAGCAAAATAATATACGCATAGGCGATTGGTAACAAGTTCACAGAGTCGTCAATAGCGGAAGCATTGAATAACACAAGTATATAAGTAAAGCAAACTCTTTATTGATATTGAACAAGTATTACAAGCGGCGCTAGGCTGAGATTACAAGTTGCTTAAGCCTCTCTCTCTGAAATAGTAAAAGCATGCCAAGTGGCTACATTTATGGAATGATACATAGGCGATGTTTCAACATTATGTCTTGTATATGTGCTTCAGTTCCAGACGCAATGCTCTAAGGCTCCAGAGTGAACTCATCGCCTTAGCACGCACGTAGGAGGCATCCGCATCGAACGAGGTTCTTCCGTACCCTACAAGCAATCTAGTAGGTTATCAATACATGAATGCACTGGTGGGAAGGCTTCTCGTCCGCTCGACAAATTCAAACACGTTATATAGGTTTCGTGCACCATCTATTAAGTTATCTTTCTATTCTTTTCTTAGGATTAGTTTCATGGCAAAGATGCATAGCTAACTCGTGTGGCAGTGCGACGTGCGATATAAGATAAAATACGACGAGACTTACCAACTTACCATTTGTCATTCCCTGTCCAAGGCAAACCAAGTTAATTTAAGCACGAGTATGTATATATAATAAATCCAGGGGCAATAGCATATGCAAACACAAGTGTTGTGAGCGAGATTATGTTTCGGGTTAAGCACGAGTATGTATATATAATAAATCTAGGGGCAATAGCATATGCAAACACAAGTGTTATGAGCGAGATTATATTTTGGGTGCACGAGTTACACAAGTTATCAGGTGTATTGCAAAAGATGTTGAAGTATCCCATATACAAAAGTGTGTTATACTCATGATCGTTCAGGTGTTTCAGATATTCACGATGCGATGCAATGACTCGCACGTGGATTGCCGCTAAGCGAGGATGACGTATCTATATGAATGGTCACTGGCAGAGCCATAATGAACTAGTCATGACGAGGATGGAATACAACGAGAGCACACGATGCACTACAAACCATCCCGCTGCACACGATATGACTACACACGAAGTTCCTCCTGGATCGGATCGGTACCAATGCCCCAGCGATCATCCGTAAAACTTATACCCTTGTGCACAAGTTGTCCGTGACATGCAAGTCTCTAAGGTCTTCCAGATTTATGAGATGCACGAGATTCACGAGATACATGAGATACACGATGTTTAATTCTTGATTCTTACTTTAAACGAGTATTGGTCCACGAGCTGTGATTCATGATTTGCTTGACATGATTCTCGTTCAGATGTAAACTTGACTTAATGCATTCTCCTGGTTCGGGGACTGCCTTGAAAACCTAACGATCCCGGATACTTTCAGGTTTATACATGCACGGAATAACTATTAGATGGTCTTTCGGGGAGAACTAAATGAATGCATGACATGAATAGTGTTACACGGTCGAGACATGGGTTATATGGCAAGCATTAAAATGAGACAACAAGTACCAGTTAACATATAAGCAGACAAGAATTTCATTCATATGGACATAAGCATTTACTTTACACGGTCTAAGAGTAAAGCGAGGAGTAAAACCGTAAAGGGACATACCGAGCGACATAGTCTATGGGCGTGCAGTGTAGCAAATAAAGCAGTGTACTACGAAGAGTATAATATTCTACTCGAGGTATAGCGGGGACTAGTTGCAAAATAGCAGCTCCCAATGTATGTCGAGTGATTTTGTCAAATCATCCAAGAATGGTAGAAGCTACACATTTATCATATTTTTTGATGCGTCGAAAAATATAATTGCATCACATAAACAGAGCAAATACGCTCTAGTGCAATGAGTGACATGAAAATGTTAAATTTTTATGTAAAAAATAAATTAACTCATAAAAGCTTACTAATTAAAATACATATCCGTAATTCATCTACGTCAACCACCTCATCAATATTGCGATGTAGGTCCATGAAGTTGCCACAAAGCCATGTAAACTTCATAAAATGACCGTCTTTTATACCAGATGGAGGCGTAACACCGAGATACCTCATGATCAGATCAGATCCCTTTAAGTGTGGATCAAAATATATAGTGTCACATGTAATAGGTAACCTTAGTATATTTGTCACATCAAATAGTGTGATCGTCATCTCGTCAAATTGGAGCTGAAAAGTGTTGCGTTCAGGCCACCAACGATCCACAAGACTTACAATTAGGTGAAGATCATGGATAAAATATCTAACCCGATCTATATAGCAGAATCCAAAAGATTGCACTAAAGCCTTTTGGGCAGGATTAAGCTCCCATGTACGATAGTGTCTTTGGGTCCGCCAATGTACATGGATCCGGGTTCGTAAACCAAGATCATGATCGTATAACTATAAAAAAATATGCATTATACTTTATGTAAAAATTATTTAACTTGTAAACTTACAATTTAAAAAAATTACCTCTCTAGTAAATATCCGATTAGATATGTGATTTTCACGTTGCCCAATAATAAGGTCGGTAGTCGGTCTACCAGGAGTACGACCGTCATTTTGGTTAGCCATCTACAAAATTTAAATTAATTATGATTATCGTCGACTAATATATACGCCTACAAATATAACAAGTTTGTTAACGATTAAAAAAGTCAAATAAACAATATTTTGACTTACGACAGATTTTTTGGTTCTTTTTCTCCTGGTTGCAGGAAAGAGAATGTTGAATGTTGTACGTAGAGAGAAAAGTGAGAGAGTTTTGTTTATGGGGAGACAAGGGAAGTATGTGCAGTGGAAGAGGGAAGGAAAGTTGTTTATAGGAAGGGAGTGGGGGGGGGTGGGGGTCTTCGGAGGAGGGGGGGAGGGGGTCTTCGAGGGGGAGTGGGGGGTCTTCGAGGGAGAGAGAGAGCGTGGGGGGGGGGGGGCTCACAGTTGATCCCATGTCCTGCCAACTAAGTTGGCGAGTGAGCCAACTTTTCCACGCTCACCGCCAACTGAGTTGGCGGGCTCTTCCCCTCTCGCCATCTCGTTTTGCGAGCTGGACATTCTCTCGTGCACTCGCCAACTCAGTTGACGATTTATCCTCCTATGTGCAAATTTAAAAAAAAAAAAATCTTAGCCGCAATTGTATCAAATTTTGTCCTTTTAAACGAAAAATTCCGAATATGGTAAGTTCACCCCACTCCCAAAAAAAAAAAAAAAAAAACTGTCAACCAAAAAAAGAAAAAGAAGATTCTAACCAATGGCATGATTCTCCCTTTCCCTCCCTTTTATTAAAGGCCCCCTCCCTCCTCACTGTCTCAAAACCTCACCTTTCTTTCTCCCTTCACTCTCTCTCTCTCTCTCTCTCTCAAGAAACCATCATGTTGGTGGGGAAGCGGCCGCGGCCACAGCTGAGCCGGACCACCAGCGTGACCAGGTTCGAGCCGGACGTCGTCGTCGTCGACCCCATGGAGGTCATGGAGGCTGATCCCGAGCCGTCCGTTCATCATCAAGAGCTGCAGCAGCAGAACGAGTGGCTGGGGATGGGCCACGTTGCGGGAATCGGGGTTGCGGTGTCCCCGCGGAGCAGCGGCGGCGGAAGCAGCCACAGGAGGAACTCCGGCGACTTCGTCGCCATCAAGACCGCGCCGTTCCTGAAGAAGTGCGGCCTCTGCAGCCGCCGGCTCCGGACCGGGAAGGACATCTACATGTACAGGTACACTCTTTTCGCCGATAACCACTTTTTTTTGTTTCTTTTTTTTTGGCAGAGCATTCTTTTTGCAAATTTTAGTTTATTGGAAGAAAATAGCTATTATTTTATTTATATCAAAATCTATATATGTTTTTGCAAGTAATTTTTTGTGTGATAGAATTGTCATAATAATAATGTAAATTGGAAATGTTTATAAGTATGCAAGTATTTGTTTCTATTAATTTTGGGAAATTAGGCAGATCATTTTTTCTCAAGATAATCTAAAATTTTATTTTATTTACAAATTTGTCACTGAAAAATTTACTGTGGATGTTCAAATTTTTTTAGCTAATATATTATACTATTAAAAATTTTGAAAGTCCTTTCCAACAAAAAGGACTGTCAAGATTTTTGAGAAAGGACTGTCAAAATATTTTTTTTCAATCCAAGTTTCGCCGAGTGCCTACCTCCCCGACCCCACAAAGGAGTCCGTCCGCCGAGGAGGCTGCCGCCGAGCGCCATCGCAGCAAGCGCCGCCCTCCCTTTCATGTTAGCCAGATTATTCATCACGACCCCGTCGCCGCTCCTGCTAGCAGTCGTTGCTGCTGCACTCGCCGCTGTCGCTGTTGTTCGCAGCCACCGATACTCGCCACCGTTCCACAAGGAGGAGGTTGAGGCTGAGAAGAGGAGAGAAGAGGAGGGGAGAGGAGGAGGAGGTCGAGGAAAGGAGGAAGAGAAGAAGAGGAGAGGGGAGGGGTGTAGGCAGCCCTCCAAATTTTTTTTGGGTTGTCCTAATTAAGTAAAAATTGGTTAAGCCTGGACTAGCACCAAGTACTAGGCTGTCCTGAGCAAAAAATGATATTCTTAGAATTTTCTTAATTTTTTTTACATATTTGTTTTCAGAATTAGAGATTTGATGTTATAGGGAAGATTCTTTTGGTTAAATCAATAGATTTATTTGATATGATGCCTATTAAAGAATGTGTCTTCTGAATATTAAGTGACCTATAAATTACAAAAGTTAATGCCTCTTTGTGTTCAAGAAACAAGTTTTTAGGATTGGCAGCTGATATTTGACTAAAATTTTCCGTTAATTACAGAATCTTTTTTTTTCTTTTTTTTAGAAATAGGGAAGATGGGAATTTATAAATTAGTTTTGGGAGGTGCTCGGTTGGTACTAGGTATTAAAGAAAACTAGTAAATTCAAGACACACGTAAAATAAATATTTTTATTATATTGTTGAAAAAAATTTCAAAAATTTAAATATATTTGAAATAAGATTTGTTAAACAATTTAAATATTTTTGATATCTTTTTTTCTTTAAATTAATTTTTAAATTTAATTTTTAAATATATATTTATGTAGAGGAAAAGAGAGAAAGTTAGTTTTTTACATAATTTTTTTAATAAATGGTAGAGAATTTACAAACGGCTTAGACGGTTCAATTTTGAGCGATTTTACAGCCTCATTATAGGAGTAGAGATAAGTGTCATACAAAATTTAAAAAAAAAAATTAATTATAAAATAGTTAGCTTGCACAAAAAAAAAAAGGTATCCTAAGGTCTGTTTGGATTCAAGCTGCGACTAGTTAAGTGAGAGAAAGTTAAATGAGAGAAGAAAAAAATTCAAGTGTAAGAGTTTAGTAGAGCGAGTCTTACATATTGAGGGTAACTTTTTTTTGTCTTTTTTTTCAACAACGAATAAGAAGATTAATGAGAAAAAAAAGGGATTTTGTTTAAAAAATCGTAAATATTTCTTATTTGTCTGCATCGTCGACTTTCTATCTTTCAACGTGATGTCGTTCATGTGCTTCATCTTTTTTCGCTCTTTTTTTTCTCTCACTCAAAACAATATGTAATAAGAATATATTTTTAATTATTCTATTTTTATTAATTCTCTTTTCACTCAAAACCTCCAATCTAAACAAGAGTTATTAAACACATCATACTTAACTATATTTATTTTTCCCTCTCAATCCAAGCAAACTCTAAAATTTTTTATTTTTTTTTCAAATCAACCCTTATTTTTATTATTGCCCCTCGTGTTTGAAGAGTAGATACTAATCATATATATTTTTTTGAAATTACATTTTCATAAGGATTCTTTCACATCTAAGACTAATAAAAAAAAAACTAAAGGAACATAACCTGCGAACTCCTAAATAAAATATTAGAGAGAGAAATAAAAATATTGCCAGATTTAAAAAAAAGGAAGTTCAAAATGATCAGTTAAAAGTATGCAAAATTAAATTTGATAGAAGTAATTTATACGGATGAATATTTTAGGTGGGACAATTGTACACCGTTGTTTGGTCGACAGTTCGACCTCGAACTCACCCTAAACATTCTTTTTATAATAAATTGGTAGTCCAATTGGTAAGTATGTATGCTTTTATTTGTTATCTTTAAACCACAGTTTGGGCTAGTGATAAGAGTTCATATCTTTAAACAACAGTTTGGACAAGTTGATTTTGTTGGAATAATATAGATCTTTAACCCTCAACCCCAGTCAAGATTCCAGACAATATAGTATCATTGTAATCTACGTTCGAATATTCTATGACATGAATTTTAAACAATATATATATGAGCTGGTTCATGTAGAAATATGAGTATATGACTCATGTCTTTTTTTTCATATATATATATATATATATATATATATATATATATATATTGTGGTTGCGTTGACTCCGTTGACTCCAACTCACTTCCTAGAAAGAAAGGAACGTTCGTCCCAGGAGACGTGTTAGGATATAAATATTTAACCACCATCATTGTAACTCTAGAATTTTGGTACAATGATAAAAACTTTTAACATATTTCTCTTCATAGTGTTAATGTTAACTTTAGATGTTCTTTTAGTACTTTTAAGTGTTAACCCTAGAGATGATATGAATTTTAGTTGGTCCTAAATCTAGGAATGGCTATACTATGTTTGATTAGAGGTTTAAGACTTGCTTCTTGTTGTCAGGGGAGAGATTGCATTTTGTAGCCTCGAATGCCGGGCGCAGCAAATAGTGAACGACGAGTGGATCGAGAAGCGAGCGCTTTCTGCAATCACGGCCGAGACTCCGGTCCCCCCCGCTGCAGGAGGAGGATCCGAGGCCTCTGGCAGCGGAGAGATCGTAGCTATAGCTTAAGGGAGAAAGATGAAACAATGTGAGTGCCAATAGCACAAAGTAAATAGTGCTTTGATGAAGCATATTATGCTTACTGAGCATCAGTGTAATGCCTGTCAATTGGAATATTGCATGCTTATTATATGGAGAAGTAATGTTGGTAATTGAAGCCCTCCAGACTTTTTAAGAGATATTTGCCAAAGTCTTCTTCTTCTTGTGGTTGTGCTCGATTTTACTTCTTTAATTGTCAACTACTACTACTTGCGTGAGTCAAATATCTTCCCATCTTTTCCCAGGGATTCATATAATTGGAAATGTAGAGAAAGACGTCATAACGCTTTGCAATAAGACATTTCTTCTATAGCTTTGCACTGATAATTTGTAGGTTTGGTAAATTTCGTATATTCTGTTAATTTGCATTCTTGGGCATTTATTCAGAATCTTGAAATTAGATTCAATGCTGATTCGAATCTTAAGACAGTCAATTTGAGCAACAGTATGGTTATAATTCCGAATGCATCCAAATAAAATGAATTACAGGATCTTAGCTTTCAAATATAGCAGGAGGAATTGTACTAATGATTCCATGAAACTTCTCATTAAATCTTAAATAATGAAATTACACTTTCATGCAACAAAATGGATCAAAATTGGAATTCCATAGAACTTAACCTTTGAATGATGGCAATTTTCATACTTTTGTCCAAAATTGGAATCTTCATTTGTGAACTTACTTTTGAAAGTCCATTCTTAATCATCTATATTAAAAGGTTCTTAGAACTTGATCTAAATTGAAATATTTATTAGTGATGCATAAGAATCAATGTTTTATGAATTAAGGTTTTGATGAACTCTATTTATATATGTATATTTCCATAAACTCAGTGTTAGCCTGTTGTCATAATCATTGAAAACTAATAATTAGAGTTTAGACCCTGGATTTTATACCAGCTTAGAGTTTAAGTCCTGACTTGTCCAATTAAAAAGTTCAGGTCCAGAATTTTTTTTTTTTTTTTTGGTTACATTTTTCCGCTATACTCTCCTTCTCATGCTTAACAGTGAAATTTTTCTATATAGACTAGGGAGGGTATAATGGAAAAAAAAATATAACAAAAAATAAAAAAATCAGGGTCTAAATTTTTTAATTGGACAAGTCAGAGCTTAAATTCTAAGCTGACATAAAATCCAGGATCTAAACTCTAATTAGCCCAAACTAATATTGATTATCCCTTAAGATTGATGCTAATTATTTCTGAAGATTGATACGAATCGATTATTGAGTTTTGCACACTCAAGAGGGAGTGTTAATTGCAATTAATTATAACTATTGTGCCAACCATTAATAGAGATATACTTATGTCTTTGTAATATTACAAAGATACTATTGTTTTCGGCTATAAAGCCTTCACACTATTATAAACAGAAGTCTATGAAAAATTCTTGAAAAGTTCTTTCATTAGACAATTTATATCTCCATCTCTCTCAAATCTGTTAGTCAATTTAGACGATTCCCAAAATTTTCTTCCCTATTATATTTTGTCTTATTCATTGTGACTTATTACTGTTGGTGCTCTTTGGATTCTTTAAAGAAATCATCAGCTCAGCTTTATATTCATCTGTGCATGGTTGTTTTGATTGTTTGTTTCTGTACATCTAGTTAGGATTGTACTAGTAACTTTGATTAGATCGTGTTTATTTATGGACATATAGTTCGAACTGCAGCAGAGGCGTAGCCAAACATAATCATTATTTACAATATAACTTCGAATTATAATTAGACTAATCAATATAATTTCATTGTTCCTAGGTCGACTTTGGCCTGCATCATCACGCTTTGCTCGGAGAATACAATTAAGCATCCCTTGTGATGGTGAGTCGATCGACTCGTCCACGATCCATCAACAAATGGAGACTCTCTAATGAACTTTTACTTATACCTAATAAATATGCTATGCAATATGAATTTCCATCTTATTTTGTTATGCCAATTGTATACTACGACGTACAAATGTGTGCATTCAATATATGATTCGTAATGAAAAAAACGTGATGAAAACTAATATATAATGTTCTAGCCCATGAACTCGCACGATTTGCCATATCCGATGGTGAAAGTGTTAGAATTTCTTATATCTTTTCTTATAAAACAATTCCAGAATACAAAATAAAATAAAATTAAACAATGTTACCGGCCTCTGGGGAAGTCGTGCACGAAGCACTGCCCTAAGAGTTTATTCGGGATCTGTGTGCAGACGTTCCCGAAGCTCCTAGTGGTAAAACCCCCGCACTACCGGTATCTCGTTGCCGCACACGACTTGGAGAGAACGACAAGAACTTAGCTCTGCCCAGAGCTCGGAGACAACGGAAACGAACAGAATATTGACAGAGGTTTGGAGTACGTAATTTTTCTGATTGATTCTCAAAGAAATCAGCACAAATATATAATACAAAATTGTAACGGTCTGAATTAATTCTCATATTAATTCAGACGTTACACAATATTAAAATAGTGAATCTGGACACAAAACCGGTTCAGAATCATTTTGTAACGTTCAGAAATTAATTTTCTAACGTTACAGAAAAAATAAATGACTGAATAAAGAGGAGCAAAAAGAATTTTAGGGTCCCAGCCCGAACCCGAAGAGGAAATCGGATCGGCATTCGGCGCCCGCAGATGTGGGCGCGTACCCGCACCCGTTACGCGCGCCGAACCGAACCGAACCGAACCGAGCCGAGCCGGGCCGGACGGCGGCGGCGGCGCGCGCGTGTGGCCCAAGGGGTTCCCCACACAACAACTTAATAGAGCAAAGGAGAGAAAGTAATATATGTACATAGGAAGGTTTTGGTGCATCCGATGTGGGACTAAAGAAAGGGAGAGGAATTGAACTTTTGGAGAAAAGCAAAACCAACAATCCCCCCCCAAAAGGTCAAGTTCCGAAACAGAGATAAGAGTGAAGTAAATAGAGAGAGAGCATCTGGGCAGTAAAATACTATGCATAGATGAGATGGACTACAGCCTTGAATCTCACGTAGTGACTATTGCCTTAATCTGAAGAAGTGTTTGATGGACTATGCCTTGAATCAGAATTCTTGAATCAGATTTAGAAAATAACACACATAGTACGCTAGAGGTCCTTGGTCTATCGGGTGGCGCTTTTAAATGGCCATGCGCACTTTCCACATTCATGAGAGTTGTCTGGGATCGTCCTGTCCCATAGTCGCGGCCTTCACGACCTCTCATATAGGTAAGTCCTTAATGGTTGGTGATATGAATCAACCTAGCATTACAGCTTGGACTTATTAAGAGTTTAAACTCATCCTAACCATATCACACAGGAACACTGTCACCATAGGGATGGGGAGTTATTGTACACATGTACAGCCGCTTGGGCTTTATTTTAATGAGACTTTTAATCTCGAGTCAGTGCTCCATAAAGTCACCTAAGTTCAGCTTGTTTCTACCCATTGAACCGGCTTCTTGGGATCTCCAGTCAGACTCGGTTGGGTTGCCACTGCTGGTGACTAATTTATGGGCTTAACCCCATCCCCCTCGATGATTCTAGGATCAAAGTCCTAGACAGACCCTTCGTCAAGTGATCTGCAAGGTTCTTTTCTGACTTTATATAGTCAAGAACCACATATTTGCCTAGTAGGCTTTTGATTGACTTGAAGCGCAGCTGCAGGTGCCTGTTCATCTTAGCATTCACAGAATCATGCTTTAGTAGTTCAATAACAGATTTATTATCACAATTTATAGAAATTGCAGGAACAGGACTAAGAGAAACAGGTATATGCATAATAAGATTTTTAAGCCATTCAGCTTCTGTACAAGTTGTATCTAAAGCTATCATTTCAGAGTCCATTGTACTCCTAGCTATGATAGTTTGTTTACAAGAGCTCCAGGAGATCGCAGCTCCTCCTAGAGTAAATACATATCCAGTAGTAGATTTTACATCATGTGAGTCGGTTACCCAGTTTGCATCTGAATAACCTTCTATGATATCAGGGTGCCTAGTAAAATGAAGTTTGTAATCTAGGGTGCCCTTGAGATATCTAAATACCCTATCCAAGGCAGTCCAATGTGACTGATTTGGGTTACTGGTATATCTGCTTAGTCTCCCAATAGCAAATGCAATATCAGGTCTTGTCCTGTTTGTTATATACATAAGGGAGCCTATCATCTGGGAATATTTATGTTGTTCCAAAGGTGGTCCTTCATTCTTTTTCAGTACAATACTGCTGTCATAAGGAGTAAGGACAGGTTTCTTATCAAATAACTCAAATCTTTTTAGCATTTTTTCAATTGAATGTGCTAAAGATAGAGTATAACCCTATTTGCCTTTGGTCACTTGCATTCCTAAAATTAGGTTGGCTTCTCCTAGGTCTTTCATATCAAACTGGTTAGATAAATAGTTCTTTGTAATATTTATCAATTCTAGTGATGATCCTAGGATAAGAATGTCATCTACATACAAGCATAAAATGACACAACTTTTACATGTACCTTTAGAGTATATACATTTGTCATACTCATTTGACAAGAAACCATATTCACAAATTACTTTGTCAAATTTATTGTGCCATTGTTTGGGAGCTTGTTTCAGGCCATAGAGGGATTTTACTAATCTGCAGACTTTCTTTTCTTGACCTTTAGCAATGAAACCTTCAGGTTGGTCCATATAAAGTTCTTCCTCTAGATCTCCATTCAAGAATACTGTCTTTACATCCATTTGATGGATTAGCATATCATGAATGGATGCTAAGGCCAAGAGAGTTCTAATGGAAGTGATCCTAGCTACAGGAGAGTAGGTATCAAAATAATCTAACCCTTTCTTCTGGGTAAAACCCTTAGCAACTAATCTAGCTTTGTATTTCTCTATAGTACCATCAGCTCTGAGTTTCTTCTTGAAAATCCACTTACAACCTATTGGTTTATTGCCTAAAGGTAGATCTGTTAGAAACCAAGTGTTATTCTCCATGATGGAGTTGTATTCACTGTTAATGGCTTCTTTCCAGAAGGGAGCATCAGGAGAAGACATTGCTTCTTCATAAGTTGAGGGATCACCCTCTATCAAAAATGTGAAGAATCCTTCTCCTAAATTTTTCTCAATCCTATTCCTTTTACTCCGTCTTGGTTCTAAGTCTTGTTCAGATTGAGAGCTAGGTATTTGGACTTGAGAACTAGTAGAGGGTATGGAGGAAGAGATTGAAACTCTATCCTTAAAAGGAAATATGTTTTCAAAGTAAACTGCATCTCTTGCTTCTATAATGGTATTGTTAGAGATTTCATTTACTTCTGAGTGAGTCACTAGAAATCTATTGGCATAGCTGTCTAAGGCATATCCTATGAAAACAGCGTCTACAGTCTTGGGACCAATCTTCCTCTTTTTAGGTTCGGGAATTCCGACTTTAGCAAGACATCCCCAAACTCTAAGGTAATTAATCCTAGGTGCTCTACCTTTCCACAGCTCATAGGGAGTCTTATCTTTTGTCTTACTAGGAATCCTATTAAGAATGTAACAGGCAGTTAAAAGGGCTTCTCCCCACAAGTTATCAGGAGCACCAGAGCTGAGAAGCATGGCATTAACCATATCTAACAGAGTGCGGTTCTTGCGTTCAGCAACTCCGTTAGACTGAGGTGAATATGGAGCAGTTACCTCATGAATTATTCCATGTTCTTCACAGAAGTTAGTCATTTCGTTTGAGGTATATTCTCCACCACGATCAGATCTAAGGATCTTAATCTTCCTTTCTAATTGATTCTCAGCTTCAGATTTGTAGACCTTAAATCTATCTAGAACTTCATCTTTGGTTTTGAGAAGGTAGATATAACAATACTTTGAATAATCATCTATAAATGTAACAAAGTATTTTCTACCGCCTCTGGTCAAAATCCTATTTGAGTCACATACATCACTATGGATAAGTTCTAGAAGGTTAGAATTTCTTTCTACAGATTTGAAAGGTAATATAGTGTGTTTGGCTTGAACACAAATCTCACATTTGTGTTTGTCATCTATTGGAGTCTTGGGAATAAGATCTAAGGTCATCATCCTTTTAATAGAACCTAGGTTCACATGACCTAGTCTGCCATGCCAAACATTTGAAGATTCTATATTAGAGACAATGAGAGAACCATCAGACATTTTATTCATTGTACTTAAAATAAAGAGACCGTCTTTTACAAAACCTTTCCCTATAAAAGAGTCATGCTTAGAAAAAACTACTTTATTAGCCTCCATTACAATTTTGTATCCTGAGGCTACAAGAAGGGATCCACTAACTAGGTTTCTCCTGACAGACGGCACATGAAGAACATCCTGAAGAGTTAAGATTTTTCCTGATGTCATTTTCAGGTTAACTTTTTCTCTTCCAATTATTTGTGCCGTTGAGCCATCTCCTAGGGTCACACCTCCTCCACTTGATTCCTGATAGTTTGAAAAACAGGAGCGATCAAACGAAACGTGAACATTAGCTCCAGAATCCAACCACCAATCATCAGAATGGTAAGAGAGGTTAATAAGGGGTTGAAAGCTTACAGACCTGAAGGAACTCGAAGAACCTTTGTGAAGCATGTTTGCTTCTGGTCTAACTGAGTCTGACAGAAGTTCTAGGTTTTAGTTTTGGTGATGATGATTGAGGTGGTTAGGCTGAAAGTTTTCTCCTTCTTGAAGAAATTCTTTTGGTTTATAAGAAAAATTAGACTTGAGTTTTCCTTTGCCTTCTACAAGATAATAGTTTAGGTGGTCTTTGCTAAACAATCTTAAAATCTTTAGTTTTTCAAGTGTTGATCAACTCAGGTTAGCTGTAGGGGCCGGTTCCCAGCTAGCGGTGGTCCGAAGACTCTTAAATACCGTGTCGCTTAGGGTTATTTACACCCGGTTGACAGAAGGACCCTTTCGGCTTGTGCCCGAGTTTGTCTCTACTTTGAAACTTTAGATTCAAGATTTATTTGCAATTTCCTTTTTACTAAACTATTTTCTTTTGGTCCTAGATTGCTTTCAGAAATACTAAGTGATTAATCAGAAGCTTTCTAATGAGAAGCTCTCACAGTATAGAAGTTCTCTAATGACAATATACTAAGCAATTTGTCAAGTAAACGAATAAATTAATTGAGGAATTGAAACAAATTGCTACGGTGACTGAAAATTGTTAGAAGTCAACTTGTATTTGGTACGAAATCAACTTGTTGAATTTGTAGAAAATTAATTTGCTACAGTAATTATCAATTATTTAGAATAAATCAATTATAACAAATGGTGAGTAGCAAATTTTATTAGCTATCAATTAGAAGCAAATAGTGAGAAGCAATAGTGAATTTAATTCTAACAAAGTAATTATTAGAACAATACTGTGATCAAAAAGTTTTGTAACAGTATAGTAACTATTAGAATATTAAAATTGTAACAGTATGTTTAAGAAATTAACTCTAACATACTGTACCACCGAAATTTTAATACTGTAGTAAATGATTGTAGTCTAATTGCTTGATTCAACGAAATTGTAACAGTATGTTAGAATGAATGCTTGATTCAACGAAATTTATAATAATACTAAATGATTGAAGTCTAGTTGATTGATTCACCGAAATTGTAACAAATAACAAATAGCTACTAGGATATTTTGTAGCAATTGTTACAACTGTAATTATCTATTTATTATTTGCTAACAGTAGCTACAGTAAAAAATTCTACTAGAATATTTGCTACTAGAAGATTTCTTAACATTAGCTACTTAGAAATTCTAACAAACGAATAAACTCTTAGATTGTTAGAATTTCTTATGTCTTTTCTTATAAAACAATTCCAGAATACAAAATAAAATAAAATTAAACAATGTTACCGGCCTCTGGGGAAGTCGTGCACGAAGCACTGCCCTAAGAGTTTATTCGGGATCTGTGTGCAGACGTTCCCGAAGCTCCTAGTGGTAAAACTCCCGCACTACCGGTATCTCGTTGCCGCACACGACTTGGAGAGAACGACAAGAACTTAGCTCTGCCCAGAGCTCGGAGACAACGGAAACGAACAGAATATTGACAGAGGTTTGGAGTACGTAATTTTTCTGATTGATTCTCAAAGAAATCAGCACAAATATATAATACAAAATTGTAACGGTCTGAATTAATTCTCATATTAATTCAGACGTTACACAATATTAAAATAGTGAATCTGGACACAAAACCGGTTCAGAATTATTTTGTAACGTTCAGAAATTAATTTTCTAACGTTACAGAAAAAATAAATGACTGAATAAAGAGGAGCAAAAAGAATTTTAGGGTCCCAGCCCGAACCCGAAGAGGAAATCGGATCGGCATTCGGCGCCCGCAGATGTGGGCGCGTACCCGCACCCGTTACGCGCGCCGAACCGGACGGCGGCGGCGGCGGCGCGCGCGTGTGGCCCAAGGGGTTCCCCACACAACAACTTAATAGAGCAAAGGAGAGAAAGTAATATATGTACATAGGAAGGTTTTGGTGCATCCGATGTGGGACTAAAGAAAGGGAGAGGAATTGAACTTTTGGAGAAAAGCAAAACCAACAGAAAGTTGCTTCTACATTCATCCACCATCTAGTTTGAATCATCATGATTGTTGTATATGTAATTTAACCGAACTCGAGTGACCCTTGTGGTTATCGAAATGAGGTATAAGATCCTGGCTGGGTGACGGAAGTTCAGTAGATCGAACCACGTGGACGTATTATTTCTTCCATTTATAAATGGTGAAAGTTGAGAGACATTAGGTCCAAAAAATATACAATACAACATACACAAAATTTCGTACGTTACATCGGACATCAATATATATATATATATATATATATATATATATATATATATATATATATATATATATATATGATTTAAGCATTCATTTTATATAATGGGTGCGGTATCGGTGTAGTTCAAGGTATGTATTGGGCCGGTCCGAACCGCGGCCTGGGTCAACCGGTTTGACCGGGTCCGGTCCGGACCGGACTCAACTCGAAGAGAGCGGCGGGCCGGACCGGCCCGGTCAATAAATTATCCGATCCAGTCCGGGCCCATGACTCGGTCAGGATAGGACCGGGCCGAACCGGTCTGGGTCCGGGCTGGTCCACAGTCGGACCGGGCCGGTCCGATATATATATATATATATATATATATATATATATATATATATATATATTCAAATTAAAATTTGTAAGTTTTTTGTTACTAAGTTATTTTTGTATAATTTGAAATTTTATAAGTAAGTAAGAAAGTTTTTTATATAACTTTAAATATTTAAGTTTAAGTATAAATTTATTTGAAATTTATAAGTAAGTTAGAAAGTTTTTTATATAACTTTAAGTATATAATTTTAAGTATAAATTTATTTGAAATTTTGTAAGTTAGAAATTTTTTTATTTAATTTATTTATATAACTTTAAGTAGAAATTAAAATGTAAATATTTATAAGTTCATTATTTTTTTGTATTTTTTTGAATAACTTATAATAAAATGTATAAAACTATTTTTTTGAATTTAAATATAAATTTATAACTTGAAATTTAAATAAGTGATTTATATAGACATAAAGAAGTTAAATGTAAACAACTAACAACATTAAGTAAGAAAAAGCTGATTTTTTTGTATTAATGGCAATTAAATTATAAATGTATTATAACATTAAGTAACAAAAAAAAAATAGAAACTTGTAAACCAAAATTTTATTTGCATAAAGCTTGTAAAAAATGTACAAGTCTTTTAAAAAAAATCGTCGTCCGTCTTTCGTTGAAGTTTATTGGTCAGCTCCTCCTTTAGTAGCGTCATCTATAGTAAGAGATTCAAAGTCCAGTCCTGCGATATCGGCACTTTCATCTCTTGAGTCTTGAGTTCTTTCTTCAGCACGGGTCCAATCTTGAACACAGACACAAGCTTCCAAAATATCTGGCATCAACCGACTTCTCTTTTTGCTTAGCATCCTTGAACCTGCACTAAAACAAGATTTCGATGTTACCATGGACACCGGGACCATTAGAATATCGCGTGCTATAGCAGAAAGTACATGATACGTTTTTTCGTGTCTCTTCCACCATTCTAAAATTGAATAATAAGATGAAGAGTCATCTTCATCTTGTTCATAAGAATTTAGATATAAGAAAAATTCTTGCATAGGTTGGGAAGATTATTTTTGTTTCTTCCTTCGTAGTACACCTTTAGCATATGATAATTTAGAAGCAAAAATAGAACTACTACCTTGAACGGTTGTAGCGGGTTGGGTGGATACAACTATATCTTCATATAAAGCAATTAAACTATGTAAAACATCATTAATTTCTACTTTCAAACTACTTACGTCAACTCTCATATTATCTTCAAAATCGTCTATTAAAATATATACACCATCTAATTTAATCTTAGGATCAAAAACCGAAGCCAAACAATATAGAAGAGGTATATCACCCCAATATTTTTTAAATTTGGCTTCCATTTTGGCAACAACATAATCAAAATCAGGAACATTTTTATATTTACAAAATAAATGAGACATATTAAGAATTTATGTTAAAGCTAAAGGAGAAGTTGGATAATAACTCCAGATAAAATACATGAAGCATTGTAAAATAGTTCTAAAAGTTCAAAAATAGAAGTAGCAATTAACCAATCATTCTCAGTTACTTGATAATCAAAACTATGATTAACATTAGAATAATGAGTAATCACATCTTTAAACTTAGTCCAAGATTGCAATATTAAATAAGTAGAATTTTATCTATGTGGTGTATCATTAATAAACGTCTAAAAGTAACACCATATTGTGTACATAAAATTTTAAAAGCTTGTTGTCTACTTGAAGAAGAGTTCAAACTATGTAAACATGAACTAAGATTTTCTAAATTTAGTTGAAAGAATTCAAGACATTCTTGTACAATCAAATTAATAATATGACAAGCACATCTAACATGAAAAAGTCTACCTTCTAACATATGCAGAAATTTTGTTTTCAAAACATTAATAGAAGAAGTGTTATTACTAGCATTATCAAAATAAATCGAAAATATTTTATTGTGAATATCATATTCACGTAAAAATTGCATTATAGCGCCACCGATTACAGCGCCACTATGTGAATATTCTAAAGGCCTGAGACAAATAATGCATTTTTGCAACATCCATCTTGCATCTATATAATGTGTCGTGATACAAATATAAGCATATTTTTGCTTAATAGTCCATATATCAGAAGTTAAAGCTAATTTACTAACATGCATAAAAATTTCTTTCAAAGCAGCCTTATTTTTTTGATAAAATTTCAGAGCCTTTGCTCTAGCAGTAGATCTAGAAACTTTACTAAAACAAGGATTAAGAGTATTACTTGCATATTTATAATAGTAATTACTCTCACCAAATGTAAATGATTGTTCCTCACAAATCATAAAGCTTGCTAACCCAGTCTTGTTACGAGCATCAAAATAAGTAAATGTACCTAAAGAAGATCATTGACCACCGGTACTTAGCTGTGTTTGTGTAGCCTGCAGTGTGTTTTTACCATATCAATTTTCGTAGTGTCTCTTTAAAGTGTCACTGCCATCAATTTTTTTTCACTTGTAAACCCGCTTACATCTCTTACATTCCGCAGACTTAGGTATTGATTTTTGATCTTTTGGATCTAAAATTTGATTGCCCTCACTATCAGTGACAAATATTTTTTTAAAATAGTTCCATAAAATAGATTTTTTTTCTATTGCCAACATTTGTAACCGTGGTCATACTCCTAACTTCAGGATGTGACATTTGTGTCGGTGGCGCAGATTCAAGAATATAGTTATTTTTAAACATATTATTATAATAATCATAGTTTTCAAAAGGTTGGTTTGAAACTTGTCCATCCATATTTAAAAAATATTTTTTTTTAAAAAAATTAGAGCAAAATTAATTAATTGTCTACCAAGAGAGAGAGAGAGAGAGAGAGAGAGAGAGAGAGAGATATCAAATCAGAAAAAAAAAATTTATAATATTAAAGTTACTTGTAACGTCTGCTAGAAGCTTCCAAAAGAAAGCAGAAAAAAATGTGCTGAGAGGGAAGAAGTTGGACTCCAGTAATTGCCTTGCTTGCTTCTAAACTTTGTAATTGTCTTGCTTGCTTCTAAACTTTGTAAGAGAAAAAAAATATTGTAGAAGGAACAAAAAATTGTTGTGTTTATTTTTCATGAATTATTGACTATTTATAAATAAAAAAATTGGTCCAAATGACCCCAAATACCCTAAAAAAAGAATTGTTATAATGGATATTTTGGTCATTTTACAAAAAATGACCAAAATATCCCTAAAACGGACAAAAAATTGACACTAAAACGGTGGTATTTTTGTGAAAATATCTCCCAACGGATATATTCTAAAAAAAAAAATCGGCCGAACCGGACCGGTCCGGTCCGGACCAACCGGGTCGACCGAATCCGAAATTGGACCGGACCGGACTAGCGGGTCGGCTCCACCGACCCAGTCCGGACCCGTGGAGACTAGTGGGCCTGAACGGACCGGTCCGTTGACCGGATCCAGATCGGTCCAGACCGATTTTGATCGGGTTGATTCCGGATATCCGGACCGTCCGCCCATTTAGATACCCTTGAGGTGTAGTTGCGATGTGGCGGCAGGTAAGGGGAATATTAAGAGGGTGGAATGGGTGCCATCATGTGTGGTGTGGGTCCGACGATGGCCTGCCTGTAAATAAAAAAAGGGACCCATTTGTAGCTTTTGGGCCTTTAATGGTCTGTGGTGGGCCACAGATTGAGATGCACTGATGGACACCCCTTAGCCCTTGTCCATTGCATTTGGGAATCCAATATACACACTAAATTCACAAAAATAATTATGTTCTCTGGCTTTTGAGGGAATCCAATACGAAACTCATCTAGCTTTTGTCCAACATATCAGTTTTCTAACAAAACCAGCCTCTTTATTGGAGGTAGGCCAGCAAGAAACAAAAGGCTCAAGGAATCCAAGATCAATCACCATGTTATCTAGGTCAAGTTCTTGACCTAGATATTGTCACCCAGTTCCAAAATTTTTTGGGTCCCAAAACAAATATTAAAATGTTGTCCTTATTTATATATATATTTATATATATATATATATATATATATATATGATAAATGAGATATGAACCATAGTGTTCATATTCCTACATGAACCACGCACATGTGAACCAATATGAATAGAGTGTACTAGTACATATGGGTGCACATGAGATGTAGGAGTCTATTTCTATTGGTCCATGTATGTATGACTCATGTAGGAATATGAGCACTATGGCTCATATCCCGTTTACCTATATATATATATATATATATATATATATATATATATATATGAGTCATATTGTTCATATTCCTACATGAGTCATGTACATGTGGACCAATAGGAATAGAGTGTACTAGTGCATAATTTTTATTGGTCCACATGTGCGTGGCTCATGTACACTGCACCAAAATATATGTATTGCAACATTCTACACATGTTACAATAATTAATTCTAACGGGTAAATTCCGTAAGTATAGGAGTGGGTAATATTACTAATTGTCCTTCTAACGGATCTTGTCCGTTAGTATTTCAACTATTCTAACAGTTATAGCCGTTTGTGATTATTTTACTAACAGGCATATAGATATATGTAGATATGAATACTAACGGGCTATGACCGTTAGTATATTTTAAAAATATGAAAAATAATAATTTTAGAATTGAATACTAACGGGAATGGGACGTTAGTATATTTAAGAAAAATGGAAAAAAAATTAATTTTAGAATTTTAGAATTGAATACTAACGGGATGATGCAATCTGACCAAGAAGTTTGTTTAGAACAATTCCTTTTGTTTTATTCATATAACTAACTAGGTTCATACACTTTGCTACCAATAGACTGATATAGACAACAGTTCTGGTTTCTAGAGAAGAAATTAAACTTTAAACAGTATGTCTCAAGTGTAAGCAAAAGAACTCAATAAACTAAAAATAATTTCTCTACAAGTTTCAAGGGAAACAATATTAAGGGTACAAGAGGAAAACGAATAATAAGATACCATTGCTGATGAGAAACCATATCTTTCCATGAACATGCCATTCTTTCTTCCGCTCAAATAATTGATAGCCATCTGCAATTATAAAGAACACAATGATCATTTGAACATGCCTACTTAACCACAAGTGTAGTAATTATGAAGGTAATTTAGGTCGACTTCACTATCTAGCGCTATAGTGCAGCTTTCTTACAACAGTAAGTCTCTCAGTACATACTTTGGAAACTAAAATTACAGATACAATACAAGGCCTTACTATAATTATATTCCGCATAATGGCAATAAATGGAGGGGGGGAATCGATCGAAGAGGTTTCCTTTGAATGAAGTTGCTGGAGGGACGTGTCGCCTAATAGCTTAACGACTGGTCAGCTTCACTGTGTCGCCTAATAGCATGAAACCAATACTCATTCTCCTATAATTCCAATGGAGCTTATCTCCATTGTGATCAAATAAATATAGGCTCTAAACTGCAAGGAAGCAAAGCTAGGAGGTTGCTCATTTATAATTTAACAGAGATTTCCTCAAAGATGCAATTTGGTTGTTAAATTATAAATGAGCAACCTCTGATTCCTCTTATCTTGAATCTTTGATGGGAATCATAGGTTGCTCATTTATAATTTAACAACCATCAATATACCAAGGGCGGTCTCCTGAACATATAAGTTCAAAAATACCTCTCAACTTATATAAATATAGGAAGGGGACGCTGAAATATATTCAAATTTTTAATTCAAATACATGTGGCACTCCTAGTAGGTTAAAGAGTACAAATGACTTCCATGTCCATTTTCCTTCTAATTGAATCATCAAATTTACTAGTCTCTGTTGATCCTTACCTTACCTTTGTTTTTCTAATAAACTAAATTTGGATGTTACTAAGGTTGGTGAAACAGACAGCCCAAGTGTAGATGATGTAATATACCATTGCCAATAGGATTTCACTAATCTGGCAGTCAGCGCTAACACCTTCACTTAATCCAATATTTAGCTTCTTTTCCAGTACAAAAGTTCTTTTCAATAGGTTAACAAGGACCTACACAGCTATTCCATGTCATTTCTTTCCAACATCTTGGCTTATTTATAAAAAAGGAAAAAACATTTACTGGAAAGCACAATGAAAAACTGATCTCCATATCTTTGACAATGGCATCAATTGCAGAAATTGTTGTTTCGTCGTGCGGGGACATATCATGAGAATCACTAGTAGACAATCTACCCCCCTTGATAAAAAAATACAATGTCTTTTAAGATAATAGTTTCAATTGTTAATATCTTTAAAAATATCATTCACGTCTTAAAAATATACGAGGAAGCATCCAGAACTCAAATTGAATATCTCAATACAGAAAAACTACATATGTGCCCATGTTGCATTGTCAAAGAGTGTCTAATAGAAGTCCATTGTAATATGGAAAGACTAGGACATTCAGGTAGTGAATTAGGAGCGAATGTTAAATAGAAACTTTACGGTACATTAACATGCACTTTTACAGGTAACAAAAAAAGTCGACAAATATTTGGTGGACACATCCAATTAATTGCTTAAGTGATGCCACTACATTTATACCATAGTTTGCAGTATTGGCCGATACCGATCCAATATGCCTATACCGATATGGTTTGGCATGTCCCGATCCAATAACGACCGATACCCAATATTGACCGATACAGATGTTTTGGTTCTTTTTTCGATCAATTTAGCAAAAAAAAAATTGAACGAAAAAGACCAATCAGCAAGGATGTAAAAGCTTAATAATGATGTAAAAGCATGTAAAAGAAGAAAACTTATCCATCGCATGTAAACCAATCGGCAAGAGTAACTATTATTTCACTCAATTTCAAAACTACTAAAAATCAACACTGAAAATATTTAAAATTATGCCTAAAGTATATTTTCTAAAATATTTATAATTTATCAATAATTATCTTCTTTTCCATACTAAAAAATCTGATACTCCGATCCGAAATCGTCGATACTACCGATATCGCCGATCTCGATACTAATAGAAATGGTTCTATACCGATACTTATTCCGATACCGCGAACCTTGATTTATACGGTAGGAACTCTAATTCATTCATATAAATTCTTTACGTTTGCCTTAGCATTTTCTCTAAAATACATGTCGATCATGTTATTATACACAAATTTAACTTCATCATTGTAGGTAAATATTTTTATTTTTTTTAAAAGCTTCCTTCTTACAAATTTAAATCATGGTTTTGAGTCATGTAGCATATACACTTCAAGAAGCTAAATGAATACTTCATTCTGGAACCACCAAGTAGACCTATACATTGTTGTGACATTGATATAACAATATAAAAATGGGCCAAATACTAATTACTAGTAGATTTCAGCAATAAACAATAATATAAGGCAGATATTATCAGTACCTTCAAGTTGATATCCTTTACAAGATTAGGAGTAGAGAAAGTCTGCCGCGCCCTAATTGCATATAGATCAAAAAATAAGTGAAATGAGAGAGAGAGAGAGAGAGAGAGAGAGAGAGAGAGAGAGAGAGAGAGAGAGAGAGTATTTCTTTTCTATGCAGTCATCAACTTAGTATCCCAAAGCACAAAAAGTTTCTGCATAAATAATCCTAAGGAACAAAACATAAACTTCTTTATGAATAGACTTGTAAATATAAGAAAAAAATCATAATAGGTAAGAGAAGTTACTAGTTACTATCTTAGATGATTCCCCTAGATCATGTCTAAATTTTCCTGGATGTCAATACTAGTAGTTATGTCAGGTCAGGTCGATCAAAAACTGGGCTTGGACACGCCATAATGACAGCAGCAAACGCTCATTTTCATGCTCTGCTCTGCTAATATCCAAACAATTCTAATATCCCAGACAATAATAACTTGTTAAAGTTTGGTATATGGAACTCAACTCTTTCGATTTAACTGAAACTTTTAAGCTTTAAAGTTTTATATATCATGTTTAATTAGCATGATATTCTTTAGAATTCTCAAGAATATACATGTGTGTGAGAAGTATCAATAATGATGAACAACAGATCATAATTTGATTAGGGTAAGTGCAAAGTGGAAATTTAAGGAATACCCATGATCCAAATACATGAAGCACCAATACCTCATCTTTGTGATGCCTACTCCAAATTCGTATAAATATCATCATATATGATGAAAATTCATACAAATATATAGAATAAAAAAATAAGAAAAGGAAAATTACTCACAGCAATCAGGGGTTGCAACAGTGGGGGAGAGCTACGATCTAGAGTTTCGAACTTACGCTCATTTACATCAACAGGCATAGCAATCTTGTCAAGAACCGCAATAACATCCTCAAGTGCCCTATTATATGCTGATGCACATCAAGGATACGGTCTTTAGATTTTTTGGATGACAAATTTTGAACGAAAAGCAAAATTACAAAGATAGGACTTACCTCGACATATGGATGTTGGATGATAGTTCCTGTCAATGAAAGCATGTGCAACATGAAGCATCTCACCAGCTTGAAAAAAATCATTTTTTACCGTTACTAAGAGATCAATTGTAGATGACTATCAACTGCTGTTGGAAGATAGTTCCTGTTATGAGTACGATATAAATAAGAGAAAATTATGAAGTTAAAAAATGTAAGTATTAATAAAACATTTTCCCTCCTCTTTTATCCGGGCTTGGGACCGGTAATGCAAAGATAAGCAATGCATTGGCAGAGTTAAAACAAGAATTTTTTTTATATCCAAAATAACAAAGATGACAAAAAAAATGCAGACATAATTAGAACCTCCAAAAACATCACATATATAATTGGTAAACATAATCAAAATACTTGAAAACATCATAAACATGTAATTTAAGGTTCATCTACATAAACTAAATAAAACAAACAAAAGTCAACTATGTTTAACAAGTTTAAGTCCATAACATACCTGCAAAAGAGAACTAGTACTAAAAGTAAGATAGAGATCATCAAACATACTCCAACCAGCAATCTAGCCAAATTAGAAATCCCCCTTCGACCAAACCGGCAAAAGTATGATTTCCCCCTTGTGGAGGGTCGAATAAAGGAGCATCATGATCAATAACTTTCTCAACATAAACTTTCTTCTCTCCATATCCAACTTTTTTGAAACGATACATATTTGATGTAGCATCTGTGACGACATACCCTTTTGCTAATTTTTTACCGAACTTATCACACAAGATAACTTGGTGGTTTCTTGTAGTTGGAGGCGGTGAACAAGGAGAATGAGATACGCCAGCCATGGCAAAAATAATATATATGTTTTTAGATAAATAAAGAGAGCGAGGCACTGAACTAGAACCAGGGTCATTTACTGGTGAATTCACAACTATCGGTGACTTTGTTGTAATTTTTGATAATATAGCCTGCATAAGACCCTCAAAATTATCCATGCACGAGTCGACAAGTGAGATCATCTCATCTTTAAATGATGCTAGTTCTTGAGATGATTTCTTATGTTTTTCAAGTTTTGATTTCGCCACTCCCAAATGAGTTAGCTTCTTCCTCGAGATATTGGAACCCATTGCACGAACCCGTCCCTTTTTGTCCTTCCCAAATACTTCTACTAACTCGTCGTTGTCGAAATCTTCAAAAGTTCTTTTGTTCTTATTTCTTTCTTTAGCTGCCAATACATTTTTCTGTAGAATTCTTGTGTGAGATGATATAAAAAAACCTTAAGCTAAGAATGCAAAATACATACAAATTGATAGGTTGCTTACATATTTTTATTTGGCACCCTCCAATACTTTACAAACTTTTTTTTGTGTGCTTCTAACCAAGTATCTACCCGCGAAAGAGATATTTCAGAATTTTCTTCTTGCTGCAAAAGGAACAATATAAGTTAACTAATTATCTACCTAATAGGATAATCAAACAAATAAGAAAGTCATACAATAATGTATAAGTTGAAGTCTCAAAGATACTCATTTAAAAGCAAATTGGCCTATGTTCTAACATGTTAATATAATTCTTTCATTGTCGTATCATGTACAATAGTATATCTGAGAGGAAAGTTTAGTCCATTGTGCTGCAAAGCCTTGATCAGGCTATAGTTATCAAATCACCTAATACTACTATCTGTGTATCAATGCTCTGTTGTTGCATGTTCATTTATGTGTGAAATGCATAGTTGGCCACTATATATGAACAACGAGCACAACATGTTGTACATGACATAAAAAATGACATATGGTACATTATACTTCATTGTTTTGAGGAGTCAGTACTTTATGCATCCAAACTAGTTAAGTGCCAGCACAAATCTATATTAAAAAAAATTGCTTGCTATTTTGCTTAAAAAATTTATGCATTTAAATTAGGTTCACAGTATCTATGCTAAATATCGAGTTTGAATAGCATAAGGAAGCAAACCATCATGTATTTCTTTTGGGCATATGTACAATGTCCGAGACAATGGGAAAACTCCAGCTTACTACGATTTTTAGCATTTCGCTCACACTCCTCCTTTTTTTATACCATTCTCATTTTCTACAAACTTTCTCCAAATATCAGGATCACCACCTTTTGGCAATTCAGTAATTTTTTTTCTCAAATAATGCTCCCGCAAAGTGTGTTTATAAGTCCTAAACTTTTGCGACCAAGAAGACTCAAGAAATGGACGAGCCACTTCTGGTGGAACAACAAGCTCATAATCACCCTAATAAAGAAATATTAATACAATATTAAACGTAAAAAATCTAACAAAAAAAAATTAGGCATTAAGTATAATATTAAACATAAAGAATATTTACAATAAGTTTACCATAAGTGCATTCCAAACGTCATCTTTAAAAAAAAAATTGGCACTTTGCTAAAGTCGGTGTAGCTAATTGGAATATAGCTTTTTATATAACCTCCTGTATCGGTACTCCAATCTTTTGCATATTTTTCCACAATAGAGCCATCAACTTGTACTATGATTTTTTTTTCTCCTTTGGGCCTCCACCCCCTGATGACACAGATGATGGCAAATTTGATGCAGGTTGTGATGAATTTGGGCCAGAATTACCTACATTTGACGACATAGTGTCGAACCTGCGCAAGAAAAACCATATAAGAGAGGGAAAGAGGATTAGTTACAAATAATGTAGCAAACTATATAGGTACTGAATGAAGATTACAAGGAGAAAATGCATTAAAACAAATTCTCCAGAGTGACAACCAATCAAGAAACTACCATTTTAGAAAATGGATGTGCTAGAATAAGTAAACCAAATTTTGGACTCTCTAAGATAAGTATTGAATGTAAAACTTTCTTCTAACTAATATTGAATTTGCTAATTTCAGTTAAGAAATCATTAATATTTAAGAAAATCACTACAAGGAACTAATATTAAAAAAAATATACCAGTAGTAATTAAAGTACAAGAATCAATGACAAAGTAGAGCGCTCTTGTTGGATAAGTTCTATCTCGAATTCCAATATCTAAGCAGGAACATATTGTTGCAACAAAATTTTCAAATGAGGTTGGTCTTCAAGAGTAGATTGAACCATTGGTATCTCTAAGTCATCTACTTGACAAGTCAATCTCTTTGGTGATTGTATCACCACCCACCAACAAGGTTTCTAAGATCTTTCGAGTAAAATACTTGACTTGCCTCGGAAGCGAGAATGACATGCTCATCTAACTCACTACTGGAACTCTTAAACCTATCAAAATTTACCATCACCAGTTTTGAGTCTGGACAGTGCTTACAACCATTGATCTTGTCCTCCACCCTCACCCAGTCACAATAAAATACTACCTCCTTAAATATTGTATAGTCCAGCTCAATTATCTGTTTGATAACCCCATACCACATGGTCCAAGTGTCTTTAAAGTTTTTATCACTTTTTCTTGCTCTAAATGTAGTCCATGCTCTCAAACAAACACCGCTATCTTGTGTGACTACACTATCATCATGAGATCTAGTAGAGAATACAAAGTCGTTAGCTCGGTACTTTCTGTATATTTTAACTATGTGATCTGGCCCTTGAACTAATCGTCACAACATATCCTTTGTCTCTGTCTCCCCAACAATAATCAGATGTATGCAATGATAATTAATAAATAGAGTTAAAATAAGAAAGTGAACCTAGCTAATGGAAAACGTAATAATTTTAAAGAACACCTTTTCATATAACTAAGGGATGAAAGAAGTCTGAATTTCTATTTCTATAAATTGAAACCCCTTTCCTTTTCCATGTGAGGCAGATCGAATTGACACTTTATATTCACTGCAATTTGTTCATAATAATTAATAAGGTTATTATGACAAAATCTATATACGGACATCTATGATACATAAAAGATAACATACTTATAATATTCATCGAGTCCATCAACATTGAGACGAAAGAGGACCCATCGACGTATTGGTTGAAATTGTTTAGATTCAAGCATCACAGATTTATCGTCGAGCAAATGTCCTTCATCAGATAAATCCCCATTTTCTTCTAGAAAGGCTTCATGTGTATATTTCTGATTTCCCTCTTGTGGATTTGGCATATACTCCATTGCATATCTAACGGACTCGCCAACAAGATATGATTCCTCAATAGATCCTTTAACATAGCTCTTATTGCTCGATATATCTTTAAGCTCAATCATATGTTTGTTCGTAAACAATACATATGAAAAAAATGGATTGGATGTTGCAATAATTAATAAATATAAAATAAATTAAGATACAAAATAAATTACTTACTGTTCAAAAGGATACATCCATCGAGGTGCAGTAGGTCCACACAGTAATGCTTCATAAGCTAAATGGATAGTAAGGTGAACATTGATATCAAAAAATGCAGGTGAAAAATATTTCTCTAGCACACATAATGCCTTTGCCACCATGTATTTGGCTCATTGGATATCCTTTCTAACTAAAAATTTTGAGCATAATAAGTTGAAGAACAAGCTTATTGTTGGGAACACGTGCACTCTGATACCACGTGTTGGGAACACGTGCGCTTTGATACCATGTTTTGGGAATACGTGCGCTCTGATATCACGTGTTGGTCGCGCAGCGGAAGAAGCGCTTTGCCAACCCACCTAAGATGACCAAACTAATCTACGAACACCAAGCAGAGATGAAGACAAGTATATGGCGGTGACTACGTCACCTGGACAAATCCTAACCGTTATAACTCAGATAAAATTACAAGATTGCAAAAAACTAATTTTGAAACCCTTTGCCCTAATAGGTTCAACCCCCTCACCACACTCAAGAAGAAAAGTCGAATATTACAATTGAAATCACTCACCAACCTGTAGAAATCTCCCTAACCGAAGTTGACGACTCCTCGATTAGATCTCCTTCTTCCTTCTGTCTTGGATGGCGAAGTCCTAAGAGCAAAGCACGGGCTTTCTCTTAAATTTTCTGTGGACGAGCACTATGAATCTCCAACTTATGTTTTTTCTTTGTCTCCACCCTCCTCCCTATTTATAGGATGCGGAACCTATTTTAGGGTTAGAAAACCTAAAAATAGCCAACCATAAGATCCAGCCGTCCACTAGCATCCAATGATCCAAATATAACATAAAACTCTAAAACCCGAGCAGCCGTCGCCGACACCAAAATTGGACTGAGTTCGGTTCAAAGGTTCTGGAACACCACACAGAGTTTGGCCCGAACTCGGCCAGGGACCGAGTTCGGACCGAAATCTGCCAAGTACAGAGTTCGGACCGAACTCTGCCCCCTTCAGCAGACTTGATTTCCAACACTTATCTGCTGAATAGCTCTTCGCAAATCTGGATGTTTCAAAAATGCATATTGAAGCAATACTAGTAATAAGTACTCTAAAATAACATGATAATCATGGTACTTCATAGAGTGCAAGTCGGGTGGATTAAGAGTGACAATATTGCTTAAGTTAGACGAAAAGCTAGAAGGGAGCTTTAAGTCTTTCAATATTTGACAAAATTCTCTCTTCTCTTCTTTATCCAAGACAAATGATGCTGTTGGTTTTATCTGTTTCCCAGTATTTTCATCTACAGCCATCCATTGGTCATTATGCAAGCCTAATCGCTCCATATCCAACCTTGCATTTATGGTATCCTTTGTCTTCATCTTGTTATCTAAAATTGTATTAATTAAATGCTCTGCCACATTCTTCTCAATATGCATCACATCCAAGACATGACGAACTTGATGAGAACTCCAATATTCCAAGTCAAAAAATATTGACCTCTTATACCATGCCTCTTTAGCTTCAACTATATCATTAGTCTTCCGCTTTCGACCTGGAGCTTTTGGGAATTTTTCTGGTATATACTCAATATTAATCAACTTTTCTATAAGTGCATTTCCATTTAAACGAGGAGGGGGAAGTGTATATTCTGAGGAGTTAAGCCCCAAATACCCCCCACCTCTAAAGGGATGATTCATGCTAAGGAACATGCGATAGTTTGTGTAAACCTGTTTATTACTACATTCAAGATGGATGGATGGATGGATGGATGGATGGAGTGTTGTCTCCACAAACAGGACAAGCTTTGTATCCATGTGTTATGCACCCTAATAAATTTCTATATGCTGGAAAATCATGAATACCCCACATCAACATAGCTTTCAAAGTAAAATGTTGACCTTTGTAACTGTCATAAGCTTCTTCCCACACTTGCTTCATCTCCTCCACTAGTGGTTGAAGAAAAACATCAATATCTTGACCAGGTGCCTTTGGCCCAGGTATCAACAAAGACAACAGTTGAAACTCACGCTTCATACAGAATGAAGGTGGAAGATTATAAGGCACTACCATGATAGGCCAACAACTATAGCTAGAGGATTGGATACCACGTGGATTAAAACCATCAGTTGCAATTGCAAGCCAAACATTATGCTCTTATTCAGAAAAAGTGACCACTTATTTCGAAATATTTTCCATTGAGGCGAATCAGATGGATGTCATAAATAATCCTAACAAGTCTTGGAATCAAAGAAAAATGTCTTAGTATTTTCTTAGGTTATTTACGAAGGCTTCCTCCCTTTCTCATGGTCACTGTGTATCTCGGTTCTCCGCATTGAGGAAATTCCTCTTTATCTTCATTATTTTTCCAATATAAAACACAATTATTGACACATGCATGAATGCATATGTCTTTCATACCCAAGTCTTTCATCTTACTCTTCATAACTGGATATTTTTCCAGCAATGTATTTCCACTAGGGAGCCACCTTTTCAACATTAATAAAAGTGTTGTCACACTATTTTTCAACCAACCAAACTGCTTCTTTAAGTTGTGCAGCTCCACAATTGCAGAAAGAGTTGTCTCAGAACCTTCACATTATGGGTACACCTTCTCAGTTGATAATCTCTTATATTCATTGTACTTCTCATTGACGACGTAAGGTTCTTCTTGAACTCCTGCACCACCACCATCCTCATCATTTAAATGAGGTGCTTTGTTAACACCATATAAATCATCGATAAAGTCTCCAATTCCTACCCCTCCCTCATCCTCCATACTTTTGTTATCCATGATTTCTTCTTCAACTTGTTGCAATGGTGGATTCTTACAAATATTACTAGATGGTTGTTCACCCATGTAAAGCCAATAAAGTATATGAATTTTTAATGCCATTCCTAACTAAATAGCTTTCGACATTTTTTTCTTGAAATCTTAATCTATTTCGACACTTAATACCCCACATCACGATTTTTAATGGCAAATTAAATAAAATCTTTAATTCCCTTTGTATATACAGAGCCCAATCTATCATTTTCATTCATCTACTCTTTGTTAATTGGTTCTGACATACTGCACCATAAAACAAAAATTGGAAAAAAAATTAGAATACAAGATTTATTGAGATAATATTAAGCATAGGAGTTAAAAATTTGTGAGTATGGGTAAGGGAGATAGGATCGAATCATCCAAAAAATGGATAGTAGTTATTAAGAAAACACTATATATAAATCATTTTTCAGATATTAGTGTTCTAAAATGACCACCTCATGCTTTGCATTGTAAAAGGAGAACTTATTAAGCTTTATGTTGATATCAGTATTAAAAAAACCATGTAGTTGTTACTAAGCTTTCTGATATCGGTGATATCAGTAGGCAATCTGTTCGAGGAGTTGTTCTTATGAGATGGATGTCGTCCATTTTGTCACATTTGGTTAAGAAAATTTTCAGATTGAATATCTTCATAGTTGCAGGAATAGAAGAATGCTAGATATGGCCCGATATTTAGTAAATTTTCAAAAGTTGTCACATGGATTGTATGTGACAGATTAAAGGAGTAGATGACTGTCATCACATATCAAAATTAATCATACCATATTTAGTAAAATTTCAAAACTGGTCACATGGATTGTATATGACAGATTAAATGAGTAGATGACTGACATAGCATATCAAAATTTAGGTTTTCTTACTCACATCACATATCAAAGAAAAACCAAAAGTTAGGGTTTCTTACTCACATCACATATCATAATTAGTAAAAGAATTAACAAACCATCCTAACATTTCTAAAAACATGTGAACCTAAATAACCATATGAGAATAAAAAAAAGGAGTAGATGACTCACGCTGTAGGTGGACGACTATGAATTGAGAACGTCGGACAGCCGCCGCGTGCAGATGGACGACGTGATGCAAATGGACCACTTGCCACAGGTGGATGACGCGCGCGCAGGAGAACTAATGGTTTATGAGCGTCTGTGAGAGATAGAGGAGAATGGATTAGGGGTTTGGTAAAAATTGGTATAATATCGTGTCAATCTGGAGGGAATTCTGCCTCCAAGAATTTGGCTGTACGTGCGCCAAATTTTCACCAGTGTTGATTAATTACCAATTTTTACCAATTGGGGGTGGGGGAGGATATTGGTAACGGGTGCTATATTTTTACTAATTAATAATATATTGTTAGGGGAATAAAATAGTATATTTGTAACGGACTAGGCAAATACTAACGGTTCCACCATGTTGCAACTTTGTAAAGTGTTAAGTCCGTTAGAAACTAAAAGAAGGACCCGTTAGAAATTGGACGATTTGATCTAGTGGTAGAAAAATGAGCACTATGGCTCATATACCGTTTATCATATATATATATATATATATATATATATATATATATATATATATATGTGTGTGTGTGTGTGTGTGTGTGTGTGTGTGTGTTGGGCCTGCCTCACCCATCCCCTTTGGGGCCGCAGTGGCCTACGAGGGCCTCCATCTTTGCGTCGAGATCCGTCGGACGTTTAAGTTGGGCGAACAAGGTGGTTTATGTTGTGGCACAATTTAGCGGTGCGACAGATTTTCTGGAAGATCCAGTGTCTACTACGACGACATTGCAGGGTCCCCATGGGGCTTTGATGGGTAACACGGTTGAGCAGCATACTGGGAACAAGGTGGTTTCTTCGCAGTCGTTAGTAACCTCGAGGGGTGGAGATTCAAGTTCTAGGAATGCAGAAAATTAAGTCCAGGATGACTAAAAACCAACATAGAGTTACAACCCACCCCAGCAACTCATGAACCTCCGGTCATCATCCTCCACCAATGCCAAAGTGGCCTCTCCAAATTTGCTATAGGGTGATCGTAGGTAGACGTGCAACTCGGATGGGTTGGGTCGGGCTTGAGCTCAACTTGAGCCCAACTCGATGAATCATAAGTCTAGACCGTACCCAAGCCCGACCCAACCTCGAGTTCAACATATGTAGCCCAAGACCAAGTCCGGAGGATCGGATTGGGCTCGGGTCGGGTCAAATTTATCGGACTCTAATATGATATTTAAAATAATTTTAAACAAGAGTAATATTAAATACATAATCAAATAGAAATCAAACCCTCAATCGTTACAAAATACAAACTGAAATGAGATTGAGAATAAGGAGTTGAAGAGTTTGGATGAAAAAAATTTAGGATTTAAACTTTTTATTTAAGTATGAAACCATATATATATATATATATATAGTATATATATATATATATATATATATATATATATATATATATATATGGTCAGGTCGAGTTAGGGTTTCGGGTTCTTCGATAACCCAACACATGAACCCGAACCCAACCTGATTTTGCTTGGGTTCAAATATTTTAACCCGAACTCGAGTCCGAATCCAAGTATCTTCAAACCTAACCCAACCCATTAACGAGTTTACCCGATCGGATTCGGATTTAGCCCACCCGAGTTGAACCCCTAATCGTAGGTGCAACTTCTTTTGTTTGTCTAGCAGCTCATAGTTTGTTTTGACTTGGAACTTGATAATCGAGTTATTCTCAAATAATTTTTTGGGATATCAGATAATAAAAATCTTTGATATATATATATATATAATATATATATATATATATATATATATATATATATTCACGTTAGTTCTTAAAAATGAGCCCAGTAGATTTTGATCCAGTATACTTTTACATAAAAAAATGTGTTAGTGAAAACATTGCTAAATAAGTAAAATATTATGTTGTAAGAATACTAGTATTTAGCTTTTATATATATATATATATATATATATATATATATATATATATATATAATCTATTTTTTGTGCGCCCACAAAATTTTAGATTTGGACAGTTTTTCTGTCTGCCTTAGTTAGGGCCGATCCTAGATATTGTTTTACCTTGTAGATTCTACTAATCACGATCCAAAATCATTCAAATGTCCCCCCAAATGCCAATTTTTATAAACAAAATCTCGACATCTCGATGTTTGCAACAAGCTAATGAGTAGTAGGAATTGGACTCTACGATGTTGAAATCATGAAAATAGCTCATAAGTGAATACTATTTTTGAAAAAATTCGTAAAGAACATAGAAATTCGTAGAAATTATAACGAAAGCATACATTTTTCATATATTTCAATAAAAGCACCAAAACGTCTTTTGGAAGGACGTTTTATAAAAATATATATATAAAAAAAAATAAAAACGCCATTTGGAAGGACGTTTTTCATTTAAAAAAAATTAGTTTGCATAAATTCGTCACTAAAAAGAATTAGTCACTGAAAGTCCAAATTTGTCACTAAAAGTCCTATTTTGTCACTGAAAGTTCAAACCCGGCACTACAAAGCGTCACTAAAACAACCGTCCTAATGGCAAAAAAACATTAAGAAAAAACAAAACGCCCATCTGATAGACGTTTTACATTAAATTTGTTACTAAAAGTTTATTTTCGTCACTAAATATCCTATTTCGTCACTAAAAATCTAAATTCGTCATTAAAAAGTGTCGCTAAAAATGTTCAGCACAAGTCATAAAAAAAGTTAAAAAATATAATTCTTTTTTACAAAACGTCTTTCCAAATGACGTTTTGGTGCTCTTTTTTTTTGAAATATATTAAAAGTTTATGCTTTGTTTGTAATTTTCACGAAATTTTATGCTCTGTACGAAAATTTCCGTATTATTTTTGTTCCTTCCAATTCTTTGTTACTGTACGAAAACTCTCAAACATTTATCATATAAGTAGTAAGTCTAGTGCTTATGGAGGTTGACAATCTCAGTACTTCTTAGAAGGTCTCATGTCCATTTCATGAGTCGAGAACTTGAAACACAACGAGTTGTAACTTCCATCCCCCCACCCCACCCCCCCCAACCCCCCCCCCCCCCCCCCCCCCCCCACACACACCCACCCACCCACCCCCACCACACACCCACCCACCCACACACACACCACACGCACACATTTTTCTAGGTTAAAAATAACCTGTAAGAGGTCGGAATCGCATGACATCCCTCATGACTAATCCACAACAAGGATTAAGGGAGAACCAAAATAGTTTCGGCTCGAACAATCCAACTACCCAGACCGGCTGTGAATACCCATCTAAAGTACGAACCAAACAAGACTTAAACCCGAGTTTGCTTAATATCATATTAATCTTAAACAACCACATCTTCTCCGAAAATATATGCCATTCCCTTGATGATCTTGCATGCTAACATTATAAATACAGTTAATAGTTATTACTATAAAACTGTACTATCTTGACATAGCATAATATTTATCTAACGCAATAGATATTGACTGCATCATAAATAACTGTTTGGTTTTGTATACACAGAACAAATCTGTGTCCAAAATCACATAAATAATATATAAAGAGAGTTATGACCAGGTAAAATATGCACTAAATTACCTGGTTCTAACTCTTTTTTAACTTTTTTTTTTTTAGTCTCTAGATCAGGACTTTAATTGTTAATCATTTTCCTCTGATCAGTTAATCCCCAATTATCATGGCATCGCTAGTTTTGCTTAATCTACATTCATTGGAGAGAGCCGAGCGTGGAGCAAAACTAGCAATTTACAAGCTAAATAAGGGTCAGTACTGAAGTGCACCTTAAAATATGACCAATAAAGTAGGGTGCAACTAAATTTTCTATTTTAACTTTTACCAATGAGAATTCCCTAGCATTGGTTTCTCTTCAGAGCTAGTCCTGAATTAGTATTCGACTAGTGCTGATTGATGCTTGTGGGACTGCAGGAGGCTTTGTGGACAAGTAGAAATGTTTACAAGCTAAATAAGGGTCATTATATATGTTGCATGTGTTGTATACGTCTCATGTTCAACTATGGATGGAGCTGTCCAATGATCGAAAAAGTCCGAAAAGAATCGAAACATCAATACAGAATTTGAAAGATCCAAGTGTATTATAACGATACATTACTGATATGTCGGTAAAGAAGATTTTTATTCCAACAAGTTTATGCACATTTTCTTTGCGCATCAAGCATATCATAGACATGACAGATGTATGTCGCTAATATGACGTTGGCTCGGAATCATGCTGAAAATGAGAACAATTCAGATCTAAATAAACTTCTTCGAAGGTCCATATTACTCCTGACTTGAAAAAGATTAAATATCATATTTAAGGATTCTTTCATGTGCTAGCTTTTGTTTGGCTTGAAGACTAAGATGTGAGTTCTTGAGTAACAGAGGAATATTTTTTGTGTTTGCTAAAATGACCATTAAGGGAGTCATCAAGAATAAGAATGAGAGCTCATTGGAGATATCGTAAAAGCGGATTTCACATTACGACACAGTCATTGTCAGATTCTCTTGTTGGTTCAATAAAGTTATTTTTTCTCTTGCTCCATGGAATAGGTCGAGCTTGAACGAACCAAGTTTAATATTGTCTGTTCGATTATTTGTGACTTATTATTCTCATCGTTGTAAGGTTATTGTCTGTCACTCCCGCAAGGAACAACAACATAGACACGAATATATAATGATATGATAAAGAAACAATAACTATTTTATATATCATATTATATTTCAGAATGTTTGGATTGTGTCCGATACATATCCAGCACGATACAATCAAGCTTTTTTGGAACGATCCATGCTAAATTAGTCCTAAACCCACACTAACAGAAAAACCTAGATCAAACATGGCTATGACGGCCTACTTAACACAGATGGGCCGGGTTCCAAGTCTGGCCAAACATTTAAAAAACAAAAATACAAACTCAAGACACATGGTTGTATCAAATTGGAAAATTACTTCAAAAATAATCATCTCCCACCCGACTTGAAATTGATACAATCACATATCACAAGGAGAAATTATTTATTGGGCCAGGCACACCACGTGACAATGGTAAATATTGAGTCGATCCAGTATAATGACACATGGCTAATGTTTTATTGATAGAAATTAAATTTCATATCAGACTAAATTAGAGGAAGCTTATAAAATCTACAATATAATTCAATTTTTATCAATAAAACATTAATCATGTGTCATTGTACTATTGGACCGGTTCACCATTCACCACATCCACACGATGAGTCCGGCCCGCTGAATAAATCCTGTACGTAAGTAATCAGCTCCAATATAATCAGATTTTGGTCGACTTATTTAGAGGTGATAACAACTATGGCACTTTACGTATCCGAATCCGTCTCACTCGGTTGTTTTTTGACTCATAATAGTGTAAAAATTGAGTAACTGAAGTTATGAAGGTCTGCAGTATACGTTTATCAGTGGTTTCTGTTGTTTTGGTTCGGAATATTAAAAAAAAGTTATTTTGGAAAATTAATTTTTTCAAAAAAATTATTTTAAGAGTCTAAAAAATATCTGAGTTATTTAATTAAGGGGGGAAGCTTCTAGTCTAATGGGTTTAACATAATTAATCCTCCTCCTAATAATTGGGCTTCTAATTATTGGGCTCAATTCTAACTAGAATTAAATGTTGGTCCATGAGTCTAAACTAAACTAGTTGGTCCACTAACACAAGTCCAAAAATAAATCTAACATGCTAATAATAAATAAATAATACAATAAATAAAAATTTAATATGTACAATATTTAATTAATTACCAAATGACTAAAATACCATTTCCTAGAAAATGTGGTAGTGACATTTTTAGAGTTGATAACAACTATGGCATTTTACGTTTCTGAATCCGCCTCACTCGGTTGTTTTTTGACTCATAATAGTGTAAAAATTGAGTAGTTGAAGTTATGAAGGTCTGCAGTATACGTTTATCAGTGGTTTCTGTTGTTTTGGTTCGAAATATTAAAAAAAAAAATTGGAAAATTAATGACGAGAAAAATATATTTTAAGAGACTAAAAGATATCTGAGTTATTTAGACATAATTTTATATATCATATATTGTTTCTCGATAATTTTAGATGATTCTACTTATAATACATAATTTTACATGGAATAATATTCTAATTGTTTATTTGCTTGCCTTTAGACATAAGTACAACCACAGTAAATAATTATAAATTGAATAATATCAATATGGATGAATACTATAAATTTATAAATATATAAGTTCGAGAAACTTTGGGAAGGGCTACAATTCATTGATGAAGAATTTTATCAATCCATTGTAACATTGTGGACCATGGTACCACTGAATCATCGTGTTGCCGAATAGCGAAAGGAGAGCACAAATGTTGGTTAGTCGGTATGCGTACCGGGCGGTGTCGGTTCCGGATATACCAAAATCTGTTGGCATCGGCCCATGTCCGTTCTAATCCGATTTGGGCTGAATCCTTACACTTGAACCCGTTTAGAACCGGCCCAAAGGCCGGAGCAGACTGAGAAGTCGACCCTTCTCGCACAGTGAAACCCGGCCCAAAGAGCAGAGGAATAGAGGCCGAGAATGTGACACCTGTCGTTCCTATATTTGCAAGAATCGGATGGTAAGCTCTCTCCTATTGGTCGGAAATCTATCCTCCTCGGCCAACCAAGATTTCCTCCCTCCCACTCTCCCCCCACCCACATATAGCAACTCCACCTCTCCAATTAGACCAACACTCACTTTCTCAGCTTCTTCTATTCTAACACACACTAATTGTTTGTGCTTCTGCTGCTTGTGCTTGTGCTTGTGCTCTGTTGTGGCACCATGGCCTCCACATCTGTAGTCCTTCAAGGCCTATCCACCCCATTTCTCTCCGGCACAAGGACTGCCAAGAACGCACTACTTCTTGCCAAATCCAGCAAAGTCACTCCCTCTCCACGGAGGCTACTCGTCGTTGCCGCCGCTGCGCCCAAGAAGTCGTGGATTCCTGCCGTCAGGGGTGGCGGCAACCTCGTCGACCCCGAGTGGCTCGATGGCTCGTAAGTCTTCCTCGTTAACTCAGACACGACAGCGATTTTCGGCAATATCATCTCCTCTACTATTATAATACAGCTTAGAAACGGTTCAAAAATCAGTATGTATATCATCAATTATTAAACTAAAACAAAAAAATATTAAACTACTTTTTTTTTTCTTAACGTATTTGAGGAAAAAATAAATAAAACCCACATAAACACATAATGAATCCTAAAATATATTCAAAATTTAAATTATATATAAACAAACTATTAGTTATTATCTAATTAGATACATATCTAAAAAATTTAAAAATATATTTATATCAAGTAACAAATAAAATATATTCAAATCATATTTAAAAATATTCTAATATAATATAAAATTTATCTAACTTTTAATAATATTATAATATTAATAATATTACTTGTAGCGTGCCTGAATTTACTAGTGAAATTAATAATATACTTGGTTGCAGACTACCAGGTGACTATGGATTCGACCCGTTGGGCCTCGGCAAGGACCCGGCCTTTCTCAAGTGGTACCGCGAGGCCGAGCTGATCCACGGCCGCTGGGCCATGACGGCCGTGGTCGGCATCTTCGCGGGCCAGGCCTACTCGGGCATCCCGTGGTTCATGGCCGGAGCCGACCCGGGAGCCATCGCCCCCTTCTCCTTCGGCACCCTCCTCGGCACCCAGCTCCTCCTCATGGGGTGGGTGGAGTCGAAGCGGTGGGTGGACTTCTTCAACCCGGAGTCGCAGTCCGTGGAGTGGGCCACGCCTTGGTCCAAGACCGCCGAGAACTTCGCCAACGCGACCGGGGAGCAGGGCTACCCGGGCGGCAAGTTCTTCGACCCCCTCGGCTTCGCGGGGACTATCAGTAACGGGGTGTACGTGCCCGACACCGAGAAGTTGGAGAGGCTGAAGCTTGCCGAGATCAAGCATGCCAGGCTTGCCATGGTGGCCATGCTCATCTTCTACTTTGAGGCTGCCCAGGGAATGACACCCCTTGGTCCACTTGGCTGGTAGCTTTCCTTTTGTGATTGGATTAATGTATATTGAACGCACGCTTGCAACTTGTGATGAACTTAGAATTTGAGCTGCTAAGGCTCTGTTAATTAAAATTATGCACTCCATAGTCCATATTGAGTATTAAATCTCGAATAGTCCATATTGAGTATTAAATCTCGAACTAGTAGATTGTGTGCCGATCCTCTTTATGTACTGTACTAATCGTGACGTTTCTCAATCGAAACTTCAACCTTTATTTCTCGAAAATTAGATAAATTGAGTGGTTGGAACTTTGCTGTACTTTGGACTCTGAATTAGAACTTGAGCTGTGACAATTATGCACTCCGATTGGAAAGTAAATTGCTCGAACTAGTAGATTGTGTATCAATGGCCTATGCTAATCGAAAATTATATTAGAGCTCTATACGTATATTTTTTAGAGCATCATTATCATGAGTAAGACTCATCCTACATTCTATATTCTAGATTCTAATATAACATACTATGGTCATAGTTTTTTTTTAGAGCATCAAGTACCGCTACTTGTGCATGTGTGCGTGTTTTTTTTTACAGAAAATTTACTGTAGCGAAATATATTTATATTAAATTTATGCAAACGAAATAAATTTGCAAAATTTTTTAAAAAAAAGACAGAGTCCGCCAACAGTGTTGGCGGAAAACAGAACTGCAGTACACGTGGCAGAAAAAAAAAAAAATTAAACTGCTGTACACGTAGGAAAAAAAAGAAAAAAAAGTGGGGCCCACATGTCACGCCCCAGTCCCAAAATACGTAGGACTAGGAACACGTAAGCATGTCAGCCGTATGGATATGGCAACTCCAATATATGGAAACCAAAATCCACACGTACGCTGTAATATGAATATCAATCCATAAGTGGTATAAATCTATCACAAGTCACAGGGTATAATCTAAATCTCATCCACATAAGATCAATATAAATAAATAACCAGTATCTATAAAACTAGATCTCAATATAAGTATCTAAGGATGATAGTTGGGTGGAAACAAATCCACTACCAACTCGAATGGAAAAGTACAACACAATAAGCACAATATGAGAATACCAGCTAACAATCACGGGCTCGAAGAGAAGACATCCTCGAAACATCTGTAACCATCCGAATCTGCGCTCCTGCGAATACTCAAGAACAGATACACCTGGCAGGGGACCAGGTCCTCAGAGGGACATAACAAGATACTTAAACACATGCCAATAAAGTACTGAAATAATATCCAAAGGGTCGCCTAACCGTCTAAGTGAATGTAGTTAAGAACAACTTTCCCCACAAGTGAGCTATCTGGCTGAAAACCTGAGATTTGGCATGGTTCTCTATTGGAGATCCAGGGGCCTAAAAAGGCACGGTGTCTTTCGAACACCGGAGGCCCGCCCGATAATAATATAATATATAGTGGTCATCACCGCCCGTATCTCCAGCGGAGAATCCGGCCGCACAATAGAAAAAGTGTAAAGGAGCTCAAATACGGTACTTGTTGTTCTCCCCACCCCATGCTCTAAGCATGTCACATCCATGACATAATTTGGTTCATAGCCTATTCTTAGTACCCTAGCCCAAATCCTGCAACCAAACAAGGACAATGATGGGGCCACCGTACTACAATAAGCTATGTCCCTGGACCTCTAATAACTGCCAAGTCTACTAGCATGCAAATTTTCTAACAGCAGTTATTCATAACGCACGGCCCACACGTACCGATGATCAGTCAATACGTACGTCCGTGATCTATATGAGACTCACAACTCGTGTAATAATATGTGCCACAGTCAAATGAACCTGATGATGCTACATGATAATGGGGTAGTCTCATAAACAAGGTCAATGCAAATACATAAATAAAATATATCGCGACGACACCGTCGCGCGCATTTTATATAACAGTTAAAATATATGAACTAAAGACAGAAAATAAAGATGCATGCAACATATGAAATATAAATGACAGTACAATGGCAAGGTATACTTGCATGGCAAGGAAGCTGCAATGTACCAATAATCTGCTCCAGAAATCGCGCAGAACAAATCCAATATCCTATGTACACATAAATATAATACAATAGAATCATTAGTCTTTACACTAGCACATACACAACCATATTTATACTGGACTCAGGGGGTATACCAGGGGTAACACTAGTCATCTAACACGGTCAATTACGCGTTGAATTACGCGAGTGTCCCGTCTTCAAGTACTGTACAAAATCAGTCAGTCAACTGACAGGTGTCTATGCCAGTACGTTAATGTACGCAAGGCAGACAAATTCACAAGTTCTTAGGGTCAACATGGTCAAGGTAAGTATGGGATAGTCCACGGTGTCCTAGGGTCGTGCAGTCTGAATATTTAGTCATAATTATCAATTAGCATTTACTTACATATATATTCATATAACTATATAATAATATAACCATCAATTTATTTATATAATTATTGGAATACATATAGTAATTACGTACATAAATATATATACCAAACTAAATAATATTTGCGTACATGTAAATGTACGAACGCGCGTTGGGTTCTCCGACTCAGGGTCTGATGTAAACTAACCATGGTGGCTAAATACTACGTCCTACTGGAACACTGTCAGAGAATGTACTCGTCTGGGGTCCTGCTGCTGGTATGAATCAGAGTCCAAGTCACAGTCCAAATAGCCTATGTATTACAAATCTACCATGTCAAAAGATAATTTATTTAATTTATTTAATTCTGAAATAATTACTCTAAAATCTTATTTTAATCTTATTATTCTGATTTTTATGTTAATTCCTAAATTTTGTCCAAAGAAACTGAATTTTATCAACTCGAGACTCATGGCACACAAATCGAGGCGATCTGTTGACCGAAAAGTCAACCGACACAAACTCAACTTTCATGCATGATTTCCTGTAGATTTCAGCGTCAAAAATATGCTAGAATTTATGGCTCGTCCGAATTCAAATTCGTTTGGGAATTATGGCACATACAAATTCCGTATCGTTCAACGATGGTTAAATTCTAACCTAAAAGTTCTATAGAATTAAAAGTATATAAATACTTCGAAATAAATTCTGAAAAAAATATATGTTAATTATCTCGACATTAGCTTTCCAAAACTTTAAACGGTTCATGATTCTGATTCCTGGTTCTCCCGAAATCGTGAAAACATCAAAACACGTCTATTTTCGGACATGATGTGCTCTACGAATTTTTCAGAATTTAATACTCATAATTTCATAAAAAACTTTATATAATCAGAAATCTAACCTCAATATCGTTCTAACACAAAAAACTAGGCCTCGTTTGGAGTCCGAAGCTATGCGCAATGGCTTCTGGAAGATGAAGGAATCCTAGATGGCAATTCTCCAAAAATCGGCTCAAGAAAAACCCTAGAAAATAACTTAAACTATTATATATATATATAGATGAGAGAGAGTACAGCCGCGGCTCGGAGTTGACACGTGGTAGCCATCCGCGCTGCCCCGCCCAAATCGGACGGTCCGAATCTGACGCGGCTCGGCTCAGCTGAGTCCGAGTCGAACTCTGACTCGGCTCGGCTCGAGGTCGGCTCGGCTCGGCTCACACCCACCCCGCGGTCACTGACAGGCGGGCCCGGCACTGTTCGCTGCGGGAGGCTGACAGGTGGGCCCACTGTTTGCTGACTGGGCAGAATTAATTACTTTTTGGTTTTCTTTTTCAGAAATTAGTTTTTAATTCAGTTTTTCATAATTAACTCAAAATAAATGCTAAAAATAATCAAAAAATTCCCAAAAAATTATAGAAAATATATTTTATTATTTAGAACTTAAAATAAAATGTTGGGATATTTTTAATTAAGTTTGAACATAAAATAAATTCTACAAAGTCCTAGAAAATTAGTGTTACTAGTTTTTAATTAACTAAAAATTATAAAAAAATTCCAATAATCTAAAATAGCCTAAAAATAATTCTAAATAAATATTTATATAAGTAAATATACTAAAAATTTATTTTCTAGTTAACTAAGAGAATACTCTAAATAAATTCAACATCTATAATAAATATAATAATATAAAATATACACAAAATACCTATTTTGGGTGAGGGAGTTTACACCACAGGCCAATTTTCGTCAACACTGTTGGCTGAAATTGCCCCACCCCCCCCAATTTCAGCCAACTGTGTTGGCAAAAATTGGGTCTGCGTGGGGCCCACTTGATTGGTTCGGTTCGGTTTGTTTGGGATATGTTTGTTTGGTTGGTTTGTTTTAATTAATTATATTTTTATTTTTATTTTTTATTTTTGTTTTGTAATTAGATTTAAAAAATTTTATTTTAACGAAATAAATTTAAAATAAATTAATTGGAAAGAAAAATTTAGAAATATTTTTTTCAGAAATTTGTTTCCAAAGCATAAAAATTTGTAAATATTATATTTTTACGAAATTACGAAAAAAAATATCAATTGGACGTTTATATTTATAAATATTATATTTTTATCGTTAATTTTTTCGTCGTTAACAGACGTTAAAAAAATAATAATATTACGTCTGCCGTCGAGCAGACTTCGAGCGGCCATAACTACTTGTTTTGAAATCGTTTTTCGTTAAATAATAAGTCAATTTGTATGTTTTCGACGAGAGTAACACAAATCGTGTAGAAAAAAAACTTATCCGAAGCAAGAAGCACATGTTACAGGCAAAAATATAAAATTTAAAACTTTAAAGTAACATAACTTTTGACTGAGAGATCGAAACAAGCTCCAGTTTATGCCAAAATGACCGTATCAAAAAGTACTACAGGATAACGGTTTCACCATTTTACGGACTTTCAAAATTTTTAGAATCGCAAAAAAACGATGTTTTGACCTCCAAATTTTAGTTTCGGTCTTTTTTTCGAATATTTAAAATTTAGTGTAGCGAAATTAATATATATTGGGTGTGGGGGCCCACGGATTTAAAACGATGTTTCGACCTCCAAAAAAATAAGAAAAATTTAAATAAATAAATATTATATTTAAATTGGCTTGTGGGTCCCACTTTAAATATAAATTGGCTTGTGGTCCCGCCAACACTGTTTCCAAAAAAAATTAGAATTTTTTTGTTCCAATTGATATTTTTTTCGTATTTTTTTAAACTTTTATGCTTTAGATGGAATTTATACAAACTTTCAAGCACTATTATATGTCATTTCTTTAATAAGAGAGGGAACCATTTATCAGAAAAATATGACCTCTAACTAACTTGAGGTTTTCAAAATCGATTACTACCAAAATATGATGAAATAGCGACGTTTTTAGCGACGTCATAATAAAACGTCGCTAATATTAAAGACTTGAGTGACTCCAAAAATAAACGTCGCTATACGTCGTTGTTGACGACACATAGCGTCGTTTAGCGACTGTACTTCATTTTTTAAAAAAGAATAGTCGCTATAAGCTTCTTTAAGGCCACTAAACGTCGCTGAGTTTTTTGATTTAGCGACGTTTAGCGACGTATTTAGCGACGTTGATTTTTTTGATTTTTAGCGACGTCTATAACGTCGCAAACTTTTGAATTAACGACGTCTATTTATAACGTCGCTAATTTTTTATGATAAATGATTCCCTCCCTACCCACCCACCCCCCACTAGCTCCCCCACAGCCCCCCTACTCCGGCTCCCCATCCCCCGAGTGCCCCCCTCCCGCAAGGCTCCTCCTTTCCGGCGTGGCTCCTCCCCTCCGACGACCTCGGGCTTCTCCTCCTTCTCCTCTAGGTAAACCCTAACCCTATCTCTCTCTCTCTCTCTCTCTCATAGATGCAGACACGATATGACACAGACACGACACACACACACTAACACAGACACGACACAGACACTGTCACAGAGGGTGTAAACCCTAACCCTATCTCTCTCTCTCTCTCTCTTAGATACGGACACGATATTTGATAGCAGACATGACACATACTCAAAAATAAACATGACACAGGATACGACACAGACACATACACTGACTATTGTTACCAACAACTTATCTGACTACTTTTTACCAAAATATAACCTACTATTAGACGGTGTTCCATAGCCTAACTTATGTGTATGGGAACAACTTACTTATTAAGTTGCTTATTGTAGAGCTTCATCTATTGCTAAAATTATTCTCACTTTGTTAATGAAAGCATAAAATCTGTTGATTTTCATGGTATTGTTACTAGAGTACATTATTTGTTTACGAGTGCTTGAAAATCATGCATTTGATTAGTATAGGCCAGTCTAGGACTTTCCCTAAGTAGGGACTGTTAGGCATATATGTTTTCATTTCAAGTAGATCATGGTGTATTTTTTAAACTAATCACACGACTTATTAGTATGTGAGTGTCCTACATTGTATAGAGAAATACTTTTCACAAATACCCGGCATCTCAAGTATTTTTGTGAGAATATTCAGTCATAAATTGGACAGATGCAGGCACTGGGTGTGTGGTATTGTCTAGTCCACATTAGGAATATAATGATTAAATATAAATTAGGCTTTACCGAGTAACATTTTAGGAATAAAAGATTTCAACTTGATTCATTTTACAATTTACTTAACAATTAGTGGTACAAAGTACTATGTCTTTATAAAATTTGCCTCTTCTCTTGTATAAATATTTGGTTCTTATACCTTCTGTTGCATATGTTGAGTACTGCATGTTTCACATCTATAGGCCATACATCTTAAATGCGAAGAATAGTATTAGTATTTCCCAAAGTGTTCCACAAGCAATCAAACTAGGAGGTAATGTAAAAATAGAATGTGGTTATAAGTATGGTCTTTTTTTACATCATTATAATGATGAATGTGATAGCACATCTTCTTACTTGAAAAAATCTCGAGTTATTTTTAACTTATACATTGAAACTAATAATTTAATCAAAACATTCCTTTCTTCCCCTATCCTAATCCTAACTCGGACACACACAAACATGCGGACACTAACACTAACCCAAACTCGAACACGCGGACACACTAACACGCATACACTAACCTTAACACGGACACGAACACACACACGCACACACACACATGTTTGTATCATGTCTTCTCATGATACGTATAGTGAAATATAGGACACATGGATATGAAATGTTAGGACACGATATCGAGGATAAGGTTGTAAGCATTTTATCGGACACGAACACATGCATACATGTCAAGTGTGAATATCCAGGAGTGTATCAGTGAGTGTCAACTATGTATCCTGGACCAAAAAAATTGACACTGGATATCCATGACTTGACTTTTCAATTAGAAAGTCCTGGCCTAAGTGTAAACCCCCTCACCAAAAATAGGTATTTTGTGTGTATTATATATTATTATATTTATTATAGATTATTTTAAATATTGAATTACTTTAGAGTATTCTCTTAGTTAATTAAAAAATAAATTTCTTGATATATTTACTTATATAAATATTTATTTAGAATCATTTTTAGGCTATTTTAGATTTTTGGAGATTTTTGTAGAATTTTATTTGGGTAATTAAAACATAGAAAATAAAAATTTCTAGGACTTCCATGATTTACTATGAGACCATACTTGCATATTGTTCCTACCAAATATTCATTTTAGGTTAAAATATTTAATTATATTTTTTTGTAATTTATTTATAATTTTAAAATTATTTAGGATTTATTTTGATATATATAGTCTTAATATTAGATAGATGCTAATTTAGTGTTAATAGATATTAATAAGATTATATATAAATTATTTGTATTATCTTTAATTTTATTTAAGATTATAAATTATTGAGATAAATTCAAACTCTATTTAAATTAATTCAAATCCTGAGCCTACTAGGAAAGTAACTTCATGCATATCCTATCCTTATTTAAACTCATCTAATCATATCCAAATTAGCAAATCCTAGTCGTATTCAATTAAGTAGTCTCCAAAATTATAAATACCTACTAGACTTATGGAATAAACTATCTTTGATAATTTTTTTCCCCAAACTCCTCTCTTTTTCGTCCAAAATCAGTCGAAATTCATCATAAATTCAGCCTCATTTTCTAGTAGTTATGACGACTTAAAAAGACTATATCTCCTAGCTCCGGACTCCAAACGCGCTCCAATTTTTTTTGTTAGAACTATATCAAGGTTAGTTTTCTGAATATTAAATTATTTTAATAATTTATGAACCTATTTTTCAAAAAAATTCTAAAAGTGCCAGCTGTCCAAAATCAGACGCATTTTCGTATTTTCGAGATTTCGGGAGATCCCAAATTCGGAATTATGAACCGTTTGAAGTTTCGGAAAGTTGACATGATGAAATTACATAAAATAATATTTTTAGAATTTAAAATATAAGTTTAATTTACTGTAAAATTCGTGCAACATAGAGGTAAATAGGAAATCACCAAAAATTATCATATGTGCGCCCTTGTGGACATAACTCTTTACTGACTTGTGATTTTATGAAACCGTCGATTCCGGTATTCATCTAGCACTAAAATTTATAGAATTCTACACACAAATCAAGGATTTGAGTCAGTTAACTTTTTGGTCAACGGATTACCTCAATTTGTGTGCGATCACAAATTCGTAAAGTTGACTTTCTTTGGACCAAAATTAGGGTTTAACAATAAAATTAGATTATATAAAATTAAAATACTATTTTAGGTTATTTTATTCATAATTAAAATAGTTTAAAATGGAGGAACCAATTCATCCACTTTTGTAATCTAACTTGTTTAATTTAGGTGACGGGTAGATCGGACGACGCCTTGAGTTGCGACTTCATCCCTTTTCAGACCAGACAAGATACTTTGCCAAATTGCTTACAGTACTATGCATGCTTATTATATTTTTACATATTCATTGCATGTGTGTTTTCTTTTAGTCATAATTATATACTATATATATGTTGACACACACTTGACAAATAGTATCATGGGAGGGGAGGACAATCAGTAGGCGTATGGGCTATAACCACTCTGGTAAACCGTAGTAACTAGCACGCACTACGGTAGTTGTGTCACGCTGGTCGCTACCCTCGAGGTATATCTATTTCTGGTGTCGCGCTGGTCGCTACCCTTGAGGTATGTCAATTTCTGATGTTCCTGACGTGTGTGTGAGTTGTGAGATTAGATAGAGTAACCTACCCATGCCCATACGTCGAAAAGTTATCCTCATTATATATTTCATATAGATTGTCTTGTACAGCGTACTTATATATTTTTTGTCTATTATGCATGTTTTACTGTATTCAATTGGCATGCTTCTATGTATCTTGTTACGTCCCTCTAAGGACCTGGTCCCTTTCCAGGTGTAGACGATCTTGACTATTCGCAGGAGCACGGATCAGGACTTGCTACTTATCTCTTTTGAGGAGGTCTTCTCTTCGAGTCTCATTGTTCATTAGATGTTCTTATGTGGTTTCCCTTATATTCTAGTTTGGCAGTGGATTTATTTCCACCCGACTATCATTCTTTGATACTTCATATTGAGATTCAGTTATATAGTAGATTGGTTATTTATTTCTATTTGATTCTGTGGATGAGATTTAGTTATGTCCTGTGACTTATGACAATATATATACCACATATGAGTTAACATTCATATTACAGCGTACATGTGTATTATGGTATCTATATATTGGAGTTGCCATGTACATACGGCTGTCATGCTTACGTATTTCTAGTCCTACGTATTTTGGGACTGGGGCGTGACATATTTTTGTGGTGGCCTATGCAGGTCGAGAGCATATTGTCTCGGTTACATTACTGTACCGAGCAAGCCTGCACATATAATTAGAATATAGGATCTCATCCACTTATTTAATTACCGTCCTTGATTTTGTTTCGTATTCTTATTTGATTACTTGCATTGCATCTTCCTTGATCCTTTCTCAACGTTAATATTCTTTTTTCTCTCGTGCTTGATAGGGGTTAGGAAGGTGACTTGTACTAGGTATATACGCTCTATTGTTCAATAACACCATTAGTTAAATTCTTGTAAGTTGGGTAGTATGCCTTATAACCTAGTATCATATAGTCATTTTAACCCATTAATAAATTATAATTGAATGACTCCAACTATAGACTTGCATAAGAAGATAATATTTATCCAGACTATAGAACTTAGAGGCTATACCCCCATTTGGTCGACCAGAGACTTAGATAAGAAGTTAGTATAGCAACCGTAGAGGAACAACACCGATCTTCTTGGTGAACTTAAATTATTCTGTACATTTCTTCATCATAATCAAGCGTACTTATATTTTCTATACTACCTCGACTTATGCTGCTATTATAGCCTAGTTTTGCAAGCTTATTCTTTTATCAAGCTTGTTCATGACATATGTATTATTGGGGGCTGTCACGCTCCAGTCCCAAAATAAGTAGGACTAGGAATACGTAACATGCCAGCTACGCATTCGACCAAACTCCGGTCCGACTCGAATACGTATAAGCTATATTAAAATGGTCACTATCTATATAATCAAGTAAATATAAATATCTATGTCTTAATCCACATTGATCAGAATATACAACAATGAGCTACATGTGCTAAAGTCGGCCGCCAGTAATACATAAGCTCGAATAGACTCGAGAAAGGAATATGAGTCTATAAAACTAGGCTATATCAGCAGATGAATAAATAATATAAGTAATAACCATAAATTCGGAAGAAAGATATAAGTACCTGGCACCAATTCCTGTAAGACAAAGCAACACACATCAGCAACTCCAGACAGGCTCCACAACGGTCTATGCTGTAAAACTGGCAAGGGACCAGGTCCTCAAAGGGACGTAACAAGGTACAAGAAACAGCATGCCAAAATAAATGCAGTGCAAGAGTAAATAAAATAAATAGGGTAACTATGTATCCATCTATGTGAAATGCAAGTGAGAGCATCACTAGTACTCAGGCTGAGACCGCTACAAGCTCTGCGTCGGGGAGCCGGTAGCAGTAATAACAAGTAATGGGTCTAGCTCTGCTCGAGAGTCTACAACCTCACAATAGTAGTAGATATATATAGAATAGCCTGTAGCCTGTGTGTCTCTCCCCACCCAATGTAACCACACGTCTCATGTCCATAACGTCTCATGTCCATGTCACGTAAGATCATATCTAATGCAACCAGTCATATAATCTCTATAAATATAATGTCTATGTCAATCCTACATCCTACACAGAATCACCATGAATATCTCAGAAAGATTCTGTCATATGTATGGTGTCAAGTGTCCTGGGTTATAATGTACTTGATGAAAACAAGTACTAGAATATAAAGGGTCACGAATGTCCATTTCTAGATGACGTACCCAACTCTGCGTACGGGGTTGGCACCCGACTACTAATCGGACGCTAACTAAGTCACACGGCCCTAGGTTTAAGCATGTACAACAATTTTATAATTAAGTCAAAGTAATAAATAACAGAACTGTAAGTTGGCAAGGTACACTTGCCTGGAACTCCAAGTTGATAATACAAAGAACCTGCTCTCGAATTCACGCTCGTGCGATCCCAAGAGCCTAAATATATAATATCATAAAATTAGTTACTATGACATGGTTCACTAAGCATGCACAAGAGTACAACTACTCTACGTCATTAATTATTAGACAATTAGGGTCTAATTTAATCAAGGATACAACTTATACAATGCCATCAATTATTTAGAGTCTAAAATAATTAGGGGTTCTAACAAAGTAGGTTGGCTAAGGTTCACTAGTCAAGGATCAAGAAAGTATGTAAACACCAAGCCTACTAGTCAAATAACATCATCAAGCCTCATAAACATCGTTATAACGAAGGTTCATCTAGGTACTAGGTGTTCTCACACTAGATTTCCATATACAACATATCATCAACCTTGGTATTCACTAAGTGTCAAACTATGTTAACCAACCTAGGGTTAGTTTTGTCTATTAAAACATGCACATGAGCATTAACAATAGTCAAGTTAGGTTCATCACAAATAATCACATATGGTATTTCTCAAGTATATCCATTCATCCAACTATATACAACTCTCGTTCTACTAGAAAATATCAAGTATACATAGACAAGTCAAATCTGAATTTATAATAAGATCATGTCATATACCTCATTTATTTCTTGTATTTGTCATGAAACATGTGTGCAAGTACTACTATAACTAGTGAACAACCTTAGCATGACATCTTCTATATTCCAACATAGTATTTATAAACAATAAAACTAGCTATCACAAAACCTAGGCAAAATGCACTACTAGTTGCACAATATTTAATCATGTCTCAACCATGCATTTATTTATATATAACACCCTAAACAAAATTTATACATTCTAAAATTTAGTGATAATTAGAGTAAAAATTATATTTTGCAAGTGGTTGCTTGGGTTTTAGATTATGGCAAAGTGAATAGGACAACAAGTGCATAAATAACATTCAAGTCTAGACATGAGAAGTAATAAATATTCTTGGTATAATATCATAAAAATATGAATACAAAGTTAGTGAAATCTAATAGGGATATGAAGTACATGTAGAAAGGGTTGAGTAGGAGGAGTTGGAGCTCTTACCAAAGTAAAATGGGAAGGGAAAAGAGGGTTGTGCACTGCTTGCACAAATCTGTCCAGATTTGGATACTTCGTCTCGTAGCTACTGTCCGAGACTTCAAAACATTTCTCCAAGTACTTTGAGGATTAGAGAGATTAGGAGAGAGATATAGGATGAAGATATGGTAGTTGTTGAAGGGGTTTTAGTGCTGGAATTGGTGGCAACAAGGTGTTTAAGTGGTGCTATTGCTGGCGGATTCAGCAGGGTGTCTTCATTTTGTAAGGAGTGTTTGGGGGAGTTATAGGATGATTTAGGTGCTTAGTTATAAATGAAACTTGTTAAGGAGAGGTAGGGGAAGGATATTTGGGTGCTGTAGTGGTGGTTTGGAGGCTATGGAGGTGGTGGAGTGGCCTGAGAAGAGGATACACTGAATTCGGATTCAGCCTGGACACCTCTGATGGAGGGCTATTTTTAAGAAACTTAGAATGAATTTTGATGGAAGGTTTGTGAAGATAAAGTGATAAGGACAGGGAGAGGAAGAAGTATACAAAATTTGAGAAAAAGATACTTACTGTGGAGGGAGATAGGGCCGGATTGGTGGGGGTATTGCTGAATTAAGATTCAGCCTGGGTAGGGTTGGATGGATGGAGGTGTGGAGGGAGATAGAGAAGGAATTTGGAGATAGTTTGTGAAGAGAAAGTGTGAGGAAGAGAGTTAGGAAGAAGTTTTCTTCAGGTGGTTTGAATGGGGGAGGTGAAGAGATGGGGGTTATGGACAGCCTAGTGGGGAGGGAAAGGGTTTGGAGTTACCAATGGGGTAAGGAAAGGTCACAAGTTATAACCCCTTTCCTTTCACATTCCATCCTAATGATTTAGTAAACCCATGGCTGTCCAAAACTGAAATGATGTTTAATATGGATGGTCCTACCTAGCTTAGTCAACCTAGGTTAAGTCCAACTACTTCTAGTTGGGTCAGGTTCGGGTCATTGCGGTTTAGTTTGACTAGGTTGGTCCGATTCACTAGAAAATTGGTCATTTGTGACTATTGAGGGTAGGTAGCACATAGAGGTTCAATAGAGTGGGATACATGTATCATGTGTGTCTTAGACCTAGTATAGATCATGATCATACATTAGGTCGAAAGAATTGGTCGAAATTGGATCTCCAATTTAAATTGGAATGGTCAACGGTTGCACTGTAGGTGCTAGAAATTAAGTTTTGACCTGAATATTTTACATTAAAAATAGAGCACAAGAAGATATGTTTGAGTGGATATGATAATCATAAATTAAGGTGGGCTCGTCTAGATCATGCATACAAAATTTATTTGGAGATAATGGCTAATGTTGTGCTCCTAAAAATTAAAGTTACGGAAAATATTTTTAAAGGATACTTTTGTTTACTTAATCCAAATTAATATTAAAAATAATAATTTTAAATATTATATTAAATTAAAATAGCTAAATCTCTGGGGGTTTACAATCTATCCACCTTAGAAAAATTTCGTCCTCGAAATTCAAAATCTGTCTCTCCAACCACAACTCATCATATCTCTAAATATATCTTGGTACTTACTCATACCCATTCTAAAACCTTAAACTTTCATATACATACAATTTAATCGTCTAAGGCTGTTGGTCTTCAAAATATATTTTCACCACCATGTACTATCTCATTATTGTTATCATGCTAATCGTCATCTAGAAAAATTCACCACCTATAGGCCTAGGTTTCACAAGGATGCCGCAACACAAACTCATTTTGAATCTTTCAATATTTACAAGGAAAATAATGCCATATCTTAACTCTCAAAGGAGTGCATGGGTTAGGCACTAAAATCTTACAAGCACAAAATATTCAAGACTACCTATGTTGTATCTAAATTCTTTATTCTACAGCTAAGACTGCTATTATATTTTTATTCTTTCCTTGGTACGACGTCATCAACCTATAGTATCCCCAAGAATTAGGGTTAGCAGCAATAAGTCTAATCTCCGAGCTGCCCCCGGCCCTCTGCCGCGTGCCCGCCGGCAGCAAGCCCTAACCCTAACCCCAATTCTTCCCTGCGTCCGACACAAGTCGGACACGTGTCGGACACGGTTTGACCCTGGTTTTTGGGCCCCTTCAGGTGCGTGTATCTTTTCGCTCGTAGCTCCATTTTTGATTCCACAAATTGAATTGCGAAGCCTGTATGACCCTCTCGGTGTCCGGATAAACTGTTCGGGGCATCGCGTCCTGTGGTGATCGCACACCGCGATCCAAAAACAGGAAAAACCAGACCCTGTTTCACCCCGGAACTGAGTACGCCCCGCCAAACGGGACTACTTGGTCGCGTGCGGTCTTCACAGATACGTACGCCTCATCGATACGGACGTGTGAGATTTCGCGGAAGCTGATTCGGGTGTGCGTGCACACCGAAATCAACGCGTATCCGCGGACATCGCCCCGTATTCGTACTTTCTGGAACGCGTCCTAACTTTGTGTACACACGTCAGATCGAGACGAAACTTATGCCATCGGACTCGTAGCGATACGCTGGTCCTGTGGGTCAAGTTTGGTTCGATTCTGAGAACGTTAACGAAATCGCGTGTCGTGGGCCCCACAGGCCCGCTCGACGGGCGATTTTGTGTTCGGCTCATCGGAATCCAATTCTGAAAGTTCCATTGGGTTCGTATCAGCGTTTCTGACCTGTTGACACTGAGTTTGGTGAATTTGGAGACGGTTGAACCGGACGCATTTTTTGGTGCAAAGCGGGCCCACCGGTGGACCCCGTTTTGGTCCGAAACTGCCGTTTTTGTCCTTGTCTCCAAATTGGACCCAAGGACAGGCGTTTCTAGCTGATTGATATTTTTTGGATCTGATGGTGATATTTGTTTCAGTAACCGGAGTACCGTCTGCAATTCCAGCTGAAGTCAGAGCCGTAATTGGAACAGGAACCACATGCAAGTGTACCTTGCCAAACCCTGCAGCTTGCTAATTATTTTCTGGACTTAATTATGCATTAGTGGGCAAGTAAAGCTTGCCAATTCTCAGTAATTATTGACATAGTATTTACTTGATTTCTTGTGAAATTAAATGTAAACTTGTTTTAACTGCTTAACCTAGGAAACGGGTGACGTGCTTAGTGTCCGATTATAGTCGGGTGCCAACTCCGTACGCGGAGTTGTGTAACGTCACATAGACATGGATATCGAGACCCGATAATGCTCGTACTTGTCTTATCAAGTACACCAGAACCCAGGACACTTGACACTATTTCATGAGACAGAGTCTTCCTGAGACATTCAAGGTGATTCTGTATAGGATGCATATTTTATGATATAGACTTTACATTCTTAGACAATTGATTCATAGCTATCAAACTTGCTGCATTAGTTATAATCGTGCGTGACATGGACATGAGGCATCGTGGACATGAGACGTGGGATTACATTGGGTGGAGAGAGACACACAGACTACAGGCTGATATTATATATAAAACATAGTATATTTCAGAGTATAATTTATAGTTATTGCCTCTACCGGCTCCCCGACACAGAGCTTGTAGTGGCTTCAGCCTGAATTCTAGTGCTGCTCTCATATTGCATATCACTTAGCTGGTTACATAGCTTACCCTCTTGTTTAATTATCTGCTGCACTGCATTTATTTTGGCTTGTATTTTCTGTACCTTGCTGTCCCCTGAGGACCTGGATCCGGATTATGTCCCCAGGTACAGCTGAAGAAAACTACCCAGAGGTGTACGGTATCGGATCACTTCTTGAAACAGAACCAGGAACAGAGGACGAGATAGTGGCCGAAGATTTCTCCTGAGCCCGGCTTCATCTTATTTCTATTTCAGTATTTTATTTCCTGTCTATTTTTCCTTAAATGTAACAGACATATTCTCGGATTGTTTCCCGAGATAACCTAATTTGATATTGCATATTTATTTCTATTGCATTTATTTCCTGGCATTAATCTGTGTTCTTTCTGTGGATGAGATTAGAAATACCTGAGACTTGTACTTATTACTGCTATACTACAGCTTAAGCATGCCCTGATGGATCCATTAAATTGGGTTGTCCATCGGTGCGTGCTGCTGGCCATTGCTTACGGGCTCAGTCCCTCGTCATTTTGGGACTGGAGCGTGACATAGTTTTTGTGGTGGCCCATGCAGGTCTACGACTAAATTGTTCGGTTTCAACTTAGGGACCGAACAGGCCTGCAATAAGATAGGATAAATTTTAGGATCTCATCCACTTGCTTGAATCGTTTTGATATCTGTATCGTATTCAAACTAACTTGAACTTGCATCTTGCCTTGTTTCCTGTGCGCCTCTTATTGGTTATTTTGGATACAGGGAAATGAACCCACAAGAGTGCAACGAGACTCCCGTCGGAACACCACAAGCTACAGGTGTCACCTATGACAATGAAGTGACACCAGTCGGAGGAGTTCCACCAACTCAACAGAGCCAGCAGGCAGGTCAACCTACCTCCCGATTCCGACGCGATGACATTCCACCTCCGCCGCAGTTCGTTCCACCAACGCCCGTACTCCCACAAGGACAGCCAATTGACGGGCAGCAGATATTCCAAATGATCTACGCAATGATGCAAGCTCAGCAACAAGTCCAACACGAGGCTCAGCGTCGCGAAGCTAACTTCTGGAGGGACAGCATCGTAACTGTACTGGAGCAGGCCAACCAACCAGCTCGACGGCCATCTACAGGCTCCATTACTGACTTCCGTCAACTGAAGCCCCGCACATTTTTTGGCAAAGAGGAGCCCACCGAAGTTCATGAGTGGCTCACCAACATACGGCATCAACTTGAAGCAGCTGAGCTTCCACGGGAACGCTGGATGACGGCCGTCCGAATGCAGTTGACAGGCAACGCGCACCACTGGTGGTTGTCTGAGGAGGCACGACTCGGACCAGACCGAGTCACTTGGGAAAAGTTTTCCAGGCTCTTCCAGGAGATGTACATTCCGGCTATCGCACGATCCGAACTGCGGGACAAATTCAATCGCCTCACTCAGGACTCTATGACGGTGGAAGAGTACAACGCGGAATTCATTCGTCTGAGCCGCTTCGCCCCAACCCTGATCCCGACAGAGGAAGAGAAGGCCGAGAAGTTCTTCGACGGACTGAACTTCGAGCTACAGAGACTCATCAGATCTGTCGCACCTACCTCCTACTCAGACGTTCTCGCTGCAGCCCGACGCATGGAACGCGTCACCAGGAGGGAGTCTCGCCACAAGCGGCCAATCACCTCAGCACCAGACAGAACATCACCGGGAGAATCTGCAAAGAGATCTCACACGCACCAGCCACCCAGGGCAGCTTCGCAGACCCTTCCTACCTGTCACTACTGCGACAAGATAGGCCATGTCGAGAGGGACTGCAGACGCAAGTTGGGATTGTGCCTGATTTGCGGCACCAATCAACACCTAGCCAAGGACTGTCCCCAGCATCGAGATGGAGCACCAAGGGCAAACCAACCAGCTTCACCAGCACCGAGGCCACCTCTGGCACCTCAGGCAACACTCTTCCAGCAAGCCCAGCAGCAGCAGAGGAATCTACCTCAAGGACGAGGGCAAGCTTATGCGATGACTGTGCAGGACGCTAATGCGAGTAAGTGATTCGTAGTTATCCGTTTCTAGTCTTGTTGTAGCTCGTGCCTACTGGTTCGTGACCTCAGCCCCAACCTAGTAAATTGCAACTTGTAATAACAACCTGGTTTTCATGAAAGTTATAGTTTTAACTAGATTTTTCTGGAAAGTGTAAACTTTCAATTTTTAGGGAAACGGTACTTCCCTAAGTATCTTGTGATGTGTTTTCAAACGATGTTTGCAACCGCGTCATCTCTGTTGACCGGTTATTCTTTGATTGCGAGGACGCAATCCTCTTAAGGGGGGTAGATTGTAAACCCCCTGAATTTTTAAAATTTTAAAAACTGGATTTTTCATAATTTTCTGGAATTTTCTGGGAATTTTCTGTAATTTAAAAACAGGGTTTTAATTTTTAAATAATTTTTAATTGATAATAAATGATATTAAAATATTATGAAAATAATATTTTTGGATATAAAATGAAAAACTGGACTTAGGGCAATTTTTCTGGAATTTATTGGGCCCCGAACCTATTTTAAAACACCTAAAAACTATTATTATTTGATTATGGACTTATTTATTTATTTATTTATTTATTTTAAACCTAACCCGGCCCAGCCCGCAGACCGGCCCAGCCCGTTTCTTATCGGGTCGGGTCGGTTCGGCCACACCCGCACCCGCCCTGACCCGACCCGGGCGACCTCCCCCTCCCCTACGATCGGGCCAGCCCGCGTCTCCCGTCCGCCGCCCGGATCGTCCGCCGCCTCCGCCGGCACGCCCCCACGACCCGACGCCTCTCCGCCTTCTCCGCCACGTCCCCGACCAACCCCCGCCCGAGCCCCCTATAAATTCCTCCCCTCCGCCCTCTTCCTCCCCCAAACCCGACCTCCCCTGAATCCTAGCTCCGGCCCCGACCGCCCCTCCACCGGCTCCGACCCCCGCGTCCCTCGCCGCACACCCGCCGTGCCCACCTCCCAGCTCCGCCGCGCAGGCCGCAGCCCTCCTCCTTCCTCCTTCCCCCAGCAGCGGCCCACACCCCCGCAGCAGCCGCCGCCGGCCGCCTGCGCTGCCCAGTACGCCGCCTCCGGCCGCCCGAGGGCCGCCCGCCGCGCCGCCCCTCGCCGAGCTGCCCCCGGCCCTCCGCCGTGTGCCCGCCGGCAGCAAGCCCTAACCCTAACCCTAATTCTTCCCTGCGTCCGACACAAGTCGGACACGTGTCGGACACGGTTTGACCCTGGTTTTCGGACCCCTTCAGGTACGTGTATCTTTTCGCTCGTAGCTCCGTTTTTGATTCCGTAAATTGAGTTGCGAAGCCTGTATGACCCTCTCGGTGTCCGGACAAACTGTTCGGGGCATCGCGTCCTGTGGTGATCGCACACAGCGATCCAAAATTAGGAAAAACCAGACCCTGTTTTACCCCGGAACTGAGTACGCCCCGCCAAACGGGACGACTTGGTCGTGTGCGGTCTTCACAGATACGTACGCCTCGTCGATATGGACGTGTGGGATTTTGCGGAAGCTGATTCGGGTGTGCGTGCACACCGGAATCAACGCGTATCCGCGAACATCGCCCCGTATCCGTACTTTCTGGAACGTGCCCTAACTTTGTGTACATACGTCGGATCGAGACAAAACTTGCGCCATCGGACTCGTAGCGATACGCTGGTCCTGTGGGTCAAGTTTGGTTCGATTCTGAGAACGTTGACGAAATCGCGTGTCGTGGGCCCCACAGGCCCCGCTCGACGGGCGATTTTGTGTTCGGCTCATCGGAATCCAATTCTGAAAGTTCCGTTGGGTTCGTATCAGCGTTTCTGACCTGTTGACACTGAGTTTGGTGAATTTGGAGACCGTTGACCCGGACGCGTTTTTCGGTGCAAAGCGGGCCCACCGGTGGACCCCGTTTTGGCCCGAAACTGCCGTTTTTGCCCTTGTCTCCAAATTGGACCCAAGGACAGGCGTTTCTAGCTGATTGATATTTTCTGGATCTGATGGTGATGTTTGTTTCAGTAACCGGAGTACCGCCTGTAATTCCAGCTGAAGTCAGAGCCGCAATTGGAATAGGAACCACAGGCAAGTGTACCTTGCCAAATCCTGCAGCTTGCTAATTATTTTCTGGACTTAATTATGCATTAGTGGGCAAGTAAAGCTTGCCAATTCTCAGTAATTATTGATATAGTATTTTACTTGATTTCTTGTGGAATTAAATGTAAACTTGTTTTAACTGCTTAACCTAGGAAACGGGTGACGTGCTTAGTGTCCGATTATAGTCGGGTGCCAACTCCGTACGCGGAGTTGTGTAACGTCACATAGACATGGATATCGAGACCCGATAATGCTCATACTTGTCTTATCAAGTACACCAGAACCCAGGACACTTGACACTATTTCATGAGACAGAGTCTTCCTGAGACATTCAAGGTGATTCTGTATAGGATGCATATTTTATGACATAGACTTTACATTCTTAGACAATTGATTCATAGCTATCAGACTTGCTGCATTAGTTATAATCGTGCATGACATGGACATGAGGCATCGTGGACATGAGACGTGGGATTACATTGGGTGGAGAGAGACACACAGACTACAGGCTGATATTATATATAAAATATAGTATATTTCAGAGTATAATTCATAGTTATTGCCTCTACCGGCTCCCCGACATAGAGCTTGTAGTGGCTTCAGCCTGAATTCTAATGCTGCTCTCATATTGCATATCACTTAGCTGGTTACATAGCTTACCCTCTTGTTTAATTATCTGCTGTACTGCATTTATTTTGGCTTGTATTTTCTGTACCTTGCTGTCCCCTGAGGACCTGGATCCGGATTATGTCCCCAGGTACAGCTAAAGAAAACTACCCAGAGGTGTACGGTACCGGAGCACTTCTTGAAACAGAACCAGGAACAGAGGACGAGATAGTGGCCGAAGATTTCTCCTGAGCCCGGCTTAATCTACACAGTATTTCCATTTCAGTATTTTATTTCCTGTCTATTTTTCCTTAAATGTAACAGACATATTCTCGGATTGTTTTCCGAGATAACCTAATTTGATATTGCATATTTATTTCTATTGTATTTATTTCCTGGCATTAATCTGTGTTCTTTCTGTGGATGAGATTAGAAATACCTGAGACTTGTACTTATTACTGCTAGACTACAGCTTAAGCATGTCCTGATGGATCCATTAAATTGGGTTGTCCATCGGTGCGTGCTGCTGGCCATTGCTCACGGGCTCAGTCCCTCGTCATTTTGGGACTGGGGCGTGACACTAATTTAGTGTTAATAGATATTAATAAGATTATATATAAATTATTTATATTATCTTTAATTTTATTTAAGATTATAAATTATTGAGATAAACTCAAACTCTATTTTAAATTAATTCAAATCCTGAGCCTACTAGGAAAGTAACTTCATGCATATCTTATCCTTATTTAAACTCATCTTAATCATATCCAAATTAGCAAATCCTAGTCGTATTCAATTAAGTAGTCTCCACAATTATAAATATCTATTAGACTTATGGAATAAATTATCTTTCATAATTTTTTTTCCCAAACTCCTCTCTTTTTCGTCCAAAAACAGTCAAAATTCATCATAAATTCAGCCTCATTTTCTAGTAGTTATGACGACTTAAAAAAACGATATCTCCTAGATCCGGACTCCAAACGCGCTACAATTTTTTTTGTTAGAACTATATCAAGGTTAGATTTCTGAATATTAAATTATTTTAATAATTTATGAACCTATTTTTTCCAAAAATTCTAAAAGTGCCAGCTGTCCGAAATCAGACGCGTTTTTGTATTTCCGAGATTTTGGAAGATCCTGAATTCGAAATTATGAACCGTTTGAAGTTTTGGAAAGTTAACATGATGAAATTACATAAAATAATATTTTCATAATTTAACATGTAATTTTAATTTACTGTAAAATTTGTGCAACGTAGAGGTAAATAGGAAACCACCGAAAATTGTCACATATGCGCCCTTGTGGACATAACTCTTTACCGACTTATGATTTTATGAAACCGTCGATTCTGGTATTCATGTTGCACTAAAATCTATAAAATTCTACACACAAATCAAATATTTGAGTCAGTTGACTTTTTGGTCAACGGATTGCCTTAATTTGCGTGCCACGGATCACAAATTCGTAAAGTTGACTTTCTTTGGACCAAAATTAGGGTTTAACAATAAAATCAGATTATAATAAGATTAAAAAAATATTTTAGGTTATTTCATTCATAATTAAAATAGTTTAAAATGGAGGAACCTATTCACCCACTTTTGTAACCTAACTTGTTTAATTTAGTGACGGGTAGATCGGACGACGCCTTGAGTTGCGACTTTATCCCTTTTCAGACCAGACAAGATACCTTGCCAAATTACTTACAGTACTTTGCATGCTTATTATATTTTTATATATTCATTGCATATGTGTTTTCTTTCAGTCATAATTATATACTATATATATGTTGACACACACTTGACACATAGTATCATGGAAGGGGAGGACAATCAGTAGGCGTATGGGCTATAACCACTCTGGTAAACCGTAGTAACTAGCACGCACTACGGTAGTTGTGTCGCGCTGGTCGCTACCCTCGAGGTATGTCGATTTCTGGTGTCGCGCTGGTCGCTACCCTTGAGGTATGTCGATTTCTGATATTCTTGACGTGTGTGTGAGTTGTGAGATTAGATAGAGTAACCTACCCATGACCATACGTTGAAAAGTTGTCCTCATTATGCATTTCATATAGGTTGTCTTGTACAACATACTTATATATTTTCTGTCTATTATGCATGTTTTACTGTATTCAATTGGCATGCTTCTATGTATCTTGTTACGTCCCTCTGAGGACCTGATCCCTTTTCAGGTGTAGACGATCTTGACTATTCGCAGGAGCACGGATCAGGACTTGCTACTTATCTCTTTCGAGGAGGTCTTCTCTTCGAGTCTCATTGTTCATTAGATGTTCTTATGTGGTTTCCCTTATATTCTAGTTTGTCTGTAGATTTGTTTCCACCCGACTATTATTCTTTGATACTTCATATTAAGATTAAGTTATATAGTAGATTGGTTATTTATTTCTATTTGATTATGTGGATGAGATTTAGTTATGCCCTGTGACTTGTGACAATATATATACCACATGTGAGTTAACATTCATATTAAAGTGTACGTGTGTATTATGGTATCCATATATTGGAGTTGCCATGTACATACTGTCACGCTCCAGTCCCAAAATATGTAGGACTAGAAATACATAAGCATGCCAGCCGTTTGTACATGGCAACTCCAATATATGGATACCATAATACATACGTACGCTATAATATAAATATTAACTCACATGTGGTATATATATAGTCATAAGTCATAGAAATACTAATCTCATCCACACAACAAGTCATAGAAAAGAAATAACTAAACTAGAATAATGAGTCTGAATCATCAAAAAATAATAGTCGGGTGGAGACAAATCCACTACCAATGACTATATCAATACTAAAATAAGAGAGAAGGGTAAATCTCCAATATAAAATAAGATGATGATATAAAGGTATCAGCGAAGCGATTCATCGCTAGAGATAATCAAAGACGCTCAGAAGGTAAGACCTCATCGGAAGAGATAACTAGTAAGTCCTGATCCGTGCTCCTGCGAATAGTCAAGATCGTCTACACCTGAAAAGGGACCAGGTCCTCAGAGGGACGTAACAAGATACATAGAAGCATGCCAATTGAATACAGTAAAACATGCATAAATAGACAAAAAATATACAAGTACGTTGTACAAGACAATCTATATAAAATGCATAATGAGGACAACTTTTCGACGTATGGGCATGGGTAGGCTACTCGATCTAATCTCACAACTCACACACACGTCAGGGACATCAGAAATTGACATACCTCGGGGGTAGCGACCAGCGCGATACCAGAAATTGACATACCTCGGGGGTAGCGACCAGCACGACACACTACCGTAGTGCGTGCTAGTTATTACGGTTTACCAGAGTGGTTATAGCCCATACGCCTACTGATTGTCCTTCCCTCCCATGATACTATGTGTCAAGTGTGTGTCAACATATATATAGTATATAATTAAGACTGAAAGAAAACACACATGCAATGAATATATAAAAAATATAATAAGCATGCAAAGTACTGTAAGCAATTTGGCAAGGTATCTTGCCTGGCAAGAGAGCTACAAAGTGTAACGTCCAGGAGTCAAGCACACAGGATCAGAAACTACGACCTCAGAATGAACGTCTCCGGATGCTGAAAAAATATCACCAATGTTCCCAGAATAAGCGAGATAGCTAAAAAATACTACCCTTTCGTCCAATTTGGATACAGGGGCAAAACAGTAATTTTGGGTCAAAGCGGGATCCACATATGATCCACTTTGCACCAAAAAGCGTGCCAGGAGTAAAAGATAAAAGGGATAAATTATAGGTCAAACAAATTCTAAATGTCAGTACGAACTCAAAGGTACGTCCAATTTTGGATTCCGGTGAGCCGAACACAAATTCGCCCAAAAAGTCAACCGTGGGGCCCGCAAATAGGCAGCTTGGTCAACTGTCTCAAAATCGCGTAAAATGGGTCACAGGACCAGCGTGATACCATGAATCCAATGGCGCAAGTTTTGTTGCATTATGACGAGCGTACACTAAATGGTGCGGTATTTTACAAAAGTAGCGATACAGAGCCTTTTTACGGATACGGGGTGATTCTGACGCGCATACAAGTCCAAATCAGTTTTCGCAAAAGCTCACACATCTGGACATACCATACGCGCCTTTCGGTGCAACTGGTACGCGATGAGGCATTCCCGTTTGATGGGGCGCGCTCCGTATCACAAATTTTATCATTTTAAAAATAAGTTTTTCTGAATTTTTAACCTAATTTAGTTCTGCATATAACACCAAATAAAATAATGTAATTAACAGAAAATAATTTTGGTTATATGGTCTTTACATAGCAAAAAGAAAATATAAGTTTGAATCTCTGTGGTGGGAGATACGAGTCCATAAACATGGGTCATTGCAGCAGTCTTTCTGTAGCATAAAAGTTATAATTTTTCTCCAACTTGGCCTCAATTTTCACCTAGGGTTGCGCGCTGTTCGGAGAAAACTAATACATAGAGTTGGAAGAGGGATAGGTTGTGAACATACCGGTGAAGACGGGGTCGAATTTGGTCGCAAGATGGAGCAGAAATCCGGACATGAACAGGGGTACGTTGCTGTCAATTTCTGTGGCGGTGTGCGCGGGTGTTGTAACCCCCTAAATTTTCAAATTATTAAATCTTGGATTTTTTCCAATTTTCTGGAATTTTCTGGGAATTTTCTGTAATTAAAATCAAGATTTTCAATTAATAAATAATTTCTAATTGGCAATAAATAATATTAAAATATCATAAAAATAACATTTTTGGGTGTAAAATGAAAAACTGGACTTAGGGTAATTTTTCTGGATTTTTCTGGGCCTCAGACCTATTTTTAAATACCTCAAAACTATTTTTATAAATTAATTAATTAAAATATTTATATTTATATTTATTATTATTATTTTATTTTATTTTATATTTTTATTTTTTTCTTTTCCTTGGGCCCGGCCCGGCCCAGTGGGCCGAGCCCAGCGCCCAGCCCAGCCCGTCTCCCTTGCGGGTCGGGCGGGTCTGCCCAGACCCGTTAGCCCCGACCCGACCCGCGCGAACCCAGCCCCTCTCCGCCCGCGTCCAGCGCCGGCCTCCGCGCGCAGCGCCGCGCGTTCCGCGCCCCGCTCCCCGCTCCCCGCGCCACGTTCCCCCGACCTCCGCCATCCCCGGTTGACCAGCGCGCCTCCGCCCCTATTTAAACCCCGAGCGCCGTCTCCTCCACCACCCTCACCCTAACCCTAACTCTCCGGCCACCCGACCACGCTCCGCCGCTGCCGCCTCAGCGCTCCCCGCCGACCTCCTCGCCTCGCCCCGGCGCCGCCAGCACCTCCTCCCCTCTCCTCCGCTCCTCCTCCGGCGCCACCCGCCCGACTCCAGCAGCAGCACGAACAGCAGCCGCAGCCGCCGCTGCCGGCCGCCCCGAGCCACCGCCGCTCCCGTGAACGCCGCGCCGCCCCTCGGCGAACAGTCCCCCGCCCTCGCCGGCCGCCCAGCAGCCGCCCTCCGCCGTCCACGGCTGGATTTCAGACGAAACCCTAACCCTAACCCTATTTCGGTCCCTGTGTCCGACACGAGTCGGACACGTGTCGGACACGGTTCGAACCCGGTTTTCAGGTCCCCTTTAGGTACGTGTAACTTTCGCCTCGTAGCTCTATTTTCATTTCCGTAAATTGCGTTGTGAAGCCTGTATGACCCTCTCGGTGTCCGGACAAACTGTTCGGGACATCGCGTCCTGTGGTGATCGCACACCGCGATCCAAAAACAGGAAAAACTAGACCCTATTTCACCCCGGAACTGAGTGCGCCCCGCCAAACGGGATGACTTGGTCGCGTGCGGTCTTCACAGATACGTGCGCCTCGTCGATACGGACGTGTGAGATTTTGCGGAAGCTGATTCGGGTGTGCGTGCACACCGGAATCAACGCGTATCCGCGGACATCGCCCCGTATCCGACTTTTCTGCAATTCACCCTAACTTCGTGCACACATGTCGGATCGAAACGAAACTTGCGCCATCGGACTCGTAGCGATACGCTGGTCCTGTGGGTCAAGTTTGGTTCGATTCTGAGAACGTTGACGAAATCGCGTGTCGTGGGCCCCACAGGCTCCGCTCGACGGGCGATTTTGTGTTCGGCTCATCGGAATCCAAATCTAAAAGTTTCGTTGGGTTCGTATCAGCGTTCCTGACCTGTTGACACTAAGTTTGGTGAATTTGGAGACCTTTGACCTGGACACGTTTTTCGGTGCAAAGCGGGCCCATCGGCGGACCCCGTTTTGATCCGAAACTGCCTTTTTTGCCCTTGTCTCCAAATTAGACCCAAGGACAGACGTTTCTAGCTATTTGACATTTTCTGAGCATGATGGTAATGTCTATTTCAGCTTTTGGACTCATCTCTGGATTTTTCCCCAAATAACCATATTAATCAGATCCAAACAACAGGCAAGTACCTGCACTTCAAGTTAATCTTTATATATTGTGATAATTAATTCTCTGCCATACATGTACCCTTGATGTTTACACCTAGTGTTAGAAATGTTGAATTTTATGTCTTGAATACTGGAGTTCATGTCTTATTTTTCGTGTCGGGTGGGAGAATACTAAGGAGGCATGGAGTTTACCCTTTCCCCTGTATTGTCTAATAGCTGTTGGTACACGACTGTCCATCAGCCGGATCTCGATTATATTGTCTAATAGCCGTTTATGACGGCCGGATTAGCCTTATAAACCCCTACATACCAACTATGTATTCTAAAAACAAACACAAGTTCACACAGATAGTTCTGGTCATGTTATATTTCTTGCTGGCTATTGTAGTTTCATTTCCTGTTTTATTTATTTCTGTTTCTCATATTCCTGTTTACAGTTAACTCTGAGATAATAATGTTCTGTTAATGCTGTTTCTCAACATGATATCCAATGTTTAATTGTCATAAAATATTTAGTTTAACCTTGTTGTGCACTGTGTACTTTGCTCCTTTCCTGACTGGATCTGTTGATTTAGGCGATGATGAGGATCTTGCCCCTACTTATTATGGTCCCTTTGAGGGGACTGATGATACCTATGAGGAGCCAGAACCCACCCAGGAGACCCCTGCTGCTGAGTAGCTAGTAGTAGCTATCTTTCATTCTATTCTTATCTTATTTATCGGGTTTGTCCCCGACTTCATTTTGAAATCCTGTACTAAAACATTTGAATCTGTTGTCACATTTATTTCAGTTGCAATCTTAAGTTCAATTCTCATTATTATCTTGTCTATGTTATTTGTGAATGAGCTAGTTAGTAAATATGGATTGACCTAGACAGCGTACTACCGCCGACTCTGCGGCGTAGGCTGGACGTACCCACGCACTCGTGCCCAAATTTCCGGGTGCGGGTCGTGACACGTTTTTATGGTGGCCCATGCAGGTCCTATCCTAAAATAGGGAAATACCCTAGGACAGGGTATGGAATAAGATTGAGGATTCTAGGGAAAGCTCATTCACAATATAGGGTCCTTATTTCAATTCTTGATATCATTTCTGCTCAATTTTCCTATCGCCTTTGATTTCCAAGTATTCTATTCTGATCTTTCTACCCCTTAATCTTTCAGCATAGTTCAGATGAGGAACACAGTAGGAGGCACATCAGAACCAACTGAGCAGAATGTGCCCGAGACTCTTGCACTTCCGCCGCCTCCATCTGTTCCGGCAGTTACTCTAGATGGGGCACAGCTACTTGGAGTGTTCCAGGGATTGGTGGAATCCCAGAAGGAACAAACTGCCCTGCTACGGACCAGCCTTTCAGAAGCTCTTTGGACCCGGGAGTCACCACAAAAGAGGCCAGGAAGTGCCAAGGACTTTAAGAACCTTAGACCCCTGGAATTCTATGGAACTGAAGGCATTCTCTATGCCGATGAATGGATAGAGAACGTAAAGCGACTCCTGAAGACTGCTCGGGTCCCTGATGATCTCAAAGTGGAGTCCGCAAGCCTGCAACTGTTCGACATAGCTCGGACCTGGTTCAGAGATGAACCCCAACTATCTGCTCCTGACCTCACCTGGGAAGATTTTAAGAGGCTATTCAAGGAGAAATTCTACCCCGAAGTGGCTCGGGAAGCTCTCGAAAGCCAATTCGAGAGACTGGAGCAAGGTAACCTGACTGTTGATGAGTATACTGCTGAATTTAGCAGGTTAAGCCACTTTGCGGAGTACATGGTTCGTACCCCGGAGGACAGAGCCCATAGATTCAAGAAGGGGTTGTCTCCGGATATTCGCCTTGCTGTCACCACCAGCCGAGCTCGCACCTACGAGGAAATCTTGAGCGTGGCACAAGGCGTTGAGAGAGACATGGGGCATAAGCTAAAGCGAGAAAGAGATACCAAAAATACGGGACCCAACAAACGCCCTTTTCAACAACAACAATAGAGGGCCCCGCAGCAAGCTCAGCGTCCTCTCCCTCGAGCTCCAGCACCCCAACACCAGGCCCAGGGACAGAACCAACAAGCTGCTGCTTGTAACTATTGTCATAGACCAGGCCATACTTGGCAAGTTTGCAGAAAGAGGCTAGGTGTTTGTCTACTTTGTGGCTCAGCAGCACATCAAGTGAGGGACTGTCCCGCTGCTCAAGGACGCGGACAGGCTTACGTAATGACCGTGGAGAACGCGCAAACTCTGGAAGCAGCTAATGCGCGTAAGTGATTCGTAGATATCTTTTCTAGTATTGTTTTCGTGCCTATTGGTTCGTGACCTCAGCCCCAACCTAGTAATTTTTGAACTTGCTAAATAACCTGGAATGCTTTTATATTTGATAACTGTAGAGATTTTGAGATTTTTGCTATTGTGCTTATTATATGTGTCTTGTGAACTTCAATAAATTTGTACCTCTTTTCATCATCATCTAGCGCACTTAACTTTGCTAAACTCGACTAATGCTGCTATTTTATAGCCTAGTTTTGCAAGCTTACTCTTTATCGGGCTTGTTCGTGACACCTATATTATTGAGGCCTGATCAACCCCACTAATACAAGTGTCTACTCAGAATCAGTGTACTACGGTCTGATCAACCTTAGTGCATTTTGATTCGCACTTCGCACAACTACTTTACGTGGATTGAGATATATAGTTGACTAGTATACTTGCCCCTAAATACGTCCGAGCATATCGTATCAGCATTACCAGAATAGAATCTCGATCCTTAACCGCCTGACAATTCCCATTAGAATTCCTGAAAAATGCCTTGATCCCTATACCTCTGTTCTACCACCCCGCCCTTAAACTCTTTATTATTGATCCTCGTCTTTCCTTATTTCGGAAAGACAAAAACCTGTGGTTGGTATAAGTTGATTTGTAGTGCTAGACATACCCCTCAGACCGGTCGAATTGATGATAACCTCTATGACTAAGGGAATACCATAGGTGGTGTATTTGTATTGCAGACTTAAAGATTCAATACCATGATTAATTAAGTTGGGACCTAGCTTTACTAGTTGTACAGCCATAGAGGATATGGGTAAAATTATAAGTTGGGTAGCAACCGCAATGTTCACCTGAGAGAAACCCGTTAGACTATAATCAAGTAAGTTTGGACAGAGAGAACCCTGCCATAATTTAAATTTCGAGGACAAAATTTTTATAAGTTGGGTAGATTGTAACCCCCTAAATTTTCAAATTATTAAATCTTGGATTTTTCCCAATTTTCTGGAATTTTCTGGGAATTTTCTGTAATTAAAATCAAGGTTTTTAATTAATAAATGATTTTTAATTGGCAATAAATAATATTAAAATATCATGAAAATAATATTTTTGGGTGTAAAATGAAAAACTGGACTTAGGATAATTTTTCTGGATTTTTCTGGGCCTCAGACCTATTTTTAAATACCTCAAAACTATTTTTATAAATTAATTAATTAAAATATTTATATTTATTATTATTATTATTATTTTATTTTATTTTATATTTTTATTTTTTTCTTTTCCTTGGGCCCGGCCCGGCCCAGTGGGCCGAGCCCAGCGCCCAGCCCAGCCCGTCTCCCTTGCGGGTCGGGCGGGTCTGCCCAGACCCGTTAGCCCCGACCCGACCCGCGCGAACCCAGCCCCTCTCCGCCCGCGTCCAGCGCCGGCCTCCGCGCGCAGCGCCGCGCGTTCCGCGCCCCGCTCCCCGCTCCCCGCGCCACGTTCCCCCAACCTCCGCCATCCCCGGCTGACCAGCGCGCCTCCGCCCCTATTTAAACCCCGAGCGCCGTCTCCTCCACCACCCTCACCCTAACCCTAACTCTCCGGCCACCCGACCACGCTCCGCCGCTGCCGCCTCAGCGCTCCCCGCCGACCTCCTCGCCTCGCCCCGGCGCCACCAGCACCTCCTCCCCTCTCCTCCGCTCCTTCTCCGGCGCCACCCGCCCGACTCCAGCAGCAGCACGAACAGCAGCCGCAGCCGCCGCTGCCGGCCGCCCCGAGCCACCGCCGCCCCCGTGAACGCCGCGCCGCCCCTCGGCGAACAGTCCCCCGCCCTCGCCGGCCGCCCAGCAGCCGCCCTCCGCCGTCCACGGCTGGATTTCAGACGAAACCCTAACCCTATTTCGGTCCCTGTGTCCGACACGAGTCGGACACGTGTCGGACACGGTTCGAACCCGGTTTTCAGGTCCCCTTCAGGTACGTGTAACTTTCGCCTCGTAGCTCTGTTTCCATTTCTGCAAATTGCATTGTGAAGCCTGTATGACCCTCTCGGTGTCCGGATAAACTGATCGGGACATCGCGTCCTGTGGTGATCGCACACCGCGATCCAAAAACAGGAAAAACCAGACCCTATTTCACCCCGGAACTGAGTGCGTCCCGCCAAACGGGACGACTTGGTCGCGTGCGGTCTTCACAGATACGTGCGCCTCGTCGATACGGACGTGTGAGATTTTGCGGAAGCTGATTCGGGTGTGCGTGCACACCGGAATCAACGCGTATCCGCGGACATCGCCCCGTATCCGACTTTTCTGCAATTTACCCTAACTTCGTGCACACACGTCGGATCAAAACGAAACTTGCGCCATCGGACTCGTAGCGATACGCTGGTCCTGTGGGTCAAGTTTGGTTCGATTCTGAGAACGTTGACGAAATCGCGTGTCGTGGGCCCCACAAGCTCCGCTCGACGGGCAATTTTGTGTTCGGCTCATCGGAATCCAAATCTGAAAGTTCCGTTGGGTTCGTATCAGCGTTCCTGACCTATTGACACTAAGTTTGGTGAATTTGGAGACCTTTGACCCGGACACGTTTTTCGGTGCAAAGCGGGCCCATCGGCGGACCCCGTTTTGACCCGAAACTGCCTTTTTTGCCCTTGTCTCTAAATTGGACCCAAGGACAGGCGTTTCTAGCTATTTGATATCTTTTGAGCATGATGGTAATGTCTATTTCAGCTTTTGGACTCATCTCTGGATTTTTCCCCAAAGAACCATATTAATCAGATCCAAACAACAGGCAAGTACCTGCACTTCAAGTTAATCTTTATATATTGTGATAATTAATTCCCTGCCATACATGTACCCTTGATGTTTACACCTAGTGTTAGAAATGTTGAATTTTATGTCTTGAATACTGGAGTTCATGTCTTGTTTTTCGTGTCGGGTGGGAGAATACTAAGGAGGCATGGAGTTTACCCTTTCCCCTGTATTGTCTAATAGCTGTTGGTACACGACTGTCCATCAGCCGGATCTCGATTATATTGTCTAATAGCCGTTTATGACGGCCGAATTAGCCTTATAAACCCCTACATGCCAACTATGTATTCTAAAAACAAACACAAGTTCACACAGATAGTTCTGGTCATGTTATATTTCTTGCTGGCTATTGTAGTTTCATTTCCTGTTTTATTTATTTCTGTTTCTCATATTCCTGTTTACAGTTAACTCTGAGATAATAATGTTCTGTTAATGCTGTTTCTCAACATGATATCCAATGTTTAATTGTCATAAAATATTTAGTTTAACCTTGTTGTGCACTGTGTACTTTGCTCCTTTCCTGACTGGATCTGTTGATTTAGGCGATGATGAGGATCTTGCCCCTACTTATTATGGTCCCTTTGAGGGGACTGATGATACCTATGAGGAGCCAGAACCCACCCAGGAGCCCCTGCTGCTGAGTAGCTAGTAGTAGCTATCTTTTATTCTATTCTTATCTTATTTATCGGGTTTGTCCCCGACTTCATTTTGAAATCCTGTACTAAAATATTTGAATCTGTTGTCACATTTATTTCAGTTGCAATCTTAAGTTCAATTCTCATTATTATCTTGTCTATGTTATTTGTGAATGAGCTAGTTAGTAAATATGGATTGACCTAGACAGCGTACTACCGCCGACTCTGCGGCATAGGCTGGACGTACCCACGCACTCGTGCCCGAATTTTCGGGTGCGGGTCGTGACAGGTGTTGACGCTGGGCGTAGGCTGGACGTACCCATATTTACGATTTCGATTCTGTGGCGTAGGCTGGACGTACCCACGCACTCGTACTCGTATCTTGCACCCTGTACCTCCGATTTCGATTTTGTAAATTGCGTTGCGAAGCCTGTATGACCCTCTCGGTGCCCGGACAAACCGCTCGGGACATCGCGTCCTGTGGTGATCGCACACCGCGATCCAAAAACAGGAAAAATCAGACCCTGTTTTACCCCGGAACTGAGTACGCCCCGCCAAACGGGACGACTTGGTCGCGTGCGGTCTTCACAGATACGTGCGCGCCGTCGATACGGACGTGTGGGATTTTGCGGAAGTGGATTCGGGTGTGCGTGCACACCGAAATCAACGCGTATCCGCGGACATCGCCCCGTATCCGAATTTTCTGCAATTCACCCTAACTTCGTGCACATACGCCGGATTGAGACAAAACTTGCGCCATCAGACTCGTAGCGATACGCTGGTCCTGTGGGTCAAGTTTGGTTCGATTCTGAGAACGTTGACGAAATTGCGTGTCGTGGGCCCCACAGGTCCCGCTCGACGGGCGATTTTGTGATCGGCTCATCGAAATTCAATTCTGAAAGTTCCGTTGGGTTCGTATCAGCGTTCCTGACCTTTTGACAATAAGTTTGGTGAATTTGGAGACCGTTGACCCTGACACGTTTTTCGGTGCAAAGCGGGCCCACCGGTGGACCCCGTTTTGACCCAAAATTATCGTTTTTGCCCTTGTCTCCAAATTGGACCCAAGGACAGGCGTTCCTAGCTATTTGACACATTCTGAGCGTGATGGTACTATTTATTTCAGCTTTCGGAGACATCTCTGGAAATTTCCGAGAACAGGACCTTAGTAGAATCCAAACATCAGGCAAGTGCACCTTGCCAACTTGCAGTCTTTATTTTCATATTTCCTGTGATAATATTTTGCTAGATCTCTTGTGTAAATTCATATAAACTTGTTTAAACTGCTTAACCTAAGAAACGTATGACGTACCTAGTGTCCGATCATAGTCGGGTGCCAACACCGTACGCGGTGTTGGGTTCGTCATTTAGAGATAGATTTACGATACCCTTTACTCTTGTACTTGACCTATCAAGTACCCTACAACCCAGGACACTTGACACTATACATGGACAGAATCTTTCTGAGATATTCATGGTGATTCTGTATAGGATGCAGGACTTGACAGAGATATTTATTTATAGACAGTATGACTTGTTACATTAGTTATAATCCCGCTGACATGGACATGAGACGTTATAGTCATGGTTTGCGTGATTACATTGGGTGGGAAGAGACACACAGGCTACAGGCTGTTCTATATATATATCTACTATTATTGTGAGGTTGTAGACTCTCCAGCAGAGCTAGACCCTTTACGTGTTATTACTGCTACCGGCTCCCCGACACAGAGCTTGTAGCGGTCTCAGCCTGAGTACTAGTGTTGCTCTCATTTGCATATCACATAGATGGTTACATAGTTTATCCTGCTGTTTTATTTATTTATTTGCTACACTGCTTATTTATTTGGCTTGTATTTTCTGTACCTTGCTATGTCCCCTGAGGACCTGGAATGGATTATGTCCCCAGGTTTAGCTGAGGAGCAGTACCCCGAGATATACGGGACCGGAGCTGAAGCTATTGCTGGAGCAGAACTGAACCCTGAAGACGAGGTGACTGCCGAAGACTTCTCCTGAGTACCTGTTCCCGTACTCAGTATTTATTTCATGTTTATCTCTTTTGTTCTTGGCCTATTGAGCCAGAGTATTCAGACATAAGCCGGATTATTTCTCCGACTGACTTGTTGCTGCTATTTATTTCCATTTCATTATGCAGTTTATTTCTTTATCTTTTATGGATGAGATTAGTGTGACTTGTTGTAGTAGACCTTCTTTACAGCTTAAGTGCGCCCTGATGGTTCCATTAAATTGGGTTGACCATCGGTGCATGCTGCTGGCCATTGCCACGTGTCTAGTCCCTCGATATTTTGGGACTGGAACGTGACATAGTTTTTGTGGTGGCCCATGCAGGTCTAAACTAAATTGTTCGGTTTCAACTTAGGGACCGAACATGCCTGCAATAAGATAGGATAAGTTTATAGGATCTCATCCATTGATTGAATCATTTTTGGTCTCTATTTCGAATTCAATTAAATTGCTTGAATTGCATCCTGTTTTGATTCCTCTGTGCGTTCTCATTGTTTCCTTTTGATGCAGAGTAATGGATCACAGAAGTAGTGACGAGACCCCCTTGGGTACACCGCCTGAAGCGGTGGTTACCTGTGAAGCTGGAACGACGCCAGATACCAGAGGATAATCCTCTTAGAACAATCAAACTGGCCAGCCAAGTTCCAGGTTCAGGCGTGATGACATCCCGCCTCCTCCCCAGTTCCCTCCTACGATGCCTGTCTTTCCCCCAGGGCAGGCAATGGACGGCCAGCAAATGTTCCAGATGTTCTACGCAATAATGCAGGCCCAACAGCAGACCCAACAGGAGGCCCAATGCCGAGAGGCCGAGAACCTAAGGAACAGCCTAGTCGCAGCATTGGAACATACAAATCCACCAAATAGGCGGCTAGCGACGGGATCTATCACAGATTTCCGTCAACTCAAGCCCCGTACCTTCTCGGGCAAGGAAGGACCAACTGAAGTTCATGAATGGCTTACGAACACGCAGCATCAGTTGGAGGCCGCTGAACTACCAAGGGACAAATGGATGATTGCCGTCAGGATGCAACTGACGGACAACGCGCACCATTGGTGACTGTCCGAAGAAAGAAGGCTCGAACATGATCAGGTCACCTGGGAGGAGTTCTCCAGACTCTTCCAGGAAATGTACATCCCTGCTGTTGCTCGGTCAGAACTCCGAGACAGATTCAACCGCCTGATCCAGGGCAACATGACGGTGGAGGAATATAACGCCGAATTCATTCGCCTGAGCCGCTTCTCCCCTTCTCTAATTCATACCGAAGAAGAGAAGGCGGAGAAGTTCTTTGATGGACTCAGGTTCGAGCTTCAGAAGTTAATCGGATCGGTCGCGCCCACATCTTACTCCGACGTCCTAGCTGCAGCACGTCGGATGGAGCGCATTACTCGGAGGGAATCAAGCCTGAAACGTCCATTCTCCTCAGCACCGTCCAAGTCGTCACCAGGGGAATCTGCTAAACGGCCCCAGAAGAGCCCGCTTCCAAGAGCAGCAACTAAGAACCTGCCTACTTGCCATTACTGCGGCAAAGTAGGACATATTGAAAGAGAATGTAGACGCAAACTGGGACTCTGCCTGGTTTGTGGATCCGGACAACACTTCTCAAAGGACTGCTCGGAACGTCGAGAGGGAGTTCCGAATCGACCAGCTCCACCTGCAGCTCTTCCAGCTGGGGGAGCAACACAGACAGGGCCTGGGGGAGCCAAGCCACCTCTACCACCTCAGGCAGCAATGTTCCAGCAAGCTCGTCAGCAAAGGGGTCCCGCTCAGGGACGAGGTCAGGCATATGCACTAGCAGTCACTGAGGAAGCTACTGCAGGCGAAGTGATAGCAGGTACCATATTAGTAGCTTCAATTCCTGCTGTAGCATTATTTGATTCTGGAGCCTCGCATTCATTTATTGCTGCTAGTTTCGTAGCCACACATAGAGTAGCTACCGCACCTCTCTCGAAGATGAAGAGAATTCTAACGGGAGGTGGAATTATCCCGGTTAGTGATTTCTGTAGATCATGTTCGGTAGTAGTCTGTGGCCGAGAGATGCGAGCCCAATTCCTGATATTTTCTATGCCTGATTACGATGTTGTACTTGGTATGGACTGGTTAAGTCAGTACCATGCGACACTGGACTGCCAGCTTGGAAAAGTAATATTTAAACCCCCTAGCCATCCTGAGTTTGAATTTCTTCGAGGAGCTGTAGAACAAGGTGTCCAGCCAACTCTTAGGGTATTAACTGTAGAAGAGGATTCAGGTTACCCAAGAGTCATAACGGAATTTGTGGATGTATTTCCCGACGACCTTTCAGGTTTACCACCTGATCGGGAGATAGAATTCACAATAGACCTAACTCCAGGAGCCGAACCTATCACTTCATCGGTATATCGGCTAGCACCTAAGGAGTTAGTAGAATTGAAAGCACAAGTTGACGACCTTCTGGAGCAAGGATTTATCCGGCCGAGTGTTTCACCTTGGGGAGCGCCCATACTTTTTGTACCCAAGAAGGACGGAACTGTGCGGTTGTGCATTGATTACAGAGCCTTTAATGCTGTAACTGTTAAGAACCGGTACCCCTTACCACGCATTGATGACTTGTTTGACCAATTGAGTGGTGCTAGGGTATTCTCAAAGATTGACCTTAGATCCGGTTATCACCAGATTAGGGTGAAGAAGGAAGATATCCCAAAGACGGCCTTCAGGACTAAGTATGGACATTATGAGTTCCTAGTAATGCCGTTTGGTTTAACCAACGCACCTGCTATATTTATGAGTTTGATGAACGGAGTCTTCCATCAGTACTTGGATAAGTTCGTGGTGGTATTCATTGATGATATTCTAGTCTACTCCAAGGACCACGAAGAGCACGAGGAACACCTCAGAATTGTGCTAGAAACTTTGAGAAGGGAGAAGCTGTATGCCAAACTCAGCAAATATGAGTTCTGTATGGACAAGGTGCCATTCTTAGGACATATTATCTCGGGTGAAGGACTTTCTGTGGACCCAGAGAAGGTCATTGCTATAGAAACCTGGCCTACCCCTACCTCTGTTGCAGAAGTGAGAAGTTTTCTTGGACTTGCTGGGTATTACCGGCGGTTCGTAGAAAATTTTTCAAGGACCGCAGAGCCGATGACTAAGCTGACACGGAAGGATCAGGAGTTCATATGGACGGAAGAATGCCATAATGCCTTTAAAGAATTAAAGAGGCGTCTAATAACAGCACCAGTCTTGACTCTTCCCACAGGGTCAGGAGGTTTTGTTGTTTATAGTGATACGTCCGATAGTGGACTAGGTTGTGTCTTGATGCAACATGGCAAGGTTATCGCTTATGCATCGAGGCAGCTGAAGGTCCACGAGAAGAATTATCCAACGCACGACCTGGAGCTAGCTGCAGTAATTTTTGCATTGAAAATCTGGAGGCATTATCTGTATGGAGAGAAGGTTGAAATATTCACTGATCATAAGAGCTTGAAGTATGTTTATACTCAGAAGGAGCTCAACATGAGGCAAAGGCGTTGGCTTGAGTTGATGGTGGACTTTGACATAGATCTGCAGTACCACCCGGGGAAAGCAAATGTTGTAGCCGACGCCCTCAGCAGAAAACCCTCGGCTTATTTCTTAACGGAGCAGCCTCAGCTATTACAAGACTTGCAAGATCTTCAGATAGAGGTTGTTCTACCTGGACAAAATGGTTTGCTGGCTAACCTCGAAGTTAAGTCATCGCTGGTGGAGAGAATCAAAGAAGCTTTGCCTAATGATGCCAGGTTTCGAAGGCTGAAAGAGAGAACAGAAGCAGGCCTGCAGACGGGACTTCGCATCCACGAGGACGGAACATTAAGGTGCAGAAATCGCCTATATGTTCCAAATGGAGAATTAAGGCAGGAGTTGATGACTGAAGCACATAGCTCCATATACTCGGTTCATCCAGGAGGAACCAAGATGTACCGGGACTTAAGACAATATTACTGGTGGCATGGAATGAAAATGGAGATTGCCCGATTTGTGGCAAAATGCTTAGTCTGCCAGCAGGTAAAGGCCGAGCACCAAAGGACTGCAGGTATGTTGCAGCCACTTCCCATACCTGAATGGAAGTGGGAGCATATTACCATGGACTTCGTCACTGGATTTCCAAGAAGCCCTAGTGAAAAGGATGCGGTATGGGTTATCGTGGATCGGCTCACTAAGTTGGCTCACTTCTTGCCATTCAGAGTCGGACAATCCACGGAAGTACTAGCCGACATGTATATGTGACAGATCGTAAAATTACATGGAGTGCCGGTTAGTATTGTATCAGATCGAGACTCGAGATTTATATCTCACTTCTGGCGAAGCATGCAAGAGAGTCTCGGCACCAGGCTCAAATTCAGTATTGCCTATCATCCCCAGATAGATGGACAATCAGAGCGCACAATTCAGATCTTGGAAGATATGCTGCGATCATATATACTGGACTTTGGAGGATCTTGGAAAGATCATCTACACTTAGTGGAGTTCTCCTACAACAACAGCTATCAGGCAAGCATTCAGATGGCACCTTTCGAGGCATTGTACGGAAGGAAGTGCAGATCGCCAGTATGCTGGAGCGACGTTGGCGAACGTCAATTACTGGGTCCAGAGTTGGTAACGGAGACAGTGGAGAAAGTAAAGCAGATTCAGAACCATCTCCGTGCAGCCCAGGATAGACAGAAGCATTGGGCCGATGCGCACAGACGACCCCTGGAGTTCAAGGAAGGAGAGCATGTATTTTTGAGGATCTCGCCCACTCGAGGTACCATCAGATTTGGCAGCAGAGGCAAGTTAAGCCCAAGGTATATTGGGCCATTTGATATCTTGGAGCGCATTGGTGAGGTGACTTATCGTCTTGCATTACCTCCATCCTTAGAGGGAGTGTATGATGTATTCCACGTCTCACAGCTGAGGCGATACGTGACGGACCCAAGTCATATAGTTGATCATTCTGAGATTTCAGTGGGCCCTAGCCTGAGATACGAGGAGCAGCCAGTGGGTATACTCGACACTAGTGAAAAGACACTGCGAGGGCAGACAATCAGACTGGTTCGGGTAGCTTGGAAACAGCACTCTCCTGGCGAATCGACCTGGGAACGAGAGGATGTTATGCGCCAGCGTTATCCACACTTATTTGCAGATGCAGGTAAAACCTAAGCATTCTTTAATTCTATAAATTTGTGCCTTTGTAGTTTACCCTTCGATTGCGAGGTCGCAATCCTCTTAAGGGGGTAGATTGTAAACACCCTAAAATTTTCAGATTTTGTAAATCAATCTTTTGGGGATTTTTCTGCAATTTTCAGGAATTTACATAAGTGCTGTGGTGATTGTATGATTTTTAATTGCTAATAAATAATATTAAAATATAATGAAAATATGATTTTATGGTGTAAAATAGAAAACCGGACTTAGGGTAATTTTTCTGGATTTTATTGGGCCTCAGACCTATTTTTTAAATGCCTAAAAACTATTTAAGGTAATTAATTAATTGTTTTTATTATTATTATTGTTTTTATTTTTATTTATTATTTTTTTGGACCCGGCCCGGCCCAGTGGGCCGAGCCCAGCAGCCCAGCCCAGCCACCCTAGCGGGTCGGGCGGGTCCGCCCAACCCGGAACCCGCGCCCGACCCGGTCCCCTTCTCTCCCCCCCCCCACGATCACCGGTGATCGATTCCTCCGCGCCACCGCCCTGGTTTCGCGTCGCCTCCCCCGGAGCTGGCCACGTCGACCTCAGCCCCGCCTCGCCCGGCCACATCCGCCCTGGCACCCCCTATAAAACACCCACTCTTCTTCTTCTCCGCCCTCACTCCCACATCCCCTAGCCAAACCCCCCGCCGGAACCCTAGCAGCCGGATCCCCCTCGCCGACCGCCGACCTCCTTCCCGCCGACCAGCACCCCGTCTCCAACGCCTCCCCCTCTCCAGAACCCTCCTCCTCCTCCTCCCTCTTCCCCCTCGCAACCGGACTCCACCGCCCTCACCCGAGCCCCGCAGCCACCGACGTCCCCCCCAGCCACCGCGGTTCAACGGCCCTGGAGCCCTAGGCCGGACTCGCTGCCGGACACGCGGATACGGCTGACACAGCGTCCAGGACACGGGACGAGTATCGGACACGGAAAACCCTAGTTTCGAAGGGCCTCGTTCAGGTACTCGTATCTTGCACCCTGTACCTCCGATTTCGATTCTCTAAATTGCGTTGCGAAGCCTGTATGACCCTCTCGGTGCCCGGACAAACCGCTCGGGGCATCGCGTCCTGTGGTGATCGCACACCGCGATCCAAAAACAGGAAAAATCAGACCCTGTTTCACCCCGAAACTGAGTACGCCCCGCCAAACGGGACGACTTGGTCGCGTGCGGTCTTCACAGATACGTGCGCGCCGTCGATACGGACGTGTGGGATTTTGCGGAAGTGGATTCGGGTGTGCGTGCACACCGAAATCAACGCGTATCCGCAGACATCGCCCCGTATCCGAATTTTCTGCAATTTACCCTAACTTCGTGCACACATGTCGGATCGAGACGAAACTTGTGCCATCAGACTCGTAGCGATACGCTGGTCCTGTGGGTCAAGTTTGGTTCGATTCTGAGAACGTTGACGAAATTGCGTGTCGTGGGCCCTACAGGTCCCGCTCGACGGGCGATTTTGTGATCGGCTCATCGGAATTCAATTTTGAAAGTTCCGTTGGGTTCGTATCAGCGTTCCTGAACTTTTGACAATAAGTTTGGTGAATTTGGAGACCGTTGACCCTGACACGTTTTTCGGTGCAAAGCGGGCCCACCGGTGGACCCCGTTTTGACCCAAAATTATCGTTTTTGCCCTTGTCTCCAAATTGGACCCAAGGACAGGCGTTCCTAGCTATTTGACACCTTCTGAGCGTGATGGTACTATTTATTTCAGCTTTTGGAGACATCTCTGGAAATTTCCGAGAACAGGACCTTAGTGGAATCCAAACATCAGGCAAGTGCACCTTGCCAACTTGCAGTCTTTATTTTCATATTTCCTGTGATAATATTTTGCTAGATCTCTTGTATAAATTCATATAAACTTGTTTAAACTGCTTAACCTAGGAAACGTATGACGTACCTAGTGTCCGATCATAGTCGGGTGCCAACACCGTACGCGGTGTTGGGTTCGTCATTTAGAGATGGATTTACGATACCCTTTACTCTTGTACTTGACCTATCAAGTACCCTACAACCCAGGACACTTGACACTATACATGGACAGAATCTTTCTGAGATATTCATGGTGATTCTGTATAGGATGCAGGACTTGACAGAGATATTTATTTATAGACAGTATGACTTGTTGCATTAGTTATAATCCCGCTGACATGGACATGAGACGTTATGGTCATGGTTTACGTGATTACATTGGGTGGGGAGAGACACACAGGCTACAGGCTGTTATATATATATATCTACTATTATTGTGAGGTTGTAGACTCTCCAGCAGAGCTAGACCCTTTACGTGTTATTACTGCTACCGGCTCCCCGACACAGAGCTTGTAGCGGTCTCAGCCTGAGTACTAGTGTTGCTCTCATTTGCATATCACATAGATGGTTACATAGTTTACCCTGCTGTTTCATTTATTTATTTGCTGCACTGCTTATTTATTTGGCTTGTATTTTTTGTACCTTGCTATGTCCCCTGAGGACCTGGAATGGATTATGTCCCCAGGTTTAGCTGAGGAGCAGTACCCCGAGATATACGGGACCGGAGCTGAAGCTATTGCTGGAGCAGAACTGAACCCTGAAGACGAGATGACTGCCGAAGACTTCTCCTGAGTACCTGTTCCCGTACTCAGTATTTATTTCATGTTTATCTCTTTTGTTCCTGGCCTATTGAGCCAGAGTATTCAGACATAAGCCGGATTGTTTCTCCGACTGACTTGTTGTTGCTATTTATTTCCATTTTATTATGCAGTTTATTTCTTTATCTTTTATGGATGAGATTAGTGTGACTTGTTGTAGTAGACCTTCTTTACAGCTTAAGTGCGCCCTGATGGTTCCATTAAATTGGGTTGACCATCGGTGCGTGCTGCTGGCCATTGCCACGTGTCCAGTCCCTCGATATTTTGGGACTGGGAGTGACAGAGAGAGAGAGAGTGAGGATGAGAGCAGAGGGGGGAAACTTCCGCACGGGGGGGCTCTCTGTACAACGGGAGGGGATATTTGGTTAGCGGGTTATAGGGTTTAGGGTTTAGGTTATTTAATTTTTTTTTCCTTTCTTTTCTTTTCTTTATTCATTTCTTTTTTTTATTACTCTTTTATTATTGTTACCATTACTACTAATATATTTATTATTATTATTATTATTATTACAAATAACTCTTATTATTACTATTAGTATATTATTTTAAATATTATTTATTATTATTATTATCATATTTAATAACTATTTATTATTTACGTATATATTTAATGTATAAAAAAGAAATGCATTTGTACCCAAATTAAAATCTTAAAAAATCTAACACTCTCCCACAAGGATCCCAAAAATAGTTTTGTGCAAAATTTCTAAATGCATATTTATCTAGGTAATTAAATCAATAATATATTTTCTAATTAACTAAGAGAATAATATAAATAAATCCAATAATTAATTAATTAAATATAATATTTAAAAATATGGAATTTTATATTCTACCCAACTTACAAAAATTTTGTCCTCAAAATTGACACTAACTCATATTCATATTAAATCACTATAGCTTCATTGCTATCTAGCAGTGCTTCCTAAAAGTCATGGTCAGCCATTCTACCACTATTCTATTATCCTCTACTCGTCTATACTACCCAACTTACAGGAGTTCTACTAGTAGTCACAGTCTCTTGAGGCTATTGTCTAGGTGGTAGGACAAATTTATTCATTGGATCGAGAATTTTGGAATACCTGTCTGGAATCTCATAACCATGATTTTTTTTTGTAACCGTCAAGTATCGTAGTCTAATACTGCCATACCACCTGACCAGTATGTCCGCAAATACTTCGACTACTCTACTATAACGGTCTAGCTGTAGCTGTCGCTACTTCGCCAGCGATTTGTCATAGTTGTCAGTTCGTAACAAGTGCCTTCAACTCTTTTCTAGGCTTAGTCTAGGTTTTAGGGCAACAATTAAGGTCTTGACTAACTTATAAAACTAGTAGAAGTAAGTACTAATTCAACTATCCAACTAATTAACGTTTAGACTAAGGGATGATATTCATGGTTTAAAATAATAAGAGGATACAGATATTTTTATAGTGCATATACATAAGGGTTATCATTGTGAACTCATCTTTTTAGTTATTAATCATTTACTAAACCATTTATGTTTTTAACTAACAAAATAAGGGTGAGGTTGAAGTAAATCAACAATTCATGATGGCACGAAAAGATGTAATTACGATAGGGAGAATTAAGCATGGGACAAGGAATAGATATAGAAGAGAAGATGAGCCACCCAAGAGGGCAATATGGTGATAGGGAAAGAGTACTACTACTGCTACTCGCGTCATCTATTAGCATCGCGTGTATGCCATCTGGGTAAAATATCAATATATCCTCATAACTGCTAAACCACCATATATATAATTCTACGTCTACTATGCACCTAAGATCTCGTGTCATATAGGGGGTCATGAGTATGAAATGATAAATATAACTAAAGGTCGTACCTGTATCTACGACTTCCTGTGCCTGCGCTTCCTTATTTGTCATCATGAGTGCTTGGCCTATGGGGTATATCTAATACTATCCGTGTATCAAACGTATACTAAGCACGAACGTTCGTCTTTTCGAAATAGGGGAAGATGAAAAACAACAATAAAAAATTCAAGGAGGAGGTGATAGAATACAAGTACGGGGTTCAAAGCAATTAAAGAATTCAAAGGGAGTTGCCAAGACAGTTGTGGATTAAAATCTTATTTTGGTAAATTCCTATTCGCATGTTTACATCAGAAAAGTTATGTACCTGACATGATATGCTCTGACTAGTTTAGAGGGCAAGTATATTCGTCTAATAAGTCGAGTCAACTATATCTCAATCCACGTAAAGTAGTGATACGAAGAGCGAACCGAGCGCACTAAGATTGATCAGACCATAATATACTGATTCTGATTTAGACAATGTATTAGTGTGGGCCTCCAGTAATACATATGTCATGAACAAGCTCGATAAAAGAATAAGCTTGCAAAACTAGACTATAATAGCAGTATAAGTCGAGGTAGTTCAGAAAATATAAGTACGTTGGATTATGATGAGGAAGGTACATAATAATTTAAGTTCACCAAGAAGATCGACGTTGTGCCCCTACAGTTTCCATAATAACTCCTTGTCAAGGTCTCTAGTCGACCAAATGGGTGTATGGGCCTCTAAGTTCTACAGCCTGGATAAACACTATCTTTTTATGCAAGTCTATAGTTGGTGTCATTCATTTATACTTCATTAATTGGTCAGAAAGACTATGCGATACTAGGTTATGAGGCATACTACCAAACTTACAAAAATTTAACTAATAGTGTTATTGAATACTAGAGTGTATATACCCAGTACAAGTCATCTTTCTAACCCCTATCAAGCACGAAAGAAAAAAGAAGATTGACGTTGAGAAGGGATCAAGCAAGATGCAACGCAAGCAATCAAATAAGAATGCGAAATAAAATCAAGGACGGTGATTAAATAAGTGGATGAGATCCTATTTTCTAATCCTATGCGCAGTCTTGCTCGGTACAGTAACGTAACCGAGACAATATGCTCTCGACCTGCATGGGCCACCACAAAAATATGTCACGTCCCAGTCCCAAAATACGTAGGACTAGGAATACATAAGCATGCCAGCCGTATGTACATGGCAACTCCAATATATGGATACCATAATACATACGTACGCTGTAATATGAATATTAACTCACATGTGGTATATATATAGTCACAATTCACAGAAATACTAATCTCATCCACACAACAAGTCATAGAAAAGAAATAACTAAACTAGAATAATGAGTCTGAATCATCCAAAAATAATAGTCGAGTGGAGACAAATCCACTACCAATGACTATATCAATACTAAAATGAGAGAGAAGAATAAATCTTCAATATAAAATAAGATGATGATATAACGGTATCAGCAAAGCGATCCATCGCTAGAGATAATCAAAGACGCTCAGAAGGTAAGACCTCCTCGGAAGAGATAAGTAGTAAGTCCTGATCCGTGCTCCTGCGAATAGTCAAGATCGTCTACACCTGGAAAGGGACCAGGTCCTCAAAGGGACGTAACAAGATACATAGAAGCATGTCAATTGAATACAGTAAAACATGCATAAATAGACAAAAATATATATAAGTACGCTGTATAAGACAATCTATATAAAATGTATAATGAGGACAACTTTTCGACGTATGGGCATGGGTAGGCTACTCGATCTAATCTCATAACTCACATACACGTTAGGGACATCAGAAATCGACATACCTCGGGGGAAGTGACCAGCGCGACACCAGAAATTAACATACCTCGGGGGTAGCGACCAGTGCGACACACTACCGTAGTGCATGCTAGTTACTACGGTTTACCAGAGTGGTTATAGCCCATACGCCTACTTATTGTCCTCCTCTCCCATGATACTATGTGTCAATTATGTGTCAACATATATATAGTATATAATTATGACTGAAAGAAAATACACATGCAATAAATATATAAAAAATATAATAAGCATGCAAAGTACTATAAGCAATTTGGCAAGATATCTTGCCTGGCAAGAGAGCTGCAAAGTGTAATGTCCATGAGTCAAGCACACAGGATCAGAAACTACGGTCTCAGAATGAACGTCTTCGGATGCTGAAATAAATATTCTGAACGTTTCCAGAATAAGCGAGATAGCTAGAAAATACTACCCTTTCGTCCAATTTGGACACAGGGACAAAACGGTAATTTTGGGTCAAAGCGGGGTCCACATATAGCCCACTTTGCACCGAAAAGCATGCCAGAGGTAAAGGTCTCTAAAAGAGATAAATTATAGGTCAAACAAATTCTAAACGTCAATACGAACTCAACGGTACGTCCAATTTTGAATTTCGGTGAGCCGAACACAAATTTGCCTAAAAAGTCAACCGTATGACCCGCAAATAGGCGGCTTGGTTAACTATCTCAGAATCGCGTGAAACTTGGGTCACAGGACCAGCGTGATACCACGAATCCAATGTCGCAAGTTTCGTCGCATTCTGACGAGCGTACACTAAATGATGTGGTATTTTGCAAAAGTCGCTATACGGGGCCTTTTTACGGATACAGGGTGATTCTGACGTGCACACACGTCCAAATCAGTTTCCGTGAAAGCCCACACGTCTGTACATACCATTCCCGTTTGGCGGAGCGCGCTCCGTATCACAAATTTTATCATTTTAAAAATAAGTTTTTCTGAATTTTCAACCTAATTTAATTCTGCATATAACACCAAATAAAATAATATAATTAACAGAAAATAATTCCGGTTATATGGTCTTTACATAGCAAAAAGAAAATCTAAGTTTGGATCTCTGTGGTGGAAGATACGAGTCCTTAAACATGGGTCATTAGAGCAGTCTTTCTGTAGCGTAAAAGTTGTGATTTTTTTCTAACTTGGCCTCGATTTTTACCTAGGGTTGCGCGCTGTTCGGAGAAAACTAATACACAGAGTTGGAAGAGGGATATGTTGTGAACATACCGGTGATGACGAGGTCGAATTTGGTAGCAAGATGGAGCGGGAATCCGGACTTGAATAGGGGTATGTTGCTGTCAATTTCTGTCGCGGCGTGCGCGGGTGTTGACGCGGGGCGAGCGGCGTTCGGCGGCGGTCGAGGTCAGGGTCGGCGCGGTCTGGGTGGATGGTAAGTTTGGAGTTTTAGGGTTAGGATTTTACATATATATATATATATATATATATATATATATATATATATATATATAGAGAGAGAGAGAGAGAGAGAGAGAGAGAGAGAGAGAGAGTGAGGATGAGAGCAAATGGGGGAAACTTTCGCGCGCGCGTGGGGGGGGTGGGGGGGCTCTCTGTACAGCGAGGGGTATATTGGGTTAGCGGGTTATAGGGTTTAGGTTATTTAAGTTTTGTTTTGTTTTGTTTTTTTTTTTCTTTTTCTTTCTTTTCTTTTCTTTATTCATTTTTTTTTTCTTTATTACTCTTTTATTATTGTTACCATTACTACTACTATATTTATTATTATTATTATTATTATTACAAATAACACTTATTATTATTATTAGTATATTATTATAACTATTATTTATTATTATTATCATATTTAATAACTATTTATTATTTACGTATATATTTAAGGTATAAAAAAGAAATGCATTTGTACCCAAATTAAAATCTTAAAAAATCTAACACTCTCCCACAAGGATCCCAAAAATAGTTTTGTGCAAAATTTGTAAATGCATATTTATCTAGGTAATTAAATCAATAATATATTTTCTAATTAACTAAGAGAATAATATAAATAAATCCAATAATTAATTAATTAAATATAATATTTAAAAATATGGGGTTTTACACATACGGCTGGCATGCTTACGTATTTCTAGTCCTACGTATTTTGGGACTGGGGTGTGACACTAAACAAATGTCAAGTGTGGATATCCAGGATACAGAGTTAACACTCACTGATACACTGCAATATGAGTATCGGGGATACAGAGTTGAACGAAGAAGTATCAATGTTAGGAATAGGTGTATCAGTGCATGTACTGTATTCCTGAGTATTCTTATGTGTGTGTAGACGAGCAGGTGTATAACATAATTGGGTATTCCTGAGTATCAATGCTAGGACTAGGAGTATCAGTGCATGTACTGTATTTAAACGAAGATGATAAATTTTCAGAAGAGGATTAAAAATATCAATATGAAATCCATTTAGACTTGTCACATGTACTGTAATTTAAACTATTTTTTTGAACGATGTCTATTCATCTTTGTATATCTGGAGTGTCATTTGGATAATATACACTACCAAATATTCACATGAGTATATACTTGAACGATGTCTATTCATCTTTGCAGAAGTATCTAGAAATGGATATGAATTACTATCTGCGTCATCGTTCGTGGATGTACAACCGTCATCCTGATGACATGTACGGTGTGCGAGATGAATTCATTGAGGGTGTACAACAGTTCATGTAGTTCGCCAAGGCGTTCCTTCAGTACATGAACGGTACCAATATTAAGTGTCTGTGTATGAGATGTCGCAACTTGAAATATCATCCAGAAGTGAAAGTCAAATATTATTTGTACTCGAAGGATTTTACATCGAATTACTATCAGTGGACCGCGAACGGAGAACTTGTGTCTTTAGCATCGGAGTCGGAGCTTATGTGGAGCCATATATGGATGTCCAAGACCACGCTGCTTATGACGACGAGTGGGTGAACATAGTTTTTGATGCGGCGGGGCCTAGTTTTGATCCGGACAATCATGATGCAGCTGAGGAGGTACCGAATGTCGATGCTGCAAAGTTCATGGAGTTGTTGGAGAATGCAAGGACTCCTTTATATCCAGGTTGTGAGGATCATTCACCATTGGAGGTGGTTACAAGATTGTTGAGCATCAAGTCCGATTTTAACATGTCGTAAGAATGCTATAATCGACTGATGGATTTGATTATAGAGATCCTGCCAGAGGGTGCAAAGTTGCCTAAAGACTTATACCAATCTAAGAGGATGGTGAGATCGCTCTGGATGGGATACGAGAAAATCGATGCATGTCACAACGGGTGCATATTGTACTACAAAGACGACAAGGATGAAGATGTATGCAGATTCTGTGGTGCTGATCACTACAAGGCCACTGGTAGAGGAAAGTCTGTCAGTACAAGGAAGCCTACCGATTCGATGCACTACTTGCCTTTGACGTCGCGGTTGCAGAGGTTGTTTATGGTGAAAGAGACTGCATAAAACATGAGTTGGCACAGGCAAAAATAGATCGAAGGAGTATTGGATCATCCATCCGATGGAGAAGCATGGAAGCACTTTGATCGAGAGTATCCAGATTTTGCTTTGGATTCGCGTAATGTCAGATTGGGGCTCTCTTCCGACGGTTTTACCCCATTCGGACTTTCGGGCTCCCAGTATTCATGTTGGCCTATGATCGTCACTCCGTACAATCTACCGCCTTGGATGTTCATGAAGAATCCGTATATGTTCCTAACCGTTATTATTCTGGGTTAGAACAATCCGAAGAGGAATATCGATGTGTATTTAAAGCCTTTGATAGATGAGTTGAATCAGCTGTGGGAAGTAGGTACCAACACATACGATGTTTTTAGAAAGCATAATTTTCAGATGAGGGCAGCACTTGTGTGGACCATCAACGACTTTTTGGCCTATAGAATATTATCAGGATGGAGCACTTGTGGTCGTCTCTCATGTCCGTATTGCATGGACTGCACTAAGGCTTTCCGTTTAAAATACAGAGGCAAATCGTGCTTCTTCGATTGTCATCGACAATTTTTGCAGAAGGATAATCCGTACTGGAGGAACATGAATGCTTTTCGTACGGGCGTTGTGGAGAAGGCCAATCCACAGCCAAGGTGGTCCGGATATACGATATGGAAAGAGGTAAAAGATTTACCAAGTGCTATCGAAGAGCCTGCTAAGGGGTACAAGTGTGACGGATTTGGTCGCACCCATAACTGGACGAAGATGAGTATATTCTGGGATCTGCCATATTGGAGCACCAATCTGATCAAACATAATCTTGATGTCATGCATATCGAGAAGAATGCGTTTGATAACATAATTAATACTATAATATAGGTAAAGGGGAATAAGAAAGATAATCCGAAGGCTATGTTAGACTTAGAAGAAATATGTAGACGTCCTGTGTTGCATTTGATAGATGAGGGGAATGAAAAGTTAAAACAGCCTAAGTTAATTTTCTCACTGGAGAAGCAGGATAAAGGAAGACTTTATAGGTGGATTCACGGTCTAAAATTTTCAGACAGGTACGTGTCAAACTTGAGAAGATGCGTCGACCTTAAGGAGAATAAACTGGCGGGTATGAAGAGCCACGATTATCACGTATTCTTGGAGAGGTTAATTCTGATTGCATTTCAGAATTCTTACCGCAGGTCATTTGGGATCCACTGACAGAGCTCAGCATATTATTCAGAGATCTTTGCTCTACTAAGTTACTCGTCGATCGTCTAGAAAAGCAAGAGAAGGACATTATGGTAATACTGTACAAGCTCGAGAAGGTGTTTCCTCCTAGATTCTTTGACTCTATGGAACATTTGTCAATTCATCTTTTCTATGAGGCACGTGTTGGTGGTCCTGTCGGTTATCGATGGATGTATCCGTTCGAGCGGCATCTGAATCACCTAAGAGAAAGGTAAAAAATAAGGCACGGGTTGAGGGCTCTATTTGTGAAGCTTATGTTCTCGAGGAGATTACAAACTTTTACTCGACGTATTTCAAACCTCATGTTGCTACTAATAGAACGAGAGCTCCGAGAAACAACGACAGATATCAGGAATCTAATGATGCAATACTGAAAGTATTCAATGCGTCCGAAAAGCCTTCGAGGAAAACGAAGAAGAGATATTTGAATAACGATGAGCTAAGGGCTGCTCAGTTGTATATATTACTCAATTGCGACGAGGATGAAGTGGAGAAGCTAGAGGGGTAAGTAATTAATATGTCCACGTTTACGTCATCTCAATGTAATAGTATAAGCTAATATTATGCTACTAATCAGCGGTTGTTTCATTATTTTTCAACACATATAATGATGAGCTAAGGTCGTGTCACGCCCCCGTCCTAAAATATCGAGGGACTAGCCACGTGGCAATGGCCAGTAGCACGACTCCAATGGGAAAACCCAATTTAATAGACCCATTAGAGTGCACTTAAGCTGTAATACATAAAATGGTCTATGAATACCTGTCATAATTTATATATCTAATCTCATCCACAATAAGTAACGAAATCACAAAGAGACAAGTCCAGTCACAATATTATAAAATGATATGTCCAATCAAAGCAATATAAATAATGTCACGGGGAATAACCCATCATCAAAATGGAAAGGAAAATAAATCCAAGTACAATATCCAAAAGTCACTACAAGATCAAATATCCAAGAACACTAAGCATAAATAATGAATGGTAAGAATGCTGTGTGCTCAAGAGTAGTCATCCGGAATAACCTCGTCCTCTGCAACCTGTACGTCTCCAATAGTAGCACCTGTCCTGTAAACCTCGGGATAGCTCTCCTCGTCTACACCTGGGGACTTAATCCGGATCCAGGTCCTCAGGGGACATATCAAGGTACAATAAACACTCAAGCCAAATAAAATGCAACAAGTAAATATAAACAGATCCTCAGGGCAAACTATGTAACCAGCTAAGTGAAATGCAAATGAGAGCATCACTAGTACTCAGGCTGAGACCACTATTGGCTCTGTGTCGGGGAGCCCATAGCAGCAAGTAGTATCACGACTCCAGTATATGTGCCAAAGATCCGAGACAGAGTCTAAGGCACCTCAATGGTATATATATAAATAATCAGCCTGTAGCCTGTGTATCTCTTCCCACCCAATGTAACCTCATGTCTCATGTCCACGATGTCTCATGTCCATAACACGCAAGATCATGACCTCTAGCTAGTACAATGAGTCATAATAATATCGATGTAATATGCAAGTCTCATGTCACGAATCCTGTAAGCCTATACATAATCACCATAAATAACTCAAGAAAGATTCTGTCACATGAAATAATATCAAGTGTAAACCCCCTCACCAAAAATAGATATTTTGTGTATATTTTATATTATTATATTTAGATATTGAATTTCTTTAGAGTATTCTTTTAGTTAATTACCAAATAAATTTCTTAATATATTTACTTATATAAATATTTATTTAGAATCATTTTTAGGTTATTTTAGATTTTTGAAGATTTTTCTAGAATTTTTAGGTAATTAAAACATAGGAAACGTAAATTTCTAGGACTTCTATGATTTACTTTGAGATCATACTTGCATGTTATTCCTACCAAATATTTATTTTAGGTTAAAATATTTAACTATATTTTTTCTATAATTTATTTAGAATTTTAAGAAATTTATTTAGATTTTTGAAATTAATTAGGATTTATTTGGTTATATATAGTCTTAATATTAGATAGATGTTAATTTAGTGTTAATAGATATTAATAGGATTATATATAAATTATTTGTATTATCTTTAATTCTATTTAAGATTATAAATTATTGAGATAAACTTAAACTCTATTTTTAAATTAATTCAAATCCTGAGCCTACTAGGAAAGTAACTTCATGCATATCCTATCCTTATTTAAACTGATCATATTCATATTCAAATTAGCCAATCATAGTCGTATTCAATTAACTAGTCTCCACCATTATAAATATCTCATCCTTCATATTTTCTTCCCCAAATTCATCTCTTTTTCGTCCAAAAAGAGTCAAAATTTGTCATAAATTCAGCCTCATTTTCTAGTATGTTATGACGACTTAAAAAGACGATATCTCCTAGCTCCAGACTCCAAACACGCTCCAGTTTTTTTTATTAGAACCATATCAAGGTTAGTTTTCTGAATATATAAATTATTTTGATAATTTTAGAACCTATTTTTTCAGAAAATTCTAAAAGTGCCAGCTGTCCAAAATCAGACGCGTTTTGGTATTTTCGAGATTTCGGGAGAGCCCAAACTCGGAATTACAAACCGTTTGAAGTTTCGAAAAGCTGACATAATAAATTTCCAAAAAAATATTTTATAGAATTTAAAATATAAGTTTATTCTACTATAAATTTTGTTCAATGTAGACGTAAATAGGAAACCACCGAAAACTGTTATCTGTGCGCCCTTGTGGCCATAACTCTTTACTGACTTGTGATTTTATGAAACCGTCTATTCCAGTATTCATATAGCATTGAAATATATAGGATTCTATACACAAATCCAGGATTTGAGTCGGTTGACTTTTTGGTCAACGGATTGCCTCGATTTGCGTGCCACGGATCACAAATCCTTAAAGTTGACTTTCTTTGGACCAAAATTAGAGCTTAACAATAAAATCAGATTATAATAAGATTAAAATACTATTTTAGATTATTTTATTCAGAATTAAAATAAATTAAAATGGAGGAACCTATTCACCCACTTTTGTAAACTAACTTATTTAATTTATGTGACGGGTAAATCGGACGACGCCTTGAGTTGGGACTTTATTCTTTTTCAGATCAGGCAAGATACCTTGCCAAATTTTTTACAGTATTTTTCATGCTTAGTATATTTCTGTATATTTATTGTATTTCTGTTTATTCATTGCATGTGTAGTTTTTTTTCAGTCATTACTATATATTAGATATGTTGACACACACATGGCACTTAGTATCATGAGAGGACAATCATTAGGCGTATGGGCTTTTAACCACTCTGGTAAACCGTAGTATATAACTCGCACTACGGGCGTGTGTTGTGCTGGTCGCTACCCCCGCGGTATGTCGATTTCTGATGTCCACTGACAAGTGTGTGAGTTGTGAGGTAGATCGAGTAGCCTACCCTTGCCCATACGTCGAAAAGTTATCCTCATTTGCATTCATATAGATTGTCTTGTACAGCGTACTTATATATTTTTAAACATTATGCATGTTTACTGTATTCAAATTGGCTTGCTTCTATGTATCTTGTTGCGTCCCTCTGAGGACCTGGCCCTTCCAGGTGTCGTTGTTCTTGAGTATTTGCAGAGGTACAGATTCAGATGGTTACATATGTTTCAAGGATGTCTTCTCTTCAAGCCCGTGATTGTTAGCTGGTATTCTTATATTGTGTTTGTTGAGGTGTACTTATATTATATTTTCTCTTATATTCGAGTTGGTAGTGGATTTGTTTCCATCCGACTGTCATCTTTAGACACTTCTTATTGAGATCTAGTTATATAGACGTTGGTTATTTATTTATATTAATTTTCTGTGGATGAGATTTAGGTTGTACCCTGTGACTTGTGATATATTTTATACCACTTATGGATTTGATATTCATATTACAGCGTACGTATGGGTTATGGTTTCTATATATTGGAGTTGCCATATCCATGCGGCTGGCATGCTTACGTGTCCTAGTCCTATGTATTTTGGGACTGGGGCGTGACATATTTTTGTGATGGCCCATGTAGGTCGAGAGCATATTGTCTCGGTTACGTTACTGTACCGAGCAAGCCTGCAAATAGGATTAGAATATAGGATCTCATCCACTATTGGCTATAACTCGCGTTCTTCTAATCTGTTCTATTTGAATAATTTTATCCTGCTTGATTTCTGTGCTTCCCAAATAATTCCTTGAGTATAGCCCCCTCCTAGAATATAGAAGTCCCTGTTGTTAGATGATAAGTAGGGTAACCTTCCTATTAAGAGCACAACTAGAGTGTTGACACACCACTAAGTTTAGAATATCTAGTGAACCCTAGAATTCCTTAATTATAGATTGGTTTACCATTACCCCTTGATGTATTATGAAGACTTGAGAGTAGTATAAATACTATTAGAGTCAGTTAGAAATTTAACCATATTGTTTGACCATAGTATTGAGGGACCACTAGAAATCCAAGGTCGAATATTAGGACCAACCCTAACTTTTGTAGTGAGATAGTAATATTAGAACTATAAATTTAGATTCTTGTCTTGATATTATCAGACAGTACCTTAGGAAGCCAAGAGGAATAAATATAACATCTTCCTTGATCATACCTTAAACATAGCAACTAGCATACCACTCTCCCTTGGAAAACCATGAAGCTATCTAGAGCCCTCTATTCTAATTTCATATATTGTTCCTCTGCGACCTTAAACGTTCGCTATTGTGCGATGACTAAATTATGTTCTTATTTTCTTCATATTTTAACTCATGCTACCTGACACCTCTGATTATAGACCAAGTAATTTTATTCTATGTTAGGATATATAGCTTGCTAGGATTATAGTTGTAAACTTGAATTTTGAATCCCTGTGCTTAGTAGTTAGAACTTGATGGTTTAAGTTATCCTTGTAGATTATGACCTGATAATTATCCTTTAGTTTCAATTGCGTAACTTGTACCACACCTCGATACGAGTTATATCCCCTTTTTTCCTTGAAGGCCAGTAACTTTCCATTCTTACTATTGACACTTGCTCTATAAGCGCTATGACTAAGACCTAAGACGACCATGACCTATATAATGTAAGAGGATACCCTAATAAGTACCAAGACCCTTTCTCGTAGACCTTAATAGGAGTTTTTACAGTATCCTTAAGACAGTACAATATTAGTTTATTATTTTAAGTTGGGTAGTATGCCTCACAACCTAGTATCACATAGTCTTTTGACCTATTATTGAAGTGTTACTGAATAACATTACCTGTATGCTAGCATAAGACGACAGTGTTTAATCAGACTGTAGAACCTAGAAGCCTATACCCCTATTTGGTCGACTATCGACTTAGACAAGGAGTTAGTATGACAACTGTAGAGATTGTAAGAGTCTTATCTTCTTTGTGAACTTGGATTATTTTGTAACTTCTCTCATCATAATCTAGCGTACTTATATTTTCTGTACTACCTTGACTTATGCTGCTATTATAGCCTAGTTTTTGCAAGCTTATTCTTTCATCGAGCTTGCTCATGACATATGTATTATTGGGTGCACACAATGATACAATTGTCTAATCAGAATCGGTGTATTAAGGTATAGCTAACCTTAGTGCGCTTGGTTCGCTCTTCACATGACTACTTTACGTGGATTGAGATATATGGTAGTAGACGAATATACTTGCCCCTAGACATGTCTGACATATCGTATCGGTTACGTAACTGTACTGATACGAGCATGTAAATAGGAAATTACCAAAAATAGGATTTCAATCCATAACTGCCCTGACAACTCTCTTTTCGAATTCCTTAATCTCTTTGAACCTCGTACTTGTATTCTGTCACCTTTACCTTGAATTCTTTATTATTGCTCTCCGTCTTCCCTTATTTCGGAAAGACAAAACCTCGTGCTTGGTATAAGTTGACACACTGATAGTACTAGATATACCCCATAAGGCCAATCACATGACTTAGTGACTCTCTTTTATAATTGATTAAGGGCATACCATAGGTGATATGTGTCACGCCCCGAGGCGTCCCCCGAATCGTGACCGCCGTGCGGGCCTGGAGTTGCGCCCGCACAAGGCTTTAATGATTTGCATAGCAAGCACATATTCAGAGTACGCAGATAAATTGAAACACAGATTTGAAACATAGAAAAGTTCTCTTTATTGATAACGAACATCTATTACAAACTCTTGAACGAGTTAGCTAATATGCCGAACGGCTTACAAAAGAGATGACTCAAAATAAGATAGCAGTCATGTACATTACATCCTTTTATAAACTCAAAACGATAAAGACCTCTAGGCTGGAGGACGGCTTTGCCACGGAGCTGCATTTGTGTATGAAGAGTTGCAGCTTCGGACTTCAAAATGCTTCAAGGGCGCGGTGAAGGTGCGCTAACAGCTTGGACTGGATCGGGTAGACGACTTTGGCTCCTCGCTCGGTTCGCCTTGGTGCGGAGAACCTGTTTCAACGAGGGTCAGCATATCGAAACATGCTGGTGAAGGCGAGCTAGCCGAACTATACCAATCAACACGTTGTTTAGTGAAGCATGCATATTTTTGTGGGTTTCTATCTTGCCTTAGTTCATTTACAAGTAAGCAGCATATTGAATTTACTGAAATGAACGTGCCACCGTTAGGTGGATTTTACCTGACCGTCTGAATTACCTGCACAATACTTACCCTGCCTTCCCTGCCACGAAGACACAAGTTAGTATGCAACAGGTTTAAATATACATGATGATCACTGGCTTGATTGCCATAATGGACACTAGTCTGTGACGAAGATGGTTTGCTATGTGCAAGAACGTTAGGCGCCGCATACCACCCTGTCCTAGTACGTGAGACTAAACGTTAGTTCCGTCCGGAGCCGGAACGGTGCCAGTGCCCCAGCAGCCGCCCGCAGGAACTATACCTTGTGCACAAGTTGTCCGTGATCGCACACTAACAATCATTCGCCCGGAGGTTATGTTGACAAGCATTCGCCCGGAGGCTACGTTAACAAGCATTCGCCCGGAGGCTACGTGAGTACAAGACAAGCGGTATTGCATGATTCATTTTACATTGTAACTACGTTATATTTATGTATCAGGATATACGTTTAAACTTGTATCTATGCATTTAATGAACATTTCCGAACGAACAAGCATGCAAAGATATAACCGTTCACAAGTTTCATTGACAAGCATAAGTACCAAGTCTATTCTCTTTTATCTTGGTTTCTTTTAGTTATTACTTGGTATCGTTTGATCGGGGCAAAGGAGTGAAGCTTGGAAGCAGGGCTAGCTAATCGGGTTGGTAGCCACTCACTTAGATTTTTGGAAAGAAGAAGGAAAGAGGCGCTTCACGACTCCGCTCGCAAGCCGCCTACTGCTCGTTCACCTGCACACGAACAGCTCGATTAATACTTCTTTCTCTCTTTTCAATCTCGGAATAGAAGTGCAAGTCAATGAACGAAAACAATGAAAACCATCGAAACCGTTCAAGGAAAACAAGCGAATCCCAAAACCAACTCAAAGCACGAAAGCAACAAGCGACATCGAAAACCGAGGCAATAAAAGATAGCAGCGGAGAGGTCCCTCCTGACTCTGCCGCTAAGCCGATCCTTGGGGCGCAGTCCACTGAATATGGGAATCGATTCCGAAGAAACAAATCCATAACGAGGACGAGTTCTTAATTCAATCTATCCCGATCGAACGATACCGTCTTGTGTTTCTTAGCCGCGCTCTCCGCACCGAGAGAACGGGGCGCTACATCCTACCCAACTAATTAGAAGTTTCGTCCCAAAACTTAAGAACAGGACCTACCATCAGGGAACGTTACGTTGGGGATGTTTAGCAGAGTATTTGGGGCAGTCACGAATTCTGTGGTTTGCATCGCCACAGATGAGGCATAATCCTTGTTTCAGACGACATTCGTTGACCAGGTGCCCTGGCCTCCTACAGAAGTGACATAGCTGCCCTCTCTGCGGACCACCGTTGTTGCGGCGCTTTGTAGCGGTGTTTCCTCCTTCGTTGCTTTGGCGTTTGTGACTGGATGTATGCACAGCGCCGGCAGCATTATGAGGATAGAGTGGTTCAAGCGACAGGGCGTGATTCATGACTTCACGCATCGTACGATATTGAGGAACGGCTACGTGCGAATGGATGGCAGGGCGTAGTCCACCTTCAAACCTTCTAGCTCGACTCGCTGCATCAGGTAAATAGACCCTAGCGAATTTGGAGAGTCGGTTGAACTCGGCGGAGTACTCTTTAACTGTCATGCTGCCTTGCCGCAGCTGCACGAACTCGTTCTCCATCTGGCGTTGGACTGGAGGGGGTACATACTCCTCTTCGAACGCGGCACGAAAAGTCGTCCACGAGATTGCCTCCTCTCCGTGATCAAATTGGAGAGATCGTCGATGCACGTCCCACCAATTGTGTGCGTTGAGGCGGAGCTGTAATTGCGCACAGGCGACGCGCTTCTCTTCGGGGACCTCTAGCAAAGCGAAGTGATCTTCAAGTTTGGCCAACCAATCTAGAGCTACGACTGGGTCCTCAGTCCCGTTGAATGGGGTGTTGCAGACTTTCTTGAAGTGGCCAAAGTCGAAGGCAGTCACGTCCCTCGTCCTTGGTATTTACGGCATCTCTACTTCAAGCACGGGCTGTTCCACCGGAGTCGCTGGCGTTGCCGCGGACTGGTTGGATGCCAAAGTCTGAACGATCTGCTGCAGGGTATCTACCTGCTTTTGTTGGACTGAGAATCGTGCTTCTATATTGTCTTGAAACTTGAGCTGACTCTCTTCCGCCCGCTTCTCGGCCCGTTCATGGCGAGCCTCGTCCCTTTGTTGGTTTTCCCCCAACATCCACAATATTTGCTGAACGGGATCGATGCTTGGCATGGCTCGCTGGCTTTCTGAACTTCCCGAAGTGTCCGAACTACTTCCTTGGCGTTGTATTTCGTCCGGGACTTGCGCTGCAGATTGCGCAGGATTTATTCCTTCAAAAGAAGGTAAATTACATTAGGATCATAATGTATTATGGACTTATTGCATGAACGTATCTCATTTTGGCCTAGCGAGTTCAAGAGTTCGCACAGGAATTTTGATCGTTGAAGGAACTTTTCCAGCACGAAGTCTAAGGAACTTTGAATCTGTGCTCTGATACCACTATGTCACGCCCCGAGGCGTCCCCCGAATCGTGACCGCCGTGCGGGTCTGGAGTTGCGCCCGCACAAGGCTTTAATGATTTGCATAGCAAGCACATATTCAGAGTACGCAGATAAATTGAAACACAGATTTGAAACATAGAAAAGTTCTCTTTATTGATAACGAACATCTATTACAAACTCTTGAACGAGTTAGCTAATATGCCGAACGGCTTACAAAAGAGATGACTCAAAATGAGATAGCAGTCCTGTACATTACATCCTTTTATAAACTCAAAACGATAAAGACCTCCAGGCTGGAGGACGGCTTTGCCACGGAGCTGCATTTGTGTATGAAGAGTTGCAGCTTCGGACTTCAAAATACTTCAAGGGCGCGGTGAAGGTGCGCTAACAGCTTGGACTGGATCGGGTAGACGACTTCGGCTCCTCGCTCGGTTCGCCTTGGTGCGGAGAACCTGTTTCAACGAGGGTCAGCATATCGAAACATGCTGGTGAAGGCGAGCTAGCCGAACTATACCAATCAACACGTTGTTTAGTGAAGCATGCATATTTTTGTGGGTTTCTATCTTGCCTTAGTTCATTTACAAGTAAGCAGCATATTGAATTTACTGAAATGAACGTGCCACCGTTAGGTGGATTTTACCTGACCGTCTGAATTACCTGCACAATACTTACCCTGCCTTCCCTGCCACGAAGACACAAGTTAGTATGCAACAGGTTTAAATATACATGATGATCACTGGCTTGATTGCCATAATGGACACTAGTCTGTGACGAAGATGGTTTGCTACGTGCAAGAACGTTAGGCGCCGCATACCACCCTGTCCTAGTACGTGAGACTAAACGTTAGTTCCGTCCGGAGCCGGAACGGTGCTAGTGCCCCAGCAGCCGCCCGCAGGAACTATACCTTGTGCACAAGTTGTCCGTGATCGCACACTAACAATCATTCGCCCGGAGGCTACGTTGACAAGCATTCGCCCGGAGGCTACGTTAACAAGCATTCGCCCGGAGGCTACATGAGTACAAGACAAGCGGTATTGCATGATTCATTTTACATTGCAACTACGTTATATTTATGCATCAGGATATACGTTTAAACTTGTATCTATGCATTTAATGAACATTTCCGAACGAACAAGCATGCAAAGATATAACCGTTCACAAGTTTCATTGACAAGCATAAGTACCAAGTCTATTCTCTTTTATCTTGGTTTCTTTTAGTTATTACTTGGTATCGTTTGATCGGGACAAAGGAGTGAAGCTTGGAAGCAGGGCTAGCTAATCGGGTTGGTAGCCACTCACTTAGATTTTTGGAAAGAAGAAGGAAAGAGGCGCTTCACGACTCCGCTCGCAAGCCGCCTACTGCTCGTTCACCTGCACACGAACAGCTCGATTAATACTTCTTCCTCTCTTTCCAATCTCGGAATAGAAGTGCAAGTCAATGAACGAAAACAATGAAAACCATCGAAACCGTTCAAGGAAAACAAGCGAATCCCAAAACCAACTCAAAGCACGAAAGCAACAAGCGACATCGAAAACCGAGGCAATAAAAGATAGCAGCGGAGAGGTCCCTCCTGACTCTGCCGCTAAGCCGATCCTTGGGGCGCAGTCCACTGAATATGGGAATCGATTCCGAAGAAACAAATCCATAACGAGGACGAGTTCTTAATTCAATCTATCCCGATCGAACGATACCGTCTTGTGTTTCTTAGCCGCGCTCTCCGCACCGGGAGAACGGGGCGCTACAATATGTTTGGTGTTAAAATTTATGAGGATTGAATAACATGATTAAATAATTTGAGAAATAATTTTCTTAAAAGTATAGCCTTATTTGGTAGGTGGGTAAATTCTAAGTTGGGTAGAAATTGCATTGTTAAACTTGAGGTGAATTCTTTTAGATTGTAATCATGTGAGATTAGATAGAGAAAAACCATGTCCTATTTTAATTTCGAGGACGAAATTTTTGTAAGTTTGGTAGATTGTAAACCCCCTCATCCAAAATATATATTTTGTATATATTTTATATTATTATATTTAGATATTGAATTTCTTTAGAGTATTCTCTTAGTTAATTAGCAAATAAAGTTTTTGATATATTTACTTATATAAATATTTATTTAGAATCATTTTTAGGTTATTTTAAATTTTTGAAGATTTTTCTAGAATTTTTAGGTAATTAAAACATAGGGAACGTAAATTTCTAGGACTTCTATGATTTACTTTGAGACCATACTTGCATGTTATTCCTACAAAATATTTATTTTAGGTTAAAATATTTAATTATATTTTTTTCTATAATTTATTTAGAATTTTAAGAAATTTATTTAGATTTTTGAAATTAATTAGGATTTATTTGGTTATATATAGTCTTAATATTAGATAGATGTTAATTTAGTGTTAATAGATATTAATAAGATTATATATAATTTATTTGTATTATCTTTAATTCTATTTAAGATTATAAATTATTGAGATAAACTTAAACTCTATTTTTAAATTAATTCAAATCCTGAGCCTACTAGGAAAGTAACTTCATGCATATCCTATCCTTATTTAAACTGATCATATTCATATTCAAATTAGCCAATCCTAGTCGTATTCAATTAAGTAGTCTCCACCATTATAAATACCTCATCTTTCATATTTTTCTTCCCCAAATTCACCTCTTTTCGTCCAAAAAGAGTCAAAATTCGTCATAAATTCAGCCTCATTTTCTAGTATGTTATGACGACTTAAAAAGACGATATCTCCTAGCTCCGGACTCCAAACGCGCTCCAGTTTTTTTGACTTAAAAAGACGATATCTCCTAGCTCCGGACTCCAAACGCGCTCCAGTTTTTTTTGTTAGAACCATATCAAGGTTAGTTTTCTGAATATATAAATTATTTTAATAATTTCAGAACCTATTTTTTAGAAAATTCTAAAAGTGCTAGCTGTTCAAAATCAGACGTGTTTTGGTATTTTCGAGATTTCGGGAGAGCCCAAACTCGAAATTATAAAACGTTTGAAGTTTCAGAAAGCTGACATAATGAACTTCTAGAAAAGTATTTTATAGAATTTAAAATATAAGTTTATTCTACTATAAAATTTGTGCAACGTAGACGTAAATAGGAAACCACCGAAAACTGTTATCTGTGCGCCCTTGTGGCCATAACTCTTTACTGACTTATGATTTTATGAAACCGTCTATTCTAGTGTTCATGTAGCATTAAAATATATAGGATTCCATACACAAATCCAGGATTTGAGTTGGTTGACTTTTTGGTCAACGGATTGCCTCAATTTGCGTGCCACGGATCACAAATCCTTAAAATTGACTTTCTTTGGACCAAAATTAGAGCTTAACAATAAAATCAGATTATAATAAGATTAAAAATACTATTTTAGGTTATTTTATTCAGAATTAAAATAGATTAAAATGAAGGAACCTATTCACCCACTTTTGTAACCTAACTTATTTAATTTATGTGACGGGTAGATCGGACGACGCCTTGAGTTGGGACTTCATTCTTTTTCATATCAGGCAAGATACCTTGCCAATTCTTACAGTATTTTGCATGCTTAGTATATTTCTGTATATTTATTGCATTTTTGTTTATTCATTACATGTGTAGTTTTCTTTCATTCATTACTATATATTAGATATGTTGACACACACATGGCACTTAGTATCATGAGAGGACAATCATTAGGCGTATGGGCTTTTAACCACTCTGGTAAACCGTAGTATATAGCTCACACTACGGGCGTGTGTCGCGCTGGTCGCTACCCCCGCGGTATGTCGATTTCTGGAGTCTCGCTGGTCGCTACCCCCGCGGTATGTCAATTTCTGATATCCACTGACGAGTGTGTGAGTTGTGAGGTAGATCGAGTAGCCTACCCTTGCCCATACGTTGAAAAATTGTCATCATTTGCATTCATATAGATTGTCTTGTACAGCGTACTTATATATTTTTAAATATTATGCATGTTTACTGTATTCAAATTGGCTTGCTTCTATGTATCTTGTTGCGTCCCTCTGAGGACCTGGCCCTTCCAGGTGTCGTTGTTCTTGAGTATTTACAGGGGTGCAGATTCAGATGGTTACATATGTTTCAAGGATGTCTTTTCTTCGAGCCCGTGATTGTTAGCTGGTATTCTTATATTGTGTTTGTTGAGGTGTACTTATATTATATTTTCTCTTATATTCGAGTTGGTAGTGGATTTGTTTCCATCCGACTGTCATCTTTAGACACTTCTTATTGAGATCTAGTTATATAGACATTGGTTATTTATTTATATTGATTTTCTGTGGATGAGATTTAGGTTGTACCCTGTGACTTGTGATACATTTTATAACACTTGTGGATTTGATATTCATATTACAGCGTACGTATGTGTTATGGTTTCCATATATTAGAGTTTCCATATCCATGCGGCTGGCATGCTTACGTGTCCTAGTCCTATGTATTTTAGGACTGGGGTGTGACATCAAGTGTCCTACGGTATGACGTGCTTGTTAAAGCAAGCACGTAAAAATATAGGATCACGGAATCAACTCTCTAAGTGACGTTGCACGTCTCCGCATACGGCGTCGACACCCGAATCTTGTTCGGACGCTATGCAACGTTTCAGGTCCTAGGTTGAACAGGCATATCACAAGAATATATATAAACAAAAAAATACACAAGCATATAATATAACAGGATCTCTGCAGGTTTGGCAAGGTACACTTACTTGGGTTCTGAACTCCGTCAACTGCTCCTGAAAAAGTGAAATCTGCACGTACACCTCCGGATGCTGAAACAAACATCACCAATATTCTCAAAATACTTGAAATAGCTAGGATCGACTATCGATAAGTCCAATTTGGACACATGGAGCAAAATTGATAATTTTGGGTCAAAGCGGGGTCCACATGTGGCCCACTTCGCACCATAAAATGTGCTGAAGATAAAAATTTTCAAATTAGTCGAACTTAGTGTCTACGAGTCCAAAACGATGATACGAACCCAATGAAACATCCAGAAGTGGATTCCGATGAGCCGGTCCTGAAACTGCCCGTCTTGTGGAACCATGGGCCCACAAAATGACATTTCGTCAACATTCTCAGAATTGAACCAAACTTGGGTCACAGGACCAGCGTAACGCTGCGAATCCGATGGCGCAAGTTTCGTTATGAAACGACAAACATACACAAAGTTACGGCGAGTGTCAGAACAGGCCAATACGGTGTTTTTCGGTGGATACGCGTTGATTCCGGTGTGCACGCACATCCAAATCAAGTTTTGCGAAAGCCCACACGTCCGCGTTTACGTTATGTGCCTTTCGATATAATTTGCACACGACGAAGTTTTCTCGTTTGGCGGGACGCACCCCGTATCGCAAAATTTTTGGTATTTTAAAAATAAATTTTTGGTCGTTTTGGAACAAGAATAATTTAACCATTATAGCAAACTAATTAAAACTAAAATAATAGTAAAAATCTTGATTATATTATGAAGAAGTCCTTTAATTATATTTTGAAAATAATTAACGAGATGGTAGAAAATTGGACATGAATAGGGGTACTTGGACTGAAATTCTGAACTATTTTCGAACAGTTTTTCGGCTAACTTCCGATCGATTTTTCGATCAAACCGGGGTGCCTAAATTCGTTCCACTTTAAGAAAATCCTAGAGGGTTATGTTATGAACATACAGCGAAGACAGGACGCAAATCGGACGAGCGAGGAGGGCGAAGGCTCCGCGCAAAGGAGGGGTCGCAGCTGTTGTGTGTGCGCGCGGAGGGGGCGGACGGCGGCGTGCTCAGGCACGGGGCGCGGCGGTGCGGGCGGCGGTCGGAGGTCGGCCGGAGGAGGTGGGGCGACGACGGAGGTCTGGTGTGGGTGATGGTGGGGGTGGGATTAGAGTTGGGGTTAGGGTTTTGTATATATACATATATATAGGAGAGAAGAGGGGGGGGTGTTCCTATACGCGCGGGAGGGGGGAGTTAGTTTAGAGTTTGGATTTGATAATGGGTAGGGTTTGGGTTAATAGGTTTATGGTTTAGGTTTAATTTCTATTTCTTTTCTTTTCCTTTCTTTTGTTTTATTTCTTTTATTTACAGAAAATTCCCAAAAATAGTTAGATATTTGTAAAAGTTCTAAAAAAATTATATTTTCTCCAATAAATAATCTACAACCAATTTATATTAATTAAAAATATATTTACTAAATATTAATGAATATTAAAATAATTAAATAAATCCCTAAATTTTATATTTTACTTAATATTATTTTGGGAGCATGTAGGGGATTCAAATAACGCAACTCGAGTGTCATGTGCTTAATAATACCAGTTAGGCTCACAACATGGATTTAGTTGGGATCAATGGATTGGTATGGCGTGTTAAAATTATACGCCATGACTAAATGGTTAATTAATCATCGTTTCCTTGTAATTGTGTCGCAAAAGTTGTGCGACTAAAATAAGGCATGTGATTGCGAATTTATGAGGGACAGTCATGGCAGGAGCCTAATTTGACTCGTCTAAGTCTAACATGCTAGGTTGGTTGGAATAAAAAGGCTAGTGTTGCACTCAAGATCTTAAAACCATGGTGGTTGGTTTCCAAAGTTCGATTAAATTATCGAACAAATATTAAAATAAAAAAATAATTAATAATTATCGAACTAACCCTATGTAAAAATCAGGGTGCTCACAGGTCGGTTAGACCCTAGATAACAGACGAAGAAGTAGAACAAGAAATGAGACATCATTTTCCTTCTTGGTTGAGCACATATGTTAGGAGCTCGGTAATTACTTTTTCTATATGTACTTGTACAATAAATAACTTACTGTCGCTACTTTGGTATTTAGGTCGATCGTCTAATAACACCCGAGACTGAATCGATTAGAACTCTAGCCAAGGGACCAATTACTGCTGTCAAAATATAGCCAAGTTACTGTGTGAATGGGTTTAGGTTCAAGTCAACAAATGCTCCGATCGGAGAACTTTTTGGATCTTGATTCCACGAAAAATAGTTGTTTGTGTATCAAATCTTCGAACTACAAAAATGTTGATCCAGGCAATAATTTTTTTGGCATCTTATGAGAGATTATGGAGTTGACATATAGTTATGGCACATAACCTGCTAAGATCGTGCTATTCAAGTGTGAATGGTTCTATCCGATTCAAGATCAAGGTTACAAAATTGACAAGCATAGTCTTGTGGATATAAACTACAAGCGTAGATATCAAGGCTATGAACCATTTGTCCTATCAAGTCAGGCTCAGCTCGTATACTTCACAACTTATCCTAGATTGGTGGGCAGTATGCAAGACTAAATCTAAAAATACCTTTGACGTTGACGAAATAGTTTATCAGGAGAACGAGCTACCTCTTGTAACAAATATTATAGATTTGGACTCAATAAAAGTTACTCATTACACGACTAATAATGTAGAAGAGGTAGAATTATTTGAATAGGAAGACGAAGACGAAGACGAAGTAGATGAAAGTGAAGATGAGGAGGAAGAGGAAGAGGAGGACGAGGAAGGCGAACAAGATAATTTTTTTGAAGATGATTGAAAATAAAATATTTTGCCTGTAAAATATACTATATTTTTACTGTAGAATATACTATTTTGACGAAGACATGTATTATATATTGACTGTAGAATATACTATCCATTTAGACTTGTGACACTACTAGTAATTTACTTTGCAATTATATTAATGTTGTGAGATATGCATAACATTTTGACTGTAGAATGTACTATATATTTGTTTATTTGTTCTATCATTATATGTTGTTATCAGGTATGACAGGACAACGCGGAGCGTTCGGCAGGTCCCGAGGTAGACAGAGTGCTTCTCCGGTACTGCCTACTGTTGGTCTGGATCCTCGGCGCCAAGTACTCCAGTATATCGACCAGTAACATCTCTGACTGCGACGACGTTACGTGGCAACACTCCTGGGACGAGTAGTTCCAGGCCTGAGACTACTCCCTCGTCCAGCGTTCATCCTGCTGACGAAACCATGGAGACAGATGAGCATATGGCGGAGGTTGAGCCGACGTTGTCACAGCATCAGCTAGATCCTCTATGCGCACCTTGAACAAGAAGAGGACGGAGATTTGGGTCGACGGTACAAAGTAAGTCAATTAGTTGGTTTAGCATCATATATATCGTGTATTTTTTTATTCATCATATATTCACTTTTTTGATAAAAATAATTATCTCTGTATATATATCGTCCCTCGTCGGTACAGAGACGCCTGGGCTACTTTCTGAGGTACAACTATGGTGGCCCTTGGATCAACTACTCTGATGGTCCAGATGAGAGGAAGGCGTTCTGGTTTGCGCACTTCAAGATAAAAGTATATTATATCAATCATCTAATTTATGCATATTATATAACTTACTAAATTACTTCTTGTAGCAAACGTATTTCTATCCACCGCACTGGGCCAAGTTGATCGAGCATATGTTTTCTGCCGTTGCCGCCAAGCTGATCCGTGATGCTCTGGATGACCAGAAGGCCCGTGATTGCGAAGAAAAATCGATCCAAGGTTGGATCACGCCTGAGCAGTGACTGCGATGAGGGCTAGATTCGACGATCCGAGGTACAAGGAAAGATCTGAGAAGGCCAAGGCGGCTAGGCAGAAGGCAGCAAAGTGGTATGGTGGATCGATTTCGATGATGGAACATTTTTGTCGTTTGGTATATTTTTTATTTCAGATATATTATTTTAATGCAAGTACGATAAAATGGTAGTAGGATAAAATATTTAATTTTAGTACTAAATAATATATTTTAACTAAGTACAGAGGGGTGAGGATGCCAACATGGTGACCGTCTTCCTGGCCACCCATCGAAAAGACGGTAATCTCATTGATGAGAGGGCCTCGCAGACCTATGTAAGTATTACTTTACTTTGTGTTAATTTTAATATAACTTAAGAAATATGCAAATAAATATCCATGTAGTTAGTAATAAGTACCTTAGACATATTAGCAATTATTGAGTATCCAAACTTTTCTAGGCCGAGTATCTTAGGCCGCGTGAGCGGACGACTGCTAGTGCATCTATAGTGGGAGAGGTTGGTACTTTCTTGCAGCCCTCTCTAGCTCCGTCGGCGGACGAGCTATGGGTGACCGCCGCTGGTGGTCTCCAGAGGGGTACGTACTACGGTACGAGATCCTATGACGCCCTTGTTGTGATGCAGTCATCTAGGGCCTCCACGGCAAGTGCCCATTCCCCACAACCCTCGCAGACATTGGCCCGCGTCCAGGAGACCGTTGACCGTCAGTCGATTGCCTCTCTCCATGATGAGTTTCTGCGAATGATGTAGGAGCAGCCCTTGTACCAGCCGCAGGCGGACGATGCGACGCTCATCGCACGATTTGATACGCTCGAGAGCATCATCATGGAGCTCAGGGATATGACAGCTGATCTTAGAGCGTCGACAGAGCGCAGCGTGACGGAGCTGCAGGCATCATAACTGTCCATGGACGAGAGGCTGACGATGATGTAGGATTCAATGATTCATAGCAGTACGAGGCTGTTATCTACCATGCATTCATACAACCATCGACTAGCAGAGTTTGAGCAAATACTTCCTCCTGGTGTGCCTTCATCGACACAGACTCCACCGACGTCACTGCCTTCTCCATCGACATCGGTGTCAATTTTACGGGAGCTGTATGATTTGTTCTTATCCCCAATGTGCGCCGGTGGTCATATATCCTCCTGCAGATCTGTAGTAGTCCTGGTTAGGATAGTTTACTGATTGTTTGTGTTTTGACCTATGATATTTGGTCATTTATGAATATTCTTTATTTTTGAGGCTTTCAGACTTTATTTCTTGCCCTCAGTTGTGTGAATATTTATTGTATTCTTTACGACGAGATTTTATCCTGACTCGGTTTGTAATCCCAATATTTTGTTTTCTTCACATTTTACTATATTATTTATATTAAATGTATGTTAATTTATTGGTATTGAGAGTTCAACCGAAGGGGTCGGCGAACCCAGAAAATTCAACGGAGGGTTGCTCCGGATCTATTTATATAAATTGTGAATTCATAAACTGCAGGAAGATTGGTTTTGAAACAATTCAATATTCATTTTTTTTATTTTCACTGAATCTTTAGTGACGTTTAGCGACGTTTAGCGATATTTATATACGTCGTTGATTGTCGCTAATTACGTCACTAAATACGTCGCTAATTACGTCGCTGAATGTCGCTAAACTGCTAACATGGCAGTATTTGCCATATCAATATAACGTCCCTAAATGTGTCGCAAAATATCGCTAAATAGAAAAAATTTAGCGACATATAACGACACACAAAGCGTCGCTAATTTAGCAACGTTGCGTCGCTAAACGTCGCTAATATAGCGACTCAGTTACGTCGCTAGAAAATGTCGCTATAGCGACGTTTTGCGACTTTTTTTCAGTCAGCGACTAGCTTAAAGGCGACTTTATTGAAACGTTGCTAAAAATGTCGCTAAATATTTTAGCAACATTTTTATGCCATTTAGCGACATTTATAGACGTCGTTAATTTGACTTATTCTGGTAGTGGATTCAATCAGTAATAGTTATATAATGTTGAGTCCAGTCTGGTACTGGCAGGACCGAACTCGGTCAAAATTCGGTACTAGCCGAGTTCGGTCCAAACTAGGAGATATTTGTCACATCCCGCTCCCAGAATACGACAAACCGAGTACGTAACATCATCTCCAAGCTACGCAACATACGAATACTCTATTACCCATATTTACGATTGTCGTCCGTACAGCTCTAGGATAGGATTACCATATGTCGCAGGATACATAATATAATAAATAACAAATTGATTACAGGACATTCTAAACTATAAATATAAAATTTTACAATTTTACCCGATTACAACATTTATCCCTATATATATATATACATATATATATATATATATATATATATACATATATATATATATATACATATATATATATATATATATATATATATACATATATATATATATATATACATATATATATATATATATATATATAGAGAGAGAGAGAGAGAGAGAGAGAGAGGAGGGGTCCGCATCTCCATTTTTTTGCATCCCCATGTTATCAACCGTTAGATCTTGTTTAAGTCATCTAATATTAACCATTGATTTGAATAGTTCAAAGCAATGGTTAAGATTAGATGACTTATACAAGATCCAACGGTTGTAAACATGAAAATGCTTAGGGATGCAAAAAAATAAAAATAAATAAATAAATATATATATATATATATATATATATATATATATATATATATATATATATATATATAATGAGAACAAATCTAGTTTCAATTCGATCGCCTCCAATTCCTTCAATTGTAGCATCTCGATTTGCTTTCCAACTGTTTTTCGATATTTGATAACAGCTTTCTTTGGAGTATTTCTACAAAACTAGTGAACAATACTAGGTTATCAAATGACATGCAAGTCCCAGTCAAGGATAAAAAGTAAAATAAAAATAATTGAGAATCTGAGAAGTAGTAGGATTATCATAATTCTAAAGTAAAGGAATTGAATAATTCAAATAGATTATTTTATTAACTTGAAATACGATCATGACTAGATTCTATTCTAGTGAATTTTTTAGTGTTCGTCCTATAACTAAGTTCTAATAATTCATACATCACAAATAACCTAGGTTCACTACCACAAACACAATCAAGTTTCCTAAATGATGATGCAATTTAGAGAACACATCTGGATCACATACATCCTATTTTTTCAGCAATAATTTCGTGACCAGGGATCATGTTGTGTCTCGGTGGCACGGTGCTTAAAATTTGGTCCCTCCCGCGTAGGGCGTAAAACTTGTAACTTTTAAACTCTTAAATTCTTGTTTTAATACAAGAATGTTTGGAATCCGAAATCTCTCTTTGTGAGCTAGGCCTCACCCCAATATCGTATGGCCTTACGATGCGGAAAACTCTATTGATCAGTTTTTGTTTGTTTATTACATTACAAAGATTTTGGGTGTGATCCAGTTGTTCTCTCCCGCCCAATGCACTATCCTAAAGCTACAAACAATCATATTATATTATCTTGCATTAAGTTTCTGCTGGGCACATGTATTAATTCGGATCTCGATTCGTGTATTTAAATACCACGAATAACAAAAATATAATTCAATATTTTATTCCTTTCCAAGGATCATGTCATGAGCTCTGGATATCATGATTTCATTACTTTACTTTTCTTGATTGAATCATGATATAAAACACAAGATTTAAATTCTCCATATTCTATCGCTTTTTAATTGAAATATGACAGAAACACATCATCTCATAATCTCAATATCTGGTTCTCTTTTCAAATAAAAACTTGACAGAACACAAGATATTATCGAATTGAATAATTATATTTATTTTAGCAGAAATACAGGATATTCAAGATTATGTTTCGCTCGCGTGTTCATGTGTCCGTATCCTACGCATCTTAAGTTCTAAGAAATTCAACCGCTACAATTTAAATAAAAATTACAAGTTTGCCTCTAAGGGAACCGACTCAATATTCCTAAAATAGGGTAAAATATATTTAAGCAATTTTCGGATATCGAAAATGGCTCTCTGGAAATTCTTAAATTTTTTGACAGAGTCTTCTTTGTATTTTGGACTCCAAATTTTTTACAATTTATATAAAGACTCGGAGCAACCCTCCGTAGAATTCTCTGGGTACGCCGACCCATTCGGTGGAACAACTCAATACCGAAAATCACACGCAATTCATATATTGATATATATCAATTTCAAAACAAGGACTTTCTTACCGTTGACACAATTTATCTAGCAACTTGCTCTTTAGCAATTTATGACTGATTCTGGATTAACTACACAAGTTCAAACAAATCAATACGATCCAGAAGTCATAAAGTTACACAAATACTAGATAACAAAATCATACAAGAATAAGAACATCACTTCTTAATAAATTGTATATTTGAATATCTTATTTGCACGATATATATGTAACTTTAATTTTTACTAGAATATCCATTTGGGCAAATACACTAGCCTCATTTATACCATAGAATTAGAATTTATTATACTAGTTTTTATTTATCTAAAATAACACGGAGGATCCTACAATTTGTTATCAAGTTGGATTTTAATTATTAATATTGGCCCTTTTAAGGCAATTCAGTCCAAATTTGGGTCAATGCATTTGAGTTTCAATACTAGGGTATTCTCCTAGTAGTTCTCTTAGGACACCTTTCTGAAATAAAATTATTTTTCTAAATGGTAAATTAAGCTACGATATTTTTATTAAAGTGTAAATTCTTATTCGAAGTCTAAAATAACCTCTACCATATTTGAATTAAATCAACATTTACAATGATACCTATATCAAATGATGTCCTTTATTCATGATGGTAAGTTATTTCAAAAGTTTAACAAATTTTACTTTAAAAATTATAAGAAATCATATGCTCATAATTTGTAATGGTGCAGCCTATGGTGACAATGCATATAGATCCTGGTGGAGAGCTCATCTTATCAGCAACAGAGCCTACCAAAATGAGGAGTTTTGATTCCAACATCGAGTCATAGATGATCATAGTCTACGTAGCTATTATGATTATATAGAAGGGCTGGTACTTTTTTTATATGAAAATGTCTGTCTCCGTAGTACTTATTTATATGTCCTCTATTAAACTCTACTTAATATTTCAGCTTCCAAATTTAAATATGTCATACCAAAATTATGAACTGAGCGACCCGTTGCGCACAGCGATTGGCAAAATTTTTGGCTGCTATGCAAATAGGCCCGATTCCTCCCAACCCTCCATTACATATTTCAGGAGATTATCCTCAAGGTCTTGTTGGACAACTACAAGTATGCCCCCTAGGAAGTATACCTCTGTTTGGTATCAGAATGATATCCTGCCACTGCAAGATGATGATGTCCCTCATCACCAGGTTGGCAAGGCCACTTCTCAGATGTCGGTCGGTACGGGCACTTCTCGGACGACGGCTGGTGCGGACAATACTCAGTGGGTTGACCGGGGCACTACTCCGGCAACTGCTGGTGCATGCACTACTCAGTGGGCTGGTGAGGGCACTTCTCAGGCAGCTGGAGAAGGAACTTCTCATTGGGTCCAAGGAGGTTCTCAGTGGGATAGCCTATTCGCTCCCGGAGTTACCAGCTACATGCATATTTTGACAACTCCATCAGCACCAATGTCATCTCAAGTGGAGGACATTCAAGAAGGTGGTAATGATGTGGCCCCGGAGAATACACGACAAAAGAGGGACTGACTTAATATAAGAGAGATTAATCGTTCGAACTATCGATAATTAGACAAGAGAGGTCGATGAAATTGTTATATCAATATAAACTTTATTTGAACGTAACTATCTTTTATTTCAATAAAATTATATATTGTTCTCATAAAATAAAACTATTTAAAAACTGTGACTATGCCTTCATTCTCTTGGTTGCTTTATACATCTCCTTCTATTGTGTCCTAAACTATTGCAGTTACTACATCGAAGATCTCTTGAAGCTTGATCGTTCGCTATGATCCGGTTCTTCTTTGGTCTTTCCACCTTGCATCGTACATTTGGTACTCCAATGTGACCTCTAACCAATGTACTTTGGAGGTTGTAAGGGACTGGAATTGGCTTTAGGTGCGGCTCATATACGCTTCTTAATGCTTCCTTAGAAAAAGTATCTAGATAAAAACTGTCGATGCTAATATTTTTAGAATTACATGCATAACATGCATGTACACATGGAAGCAAAGTATGATACCACTTTAAACATGAACACGATTTTTCATCTAAGTCTACAACATATGTTCTATTTGTTTTACAATCTAATATTTCAAACAAATATCTAACTATATTCAACGTTTGCAACCAGTGATTTTCTTTTATGATAAGAGCCATAGTTTGCAACATCTTCGAACAATAATCAGTTAAATTTTTTTAAGCTTTTTGCCGGTTCTTGTCCTGAAGTGTTATAATTTTGGCTCGAATTCCATCAAGTAGTGTTGTTATTAGATTATCACGTAAATTTTTAACCCAGTTATTGAAGCATTCAGCAAGGTTCGATGTGTTAATACCTAATCTGTGACAAGAAAAATAAGCTGTTATCCCGTGTGAAAAATACGAGTTTCAGCATTTACTCCAATGAGCCAATTGTAAATATCTATGTTTTTAGCTTTAATTTTTTTCAAATAATAGTTCGCATCTGTTTCATTATACCATCTAGCAAGATAGTCTAAACTACGTTGAAAAAGGGGAAACCTGAAGATTTTTTTTTCAAATTTTGTTTAAAATGTTGAATACAAAAAAATGAGGCAATTTTAGAAAGATATCACGCATAGCCCTTATCAATCCTTTCTGTTTATCTGATATAAAAGAAATTATATTCCATGCATCAAAATATTTTTTAAAAGATGTTCTCAAACCGTTTAAAAACCAACTCCAAGAATCAGTATTTTCACTCTTAGTAACAAAATAAGCAATTGGATATAATTGATAATTTGGATCATGAGCACAAGCAATAAATAAAATACCTTTATATTTAGAGAAAAGAAAAGTAGCATCAGTACTAATCACAGATAAACACCCCTTAAAAATCTATCAATGCATGCCTTAAAATAAATAAAAATTCTTTAAAATCTATTGTCTTCTGTAGTTTGTATAAAATATTGACTACCTGGATTTGTCTCAATAATTCTAAAACCATACTATTCAAGACTACTATATGCATCAATAAAACTACCGTTTATCTCAGATAGAGCAAGTTTTCTAGCTTTCCAAGCTTTACAATATTTAATATATATTCCGTGTTCTCTATATATATATCATTTTCAATATGCGATGGACTATACGACTGATTATCTCAAATTTTATCAATAATCTTATTTTTAACCTATACAGTAGTAGTTAATGGATGAGAACCTGTTGTAAGTCCACATAAATAAGAATGTATATTTTCTAGTGGAGCAATAGCAAAACCAGTACATTCACCAATAGCTTTAGCGTATACTCTCCAATTATAACTTGAATTGTTACATTTATATACAATCCCACTAGCATTGTTTAAAGTAACATGACAAGTAAAATTATGCGCAATTGTTATATCACTAATAAAACATCTAAATTCAGAATGATTATCAAGTTTTCTTCCAACGCATAATCCAGAAATGCTAACACTATCAACATTGCCATCAAATTCATCATCTAAATTTTTAATTAAATCATTATTGTTTTCATCGTCGTTATTATCACCATCTACTATGTGTTCTTGTTCAGTAAATAAAATAACTTGATGAGAAGAACTAGGAGCGGTATTAACGTGATTAGAAGCGCGTATACTACTTACAATATTAATTATAGGTGGTGGTAAAATTACATAAATATTAATGTACGTTGCTTGTACATTAACTTCGAGAATAAATTTCCATGCTTGTTCACTAATTAACTTTATACAATTAGTTAAAAAATTATGTACCAATATAAATTCATAATCAATAGAACATTGCTCAACAATTTGATTACGTAAACTATCAAACGAAATATTCCGATCAATTAAATTTTTTTTATTAAACCTCCTTCATAAACTAACCCATTTAGCACATCTCCAATCGAACATAGTATTGTTAGACTTTGATCCATGATAAGAGAGTGAGCTTCTAAATACAGTGAGTGAGCTGAACTAGCTTCTGTTGAGTAAGAAATCACCTTATGTTGAGTGAGAAAAGCATAGAAGAATTTTTTTTGAAAGTATGTGTGGGTGGAGTAAGAAATGAATAGAATGAAAGAAATTTATAGACATGAGAAATGAGAAAGAAAGAGCCGTTGTAAAAATATAAACGTTACAAAAAAAAATTGATAAGTGATCAAGAAAAAAACAACAACAAAAAAAAACCCAACCCAACTATCAAAAAAAAAAAAAACAAAAAAAAAACCAAAACAAACCATAAACATAAAAAAAAAAACCCTAAACATAAAAAAAACAAAAAAACGAAAACAAACCATAAACATAGAACCCAAAAAAAACCAAAAACTAAAAAAACCGATCCAAATTTTTTTTCCAACTAAGATGGCGAAAATTTGGGTGAGTCCAAATTTTTGCCAACTCGGTTGGAGAAAATATGCAAATATGGATTAAAAAATTTATTTGTTGTATTTTCGCCATCTGTGATGGCGAAAGCTTTCGTTATCCTATTTTTTTTTTAAATAGTTTCGTTTCATCTGATTATTTTAAAAATATTATCGGTACAGTAAATTTTCTGTTTAAAAAATTCTCGTTTTTTTTTAATTTTTGTTCGGTTTATACCCATTTTGGATTCTGCAGTTAATTTAGACTTGAAATGACTAATCTACTCCTTCCTAATCATAATCATAACCCTAATCCTCCTAACTAATCCAAACCTCTCCTCCTCCCCTCCCCACCTGAGCCCTCGCCACCCTCCCCGCGCCATCCTCCCCTCCTCCCCGTCGGCGAGCTTCCCCCTTCTCCTCCTCCTCCTCCTCCTCCTCCCCTCCTCCAGCCCTCACCCCCTCCTCATCCTCCTCCTCCTTCACCCTCCTCCTCCGTGCCACCCCGAGCTCCCCCCTCCTTCCACCCGCGCCTCCCCTGAGCTCCCCCCTCCCCCCCCCCCTCCTCCTCCAGTGCCACTTTGCGCTTCCTCGCGCACCTCGCCGCCGGTGGTGCTGTCATCTTCCGCCGCTGCTGTGCCACCGTCGCCGAAGCAGGAGGGGGGTGTCGGAGAGAGAGGAGGGGGAGAGGGCTGCGGGAGGAGGAGACCGACGACGCAGGGAGGAGGGTGGGGGAGAAGGAGGAGGCACGATGGAGGTGGGGGGGGGGGGAGGAGGGAGGAGGAGGAGGGGAGGTGGAGGCACGATGGAGGGAGGAGGGGGGATGATAGTTTATGGTTTTCAATTTTTTTTAACGTTAAATTCTAACGTTTAGTTGACGGAAGGGAACGTTTTGATCGAAAATTTTATTACGGAAGGGTTTATTTGCTGTAAGCGTCTAATAGATTTTTTTTGCTTCTAAGAAAAATCTAAAAAAAAAAAAATTTGCAATACAAGAAAACAATACAATAACTTCTTACGATGCTAAGAAAAGTTCGAGATATAAACTACAATTGAATCATATTTAATAAGGTCTCATAGTTGAATTATAAACACTATTTATATCTGAAAATTATTAATTTATATATTACATGGAATCTATATATATTTTCAATAATGTATTAACTTATAAATTTAGTGAATTATTAATTTGGTCGATTATCTGAAAGTAAAACCGAACAAAAATAGTATTTAATTACCGAGGTTATTAATTTACAGAATATTAAATTATGGAGGTTTAGTGGTTTACTGTATAAACAATTGAAGCTCTTAAGTCAGAGATTTTGTTTGGGTGGTAACTACTTGTAAGTCGGGTGGATTATGCAATCATATGGAAATGGATGCGGCCACAAATATGATGCCTAAAATTTTAGTTACATAAAATGACTTTCAACCACGTCTATTTTCATATCACCTGACAGTAGAGGAAACTCCTCACAATTCGCAACCAACAATGTATTTCATTAAAGTTGTTGAGTTTTTAGAATTTAGCAACGTCTCGAATATTGGAATCGCTGAATACATTGCTAATATGATTTATTTTGATAGTGTCCGTTCTCAACTCAAGTCCATCCCGATCCGTATAGCATAACCGAATCAGGTCGAATTTTTAAACCAAGGCAGATTGACTTGGTCCAGCCTAGACCCGGTTCGATCCGTATAGCACAACGACTCTCATCGACGATACACGAATATAGCCTAGCCTTCGGGAACATGGATATAGGCTTTCCGTGCACGGATATGTACTACTTGTATACGGCGGTACACAGATATAGGCTCTTACTTCACGTGGTGGTACATGGATATAGATTTCTGATACGTGGAAATAAGCTTTCGGTACACAAATACATCCTTTGGTACACGAACATAAGCTTTTGGTACACTGATATCGACAATAAACAAATAAAGCCTTTTAGTACATACGGTACACAAATAAAGCCTTTCGGAATATAGGATATGAAATTTTGTCACACTAATGAGGGGTATAAATATTCCTTTTTTTTAGTAAAGGACTAAAAAGTGATGTTTTTAATTAGCAAGGGTTATCCAAGAATAACATGCTAAATCCAACGACCAAGTAATAATTTACAGAATCACATTTTTTAAGAATATTACTTATCCCGCGTTTGATTAAAGAGTAATTTAATAGAATCATAATATTGTTTGGTAGTAATTTTTTCACTGTTCATTCCAAGAACTTGTAAAGAAGAAATTTGGTAGGTATACAGCGTTAACTATTTACACGGTTCTCAATCAAGATTCATTGCAAACTTACACAGAATTTTAGAGCTACAACCTCCAAACCAAATAAAACAACACATCAAATAACAATATTCATTAACAAAGAAATAATACTAGTACATACTAAATTAAATGAATTAAAAGAGACAAAAGCAAACGTAATCCCACCAGGAGATTTGAAATTTCACAACTTAGATTTTTAGCATTAGGAAGCTAGGGAAGAATAGAGTAATGCTATTCGTGCCTCCAAAATATCTCTCCAAACTATTCTTTCTTATGTGACGGCTGACGTAACATGCTAAATAGTATTATGTGACAGCTGACATGACAAATTTTAACCCAAAAAATTAATCACAAAATTTTTTTTAATGTTAATATTAATATTAATTTTAATTTTAATATTAACTTATGATTTGTCAACACAACAACTAGAGGTTGGGTTTAGTTACTTCAGTGCCAAGCATGTATCCAATTCAGTTAAATATACTTTTGTAACAGTGAGCATTTCAATTAACTATTGAGAGCCGTATGTATTCCATTGCAAAGTTTATCAATAAAGAAATTATTCTTATCATACTTGTTGTGATTCAATCTGTCTATTTCTGCTGCATAAACCTAGATTTACGGTCATTTACCAATTGTGCATATATATGTCTTGTACAAGTATAATTTAGACTTGTAGGACATCACATCTGGTGACGACTTATCATTTGTGGTATACAACAATATATTGAAAATCTACCAAGCATACTTTGTTTGCCACTTCTTTAAATCATGCCAATCTATGAAAAACTTCTCCATGAAAAATTATACATCAAGAAAGACAATATCAAGCATATAGTGACTAAGTTTTTCTTCTCTCACCAACAACAACATCACAAGATTGAAATCAAGCAGATTTGATCTCAAGAGAACTTTGAAGGCTTGTTCCAATTCTATGGTGTTCTTCTTATTCTCTCATCAACTTCAAAGTAAAACCAATGCATGGGATCAATAATACTCTCAAATATCTCGAATTAACTCTCTGGTTTAACTTCAAAGGCTTCTCCATAGGCTGCAGCTCTCGTCCTTGACATCCTTAACAAGAACAAAAGCTGGTTAGTCATATTAGTTCCTCATGCATCCTCCCTTGCCTTTGGAGCACAGGTCGTGATGGCTTCCCCGACCGTCAGGAAAATCATGTTGTGCCCTAATAACTCGATGAAATTTGATAAGTGGAGCTTGTCCATCACCAGCGGTCCAGGATTGGCAAGAGCAAGCTGTAGAAGAGCATGGAAACGATTGTTACTAGTCTCATGAATTCACAAATATTTGATCCAATTATTTACTTTTGTTACCACACAATTACGGTTACACGAGTAATAAAACTACAAATATTTGATCCAATAATTATTGACTTTTGTTACCACACAATTACTGTTAAAAGAAGCTTAAACCATATCGTTGCGACAAAAGCTCAATGGTTGAGATAATGATGTGCAGAAAATACATCATAACTATGCAAAATACAGGGTACTCTCATAATCTTGTTCATGAATCAAACAATCGAAAAAAGAGAAATAACTAGAACGAACGTTTGACAAAATATCATTTGACTAAATATTCGAACAATCGAGACTAAGGATTGATGAGTATATGCATTTTCACTTAATGATCGTACTCAGGGATATACATATATCGGACATTATATAGATTGTATATCAGTACAAACATTTCACCTGAACATCTCGCTTTTTGAGATTCTTGTATAACTCTTCCAAGGAATGGATGCCGCTTGTATCGATGTCAGTCACCGCTGCAAGGAGGATAAGTGTTAATGGTCCGTTTTAACAATTGTACAATACTGTCAACACAGTGACATAGAGACTGAAGGATAGAAATTGTTGTGTATTACGTGACATCTCTACTATGAGGAACTCAATTCTTGGGAGATCCTTTGCTCTTAATTGCTCCTCTTCATCCGTCAACCATCTTAGAATTCTGGAGATGGATCATACAAACAATTAAATTCACTTTAAGACATCACACCTAAGATCAAGAGATCAGTCTACAAGTTTTAGTTAAGGGAAGAACCAAAGATAAGTAAAACACCACCATGGGGGTGGACCAGTGCTAACACTGGTAAGAGAGGTCGTAGGTTTTAATTAAATATAAGGGGGTCTTTTTGCTAGTAGCCCAGGATAATGACCGGCATTAATTCAAAATAATAATAATAATAATAAGTGAAAACAATTTAAATCTGATTTTAAAGCTTGCTTTTGCAGTAAATACTTGAAAATGGCATATTTGACTGGAATTAGGACAACATGGTGTTGTTACAACAGATACCTACTACAAATTTCGTGTCCGTATCGAACACATGAGGCACAATACATAGAGACTCAAAAATATAGTGACACACCAGAACTGGTGCCGTGTCTCCTTGTACATATCGTGTATGTCATATGTATTCTTTGAAAATAAGCTGCAAGTAGAATGGTAGATGAAAGGGACGATACTGTTTATAAGCACAAAAAACTAGCAAGGAAACTAGTCCGTCTTTATTATAAAGAAAAGGAAAACTCTCACAAATACATACCTTGAAGTTTGTATAGTAATACTATCATCAGTTTGTTAACCTTCAGAATCTATGACTTCTTTACCAGGAAAAAAAAATGTCCAGATAACAAGTGAAATGGAAAGAGAGTCCAAGAGATCATAAATGTTACCTCTCCCTAACATAGTTGGAGTTGGAGAAATAGATAGCAGAATCAACTCTGACTATGAGGACTCCTGGAACTTTGGTTGCCTCTGGGTACTGTTCAATATTCCTATATATTGAGGTTCTTGGAAGGTTTCCAAGTATAGCTGTTCTTGGTCTTGTTACTTGGAGCAAAATCTTAGCAAACGATATTGAAACCTGCTCTTATCGATCATGATAACATATACTTAGTAACAATAGCAGAGGTATCTCAGATGTAAAAAAAACAATAGGGGAAGCTAGGGGCTCACAGCAATCAGAAGGCCAATCTCGACCGATGCAAAGACGACACCGAAAAATGCTCCCATGCAAGCAATGAAGTCCAGTTTATCAACTTTCCAGATCAAGATAGCCGCCTCATAGTCTATAAGGCCAAGCACAGCCGAGATAATGATCGAAGACAGAATGGCGTTCGGAGTGTATTTAAAGAGCGGGGTGATCAACAGCAATGTTAGGCATACAACTGCCGACATAACCAAGTTGGAGACTGCCGTTTGGCATCCGGCCATGTAATTGACTGCTGATCTAGAGAAGGAACCTGAAAGAAAAATAAGCACGTAAATTTACAAAAGCAACATCTGGTAAGACCAAAAAGTACCACAAACAAAATGGTATGTCAATTTTGTAAAATATTTTCTTCTTCTTGTTCTTACCAGTGGCCACATAGCAAGAAGTCATTGAACCAACGACATTCATTGTACCTAATGCCACCATCTCTTTGTTTCCATCCAGCTGATAGTCCTTCATGGCAGCGAATGTTCTACCAATCGCTACAGCTTCCTAGTAAGTTCACAGAGTTTAGTTTAACATGCAAGCGCTCTACAACTTTGTACATGGAATGAGAGGGTTTGTGTCAGTACCACTAAGCCGATCACCCCTGCAATGACGCCTATTTTGAAACCTTTCCCAGTATTTTCCCCAGTGAAGAAAATTTGACCAAAAGATATTGGATTGATACCCTTTTGAATGTTTTTAACCTTTTCAGAGAGCACAAGGAATATTATAATCATTTAAACCTTTTAAAAGTTCAAGTGCCACCATATACTTGTCTTCATAGCATCACTTACAATCTGAACACCTTGCTTGTCTGCACGAGTAATGTACACGAAGAAGGTGGAGAGAACTATTGAGATCATTGGAGCAATCGCAGGCACCCAGAAGAAGCGCTTATTCTTCTTACCCTGTTTGCATCAAACAACATAGTTGAACCAGATGAATGTATGATCATTTAGTCCTTGAGATTTCAATAAAATGAGATAAAAGGTTCTTACTATGTACTTAGCAAACAAAAGAAATGCCAAGAAGACTGATGCTATCAGTATCGTTTGCCAGTTCCACTGCAAAAACACAATTGGAGGGGAAGATTCATGAGTAAAGCTCGATGGCAAAGATATCTTGCAAAAACTGATTAACCCTTGGCAAATAGCAACTCTTTTACCCCATGAGGAGCAGAGGAGATGACGGACTTCATAACTGAGGCAATGTCAGTCTTCTTAGTAAATTTCATTATGCCAAGAAAACCCTTGAGCTGTTGAAGCGCAATCGTAATAGCTGCCCCAGCCATGAACCCGACAATGGAGGCATGTGATAGAAAGTCGATGAGGAAGCCTAACCTGTAATGGGGAAACAAAACAAAAGATGCAATCAATTGTGAAGATAATATGATATAGTAAGAAATTTATCTAAAAGAAAAGGATATAGTAAGAATTTATGGAATGATGGGATGTTCTTCTTATAAACAAGTTCAAATTATTAAGTAAAACTCATGTGGCATGAAAAACAAGTGCAAGAGAACTTGGTCAGATATAACACTTACAATCTTAACTGTATTAACCTTAAGATCTGATCTACAAGATATGCTTTAGTTATGGGTTATCTATAAGAAAAATCTCTAAAAGAAAAGGATATTGTAAGAAATTATGGAATGATGGGATGTTCTTCTGATAAAGAAGTTTGTAAATTACTAAGTGAAACTCATAGTGGCATGAACTACAAGTGCAAGAGTACTTGGTCACATTCACAGTTAGATGAGTGGTGGTTATCTATCATCAAAGACATAAGTATATCTCGTACAAGTACACAACTTACCTGAGAAATCCGAGCATCACTTGAGTGACACCGGCAAAAAAGGTCGCAGTGAAAGCAAGCCGCAGATATTCCTCTTTGTTGCTAGGATCAACCTCATCTTGGAGAAGAGATCCCAACAAAAGAGAAATAACAGCTACTGGTCCGATAGCAATGTCTCTTGAGCTCCCCATGAGTGCGTAAATAATTGGAGGAACAAAACTAGAGTCTACATACAAACCACAAGAAAATATACCAATAATTCATCCTACATTACTCCGTGGAGTGTAGAAATATATGTTGATACTTGATACTTACAAAGACCATAATTTGGTTCGAGGTTCGCAAGCTTTGCATAACCAATGTCCTAATTTTATCAGCAGAACTACTGTTAGTAACGCAATTTGGTTAATTTTCGATACTAAAACGGACTTCAAGGTTTAATTACCTGAGGAATACAAAGGCTCGCGATGGTTAGACCGGCAATTAGGTCACCCTTAAACTTGGTTAAACTGTAGTCCCTTCCCCACTCAAATATTGGGAAAACAGCCTGAAGACCTAATGTGAACTTTCTTGACATGGACTGGTCTTTGTAATTGCGTAAAGGATCATCAGAAAATAATGCTTCCTTAACTGCATCGACGAACTCTCTAGCGAGCTTCTTCCGAGGGGGGAACCCCACCTTGTGAACTGATGACAAGTTCTCCATCTGACGTTTTGAGGAAGAATGTCTCGCGGCCTCCATCGTGGGATCTTGAATTTGGTCTTCGTCAGAAACAGGAAAGCCCATTGGAAACTTGTCTCACTTCTGATCACCAATAGAAACAAAAGAGTTTAGAACACATATGAAGTACCTGCAAAAATTACACAAATACGATTATATAGACAAATAAGTAACTCTCAGAACATGACATGTAACCACTAATGGCTTCAGAAGTATTTCTTAACTCAGAGTCCAAAACTAAAATGTTTATAGTAGTAAATAAGGGATGATCTTTACATATCTTGTTAAAAATGAAAAGGAAAACCTGTGAAGATTCATTTCTTCATGATGCTGAAATGATACTCTGATAGTGAAAAAACAAACATACTTGTTTATATGCTTCCTAAATTCAGAATGATACTCTGATAGTGAAAATATACAACATCAATTGCAACTTGTACAAAACAAAACAAAAAAGTCCTAACGATACATAAATTACAACTTGTATATAAAATTTTAAGGGTCTAACCATGTTTAAAGTGACAAGAGAGTAATGCACGTTATGACGTTAAGCAAACCATGCCACTAACTGATCAGAATGGAAGAGTACTCAAAACTTCTTTTGTAGTATCTGCTATGTCCAAACAAACGCAAATGTGATCATTCCATTCGAAGGTATTTAAAATCATCAAGGGTCATATGATGGTTTGCAATTGGTATTCAATGGATATCCAAAGTTAGAAGGTTGCATCGAAGACAAGAGGAAGCTATATAGACGTTAGTCTCAGACTCATATCAATAGATCAAGTGAAAACTTAGAGACGAGTGAGAGCCCAAAGAACAATATCTTCAATGGAAGTGGAATTATTCCAGTTTCATGGAACTCCCAATATTGCAGTAATCTCAGAATTGAAATAACAGAAAAAACAAAAAACAAATTGCAGCGAAGAATTCAATGTCCACTCAACACCCCTAAACTATTTACAGATAAGCTCTAATTAAGCATCATCATTTTTCATGAATGTGACAAAAATAATAGTGATGGTAATAATAATGGTAGTGTTACTGTTTCATTTCATTAGAAGCCATGAGATGGAGACGGAGGAAGATAGGTGACTCCTTGTAGTCATCAACACAAACATAGACCACGGGAAAGTTTCCAAAATGTTGTTGTTGTGTTGTTTCCGTGTCGCTTTGTGTCAAATACTGTATATAAATTCGATAATAACAATGGTAGAACATGCCAAAATCAATAATATGGTCGATATAGCATCACGTCTCGTGTATCAAATTGTGTTGATTTAACCTAACCTGGCTGAATTTTCTTGCAAGCAGAAATTTTTATAAGGAATAATCAGACCCAACAACAAAAATTCTCAATCCAATGTTCGCACTAATCCATTGGTTAACCAGGGTTCATGAAACAAAAAAACTAGTAATTCCCAAAGAGGAGATTTGACGCATAATTCAAAAACAAACATTAAAAGAAAAAAAAATCACCTTCAAAATCTAGGAGGAGATGGGCGTGATTAGCAAAGAAAAAACTATGGTAGTTCTTTTAAAACCCACAAGAAGAGCTCTAATTAAATTATAGTTAATGGGGGAAGATCACGTACTCGGATCCGGAGATGATGACAAAAGGAAGTTCCAAAAAATGGCAAAACTATCCTTTATGTGCGTGGGCCCCGAATTAGACCCAGACTTCTATATGAATTTTTACATAGCCATATCAGGATTTATATTTTTGAATTTGCCTGCAAATGCGGGAATTGTACAGAAAATACAACTATACAAGCAGAAAGTGTCCACATTCGATGAACTATTGGTTAATTAAAGTTTAGCGTCCAAAAATGGAAGATACGATATTATTAGAAAAGTTTACTGTTGACATCGAGGATATATTCAAACCTAGCTCACTAAGGGCATCTTCCAACCGTGTCCTGGTGTGAGTTTGAAAAAAAAAGGTTGTCAAATAGGTGTCATAATTTTTTATTAAATTTTTTTTTAATACAAATGTAAAATAAATTGTGAAATTGATATTACAATCATATGTCAAAGACAATATAAAATTTGTTGTCTTGATCTAGACAATAGACTTTACAATTCTTTCTGCTTCGTTTGGTAGGAGGAATGAAAAAAGTGGAAAGAAGAAAAAAGAGAATGATGTATTTCAAACAAATTTTATTTTCTTCATTTGGTGTTTGGTAGTAAGGAAGGAAAAAAAAAGATATGTACTTTACATTGTTTGGTATAAAAGAAGAAGTGGAAGGAAAGTAAAAAATATATGTTTTACCAATTCTATCCTTAAGTAAAAATACTTATTTATAATTTAACTTCATGAATAATTTTTAAATAATATAATTAATATGGGGATATAATTATTAATTAATATGAGCCTTCACTGTTTTTGCAAAAAAAAATTCCACTTTTAGAGGGATAATAAAAGTAATTCCTTCACTTTTCCTTCCTTCCACTTTTTCTTTCATACCAAACAAGAGAAAATAAATCATTCCCTCAACTTTTTTCTCCTCCATTTTTCTTTCTCACTTTTCTCTCCTACCAAACACGTCCTTACTTCCACATCATCAATTATGAATACAAATATTTATAAAAATTGAAGAAGTGAAAAAGTTGTCTTGGAAGTTAGAAAAAAAATAGTTTTTATTGTCTTCTCAATACTTTTGCGTTGGGAACACTTTTATATCTCATTGTCTTGTGTGAATATAATCTTATTACATAGAAAAAATATTATCTTGTGCATCACAAAACAAAACAAAACAAAACAAAACAATAGGGTTGTGGATGCTCTAAAGTTTTCCTATTTTAATTCCAAATAGTACAAAGACAATTAATAATATAACACTTTAACATACAATTAAATCTGTTGTAATCAATTAAGAATAAAACTCAGATTAATTTTTTTTTATTGTTTTTTGACGTGGAGGCTTGATCTCCATACATTCTAAATAACCCCGCAGCATTTGGACCCAAAAAATGAGTCTATTTTTGTTTAAATCAGATTTTACTCTCCCACTCAAAAGTGATCATGAGTCATTTTAAACAACTTTGAAAGATTTTCGATGTACAACCACACAAGTTTTTATGGTTAGTTTGACACAACATTTTTTTAGTAAAATGCTGAATATCTATCCTAATTTGGGTGGACTACTGTTTTCCAATAGTTAAGACCTAATAATTTATGTCAATCCTAACCGTTGGAGCAGTAAAAACCGGATTGAATAATTATGTTAATTTTTATTTTTGAAAGGAAAATGATTACTAGATTAGATGGAAGAAGCAGGTACCGAGTTAAATACACACGGTACATTACTATCCGCAGCTAAGAGCTGGATAATACATGAAGGAGCAGAGTTGTAGAAACAATTGCATCTAGCCGTCCAAATCTCCCAGAGAATATATGGCTGCCGCAATGAGGAAAGCCTCTTGGGAATGATCCCATGCTTCTAGTAGAGAGCTAATGTTGCAGTGCTCGGCTGTTCTAATTCTCAACGAGATACCAAACCACACTTCTTTCGCAATTTTCCAGTGAAGAAAAAGGTGGTTGGCATCTTCTACTATAAGTAAGCAGAAAGGGAAGTAAGGTTTTGCTGTTGGTATCCTCCTAATGAAAGAAGCATGGAGAGGGAGGGCATCTCTCAACAATCTCCATATAAATGTCTGCACCCTAGGTGCAATCTTATTACATTTCCACAACTTTTTTCAGGTGATATGTCCACCGGAGGATGAGGAACTTTCCCCTTTTCATATAAGGATTTGGATGAGAAAATCCATTTTTCCAACACTTCCAGATGGGATAGTCTTGTCCATCTCCCTCTCTCTTACTAGACGAGGACATGAAGAAGGAAGCGAGTGAATCCCCACCAATTGGAGGGGATGGAACCCACGGTTCTTCTCTTATGTCTATCCAGGCCCCACGTATCTTCCAAAAGCAGTGTGGGGGTAGGGTGCTGCGGAGTTGAAGCATACTGGACCATGTTGGAGAGCTCCTATGCTATTTTTGCACACTCCAAAATAAACTGTTATGAAGATATTTACCTCGATCGGAGGAGACGAACCCAAAGCTGGTTTGGATTTGTAATGAAACGCCAAACTAGCTTGCCAACAAGACTATAGTTCACCCATTTAGAATTCCTGAATCCGAGACCTCCTTCATGTTTAGGATTGGTCAATTTATCCCAACCAAGAAAGTGAATCTTCCTCTCCTCGTTGCTATCTTCCCACCAAAAGTTCCTTTGCATTTGATCAAGTTTGGAGGTAATTGTCCAGAAAGAACTTCAGTACAAATGATGAAAATGAATGGAGATAGCGGACAACCTTGCCTGATTCCTCTTCTTGGCCTAAACCAGACCTCTGGTGAACCATTGATGAGAATGGAGAAGGAGGAGGAAGTAATACATTTCATGATGAGCTCATTGCTATGTCCCTGAATACTGTTGGAGTGGATGGGGTTCCCAACCTATGTGAAAAATACCTCGGACTTGGATTGAGTATTCCTACATATAATAGGAATACCTCAATATATTTTTGATTGGGTATTCCTATATATAATAAAAATATGTCAATGGATTTAGATTTGGATTGGATATTCCTACATATAATAGGAATATGTCAATGGATTTGGATTTGGATTTGGATTGGGTATTCGAATAGTAGTTGTGGGTTTGAGGCTATATATATATTAGGTGTCTCCTAGTCCTAAAATATATCTCATATCTCAAAAAAAAAAATTGTAAAAGGAGGCAAGAGTGCTTTTACAACATTGGAAGGAGAGAGAAAGAGATTAAAGGCTATTTCAAAGAGGAGATCGGTTTCGGGTAATTTTTTTTCTCATCATCTCTGTTCTTCGTTTGTCTGTGATCTATTTTCAATTCCAAAGAGTTGTGGTGATCCGTTTGGATCAGTGAGAAGTTTGTAAGGTGTAACGCCCCAATCCCAAAATACGTAGGATTAGAAATACGTAACATGCCAGCTACGCATTCGACCAGACTCTGGTCTGACTCAAATACGTATAAGATGTATAATAAGGGTAACTATCTATGAATACTGAGAATATCTATGTCACAATCGACATAAAGAATAAAATATCAAGATTGATCTGCATGTGCTAAAGTCGGCCGCCCAGTAACACATAAGATCGAATAGACTCGAGAAAGAAATATGAGTATATAAAAACTAGGCTACATCAGCAGATAAATCAACAATATGAATAAATGAATAGCATAACTCTGGTAGAAATGATATAAGTACCTGGTACCAATGCCCACATAACAAAGCAACATACATTAGCAACTCCAGACATGCTCCATAACAATCTATGCTGCAAAACTGGCAAGGGACCAGTCCTCAGAGGAACGTAAAAAGGTACAAGAAATAACATGCCGAAGTAAAATAGTAAAATAATAAAAAATGTGCTCAAGGGTATCTATCATAACCAGCTAAGTGAATTCAAGTGAGAACGTACTCGTCCGCTAAACCACCGGGTTTCATACATATACTAGGGTACTAGTGATAATAGTAGAATAGTAGTAGGTACGTACAAGTCCCGTCAAGGTACGTACCTGCAGTACTATAATACTAGTAGAGTTTAGTAGCCCATCGGTAGAGTAAGTTCTCTCCAACCCCATGTATCTCACGTCTCATGTCACGAAACACAAGACAATCTCTATCTATCAAGTCAAGGCGTAAATAATAGCACTAGTACAAGTCTCCAGACTTATCCTAAAACAGAAGCCGGGATCCTTGAATATCTCAAGAGTGGCTCCTATGCATGAAAGTCGAGTACAGTGTCCTAGGGTAAATCATGCAAGCGTAGCTCGAGTAGGTAAGCGCTGACAATGCAACTAACGATACCCGAACTCCACGTACGAAAGTTGGCACCCGAATGTAATCCGGAAGCTAAGTATCATGGTGGTCCTAGGTCATAACAATTACAAGCAATATTTTTTTTTCCAAATATAACATAACTAGAGCACAATCTATTGTGAACAAGGCAAGGTACACTTGCCTGAATTCTTGATATAACAAGGTCCAAGTAGTGAGCTCAATGCGTCAACTACTCCCGGAAAGGTGGAATCCACACGAACGTCTCCGGATGCTGCAACAGACATCACCAACGTTTCCAAAATATAAAAATAGCTAGAATTGTCTACCCATAAGTCCAATTTGGACACGGGCAAAATGACAGTTTCTGGTCAAAGTGGTGTCCAATTGTGGTCCACTTTGTACCGTAAAATGTGTCAAAGATAAATTTCTTCAAATATAACAAAATTAGTGTCTACAAGTCCAGAACGATGGCACAAACTCAAAGGAGTGTCCGAAATTGGATTCCGGTGAGCCGGTCACAAAATTACCTGTTAAGTGGAACCGTGGGGCCCGCAAAAGGGTGTTTCGTCAACGTTCTTAGAATTGAACCAAACTTGGGTCACAGAACCAACATAACACTGCGAATCCGATAGCACAAATTTCGTTACGAAATGACAAGCACACACGAAGTTATAATAAGATGTCAGAATAGGTCGATACAGTATTTTTTGACGGATACATGTTGATTCCGGTGTGCACGTACATCAAAATTAATTTTGCAAAATTTTACACGTCCGCGTTGACAATACGTATCTTTCGGTTTAATCCTCACGCAACAATGTCGTCTCGTTTGGCGGAACGCACCCCATTTCGGGATATTTTGGGTTTTAAAATTATATTTTTTCGTCATTTTTGGCGCTGATTTAACAACAATATAAAACAAATTAAAATGAACTATTAAAAGGAATTAAAACTCGATTATGTTGTCTTTAATCTAGAAAAGGAAATTCGAGTTTTGGTTCACTGGTTTAAATAAAAACGGCTTTGGAAAATAGGGTGTTGGGACAGTTTCGAATGATCCCAAAATCAAGTTTTTCTTGATTTTGGATCGCGATTTGCGATCAACAGAAAACAAAATAAACTAAACTATTTGAAAGTAATTGAAGAGAGATAGGTTGTGAACATACCAGCGAAGATGGAATACGAAACGGACGAGCGAGGAGGGAGAAAACTTCGTACGAAGGAAGGGTCGCAGTTGCCTGTGCGCGCTCTGGTGGTCCGCGCGGTCAGGGATGGCGGCGGAGGCGGCGGAGGCGGCTGTGGTGGCCGGGGGTGGTCGCCTGGAGGTCTGGAAGAGGTATGATGGTGAAGGTGATGATGTTGCATATAATTGGAGTGAGGGGGGTTACGGTATATGAACTGAGGGGTCGCGGGAGGAAGAAGAATGGTTAGCGGGTTAGGGTTTAGGTTTGGATTTTATTTATTTATTTTTCTTTTATACTTTATATATATATATATATATATATATATATATATATATATATATATATATGTGTGTGTGTGTGTGTGTGTGTGTGTGTGTGTAAATATATAGCCATCTATAAATATGTTTGCACCTAAAATAATTTTCAAAAAAATTCTACAATACTTTAATAGTAGTTGTACACCCAAAATATATTTTCTGTAAAATATTTATAATTAATAAATATAAATAAATATCTATATAATTTAATAAATTCATGAATTTTATATTTTTCTAATTAGCTAAAAAATATTAATTTTTTTCTTAATCTCAATAATTACATAATACCATTAAAAAATAATAAAATTTAAAAAAAGGGGGTTTATAATCTACCCAACTTATAAAAATTTCGCCCTCGAAATTAAAATGCACAGTAATAAGAATAAGAGATTTTATTTCGAAAAAAGGTTAAATACGACTCGTTGTGTAGGATTTTTCGATATTAAGAATAAGGTACGATCTAAACACAAAAGCGGTAGAAATGGATTTTAGATGTGGAAGGTCATATATGGATTCTCCAAATATGGGGGATACAGTTACCAATAGGATCCTAGTTTGTCGTCATATTCTAAGAATAAAGGTATGCTTAATCAAGGCTCTACTAAACTTACAAGAATGAAGTTGGCCGTAAAAGCTTTGGTCACCCTCCTGTTTACAAGGGTTATAGAAGTCTATCTTCAAGGGAGGTATGAGATGTTTAGGCTTTTGTGACCGTAGTCACATACTATCAGAAGAAATCTAGGAACTACCCTAATATTTTTGAGTCAATAATTCTATAAAAGAAGTTTACATGTTCTTATTTCTCCTAATGAGTTTATAAGACAATAGAAAATATCATAGCCAAATACAACTAGGGTGAGATGGTACTGAGGAATGCTTCATCATATATCATGGATGCCGATGAATGGTTCAGCAATAAGCGTCAAAAGGTGATATAATTTTGTGTTGAGAGTACAAGGGTGCAACTTAATGCAACACAAATGTCATGGACGTTGTTTGGCTTAAGTGGGCTACGGGTATATTGGTGGTTAGGGTAATTGGGTTGCGGACGTACGATTTAATTTAATTGCAACAAAATTGAATATTTAAGTATAGGTTTTTAGAAGAAGATATGTCGCAAATATTGTGGGGTCTATATGGAGTATGAGAGTGTATATTTGGGAGTGACAACTGGTTCTTGTGTGTAGTAGGTCCAGGTTAGGCTCATGAATGTCAAATTTGTCAGAATAATTGAGTCCGTGTTGCATATTAAAATCGCCCGCAACGAAAAATGATATCTATGTGTTATTTGTGTGCACAATTGTATCGCGAATATTGTGCGACTAAAATAAAACATGGGAAGATGAGTTTGTGAGTGATATTCATATCATGGGTGTAGAGTGGCTAGTCTAGGTCATAAGGGTGGAAGTTGTTGGAAAGAAAATAATATTATTGTGATCCAAATATCCAATTCACAACAAGGGTATTAAAGGATACAAAATTAAAGAGGTAATTCAATCTGTTTGGAATAATCCTAATCAATACATTTATCCTGAAATTCCAAAATAATCCTACACTAAAACTAGGGGCTACGATCTACCCAACTTATAAAAATTAAGTTGGTATCCAAAACTATAGTCAGGGTCCTGCTAACAAGATTTCTGGAATGACCTACTTCCTAAATAAAGATACAAGAAATCTATCGTTACTGATCGTAATTAAAGATTCTCTAAGGAAACCTAAATACTATCAGGGTGCTATTAGTCAACAACTCTATAAGAGAAAATTTACTACCAGAATAATTCAAATTAGCGACGCCTGGAAACGTCGCTAAATGGTCTAAAAATATCGCTAAAATAAATTAGTGACGTAATTAGCGACATTTTAATGAAGTCGCATTTAAGTTAGTCGCTGACAGGAAAAATGTCATAAAATATCGCTATAGTGTCGTTTTCTAGCTACGTATTTGCGTCGCTAATATTTTTTTTATTAGCGACGTTTAGCGACTCAACGTCGCTAAATTAGTGACGTATAGTGTGTCGCTAAACGTCGCTAAAATATTTTTGTTTAGCGACGTTTTATGACACATTTAGCGATATTTTATTGACCTGGCAAATACTGCCATGTCAGCAATTTTTGCGACATTCAACGACGTATTTAGCGACGTATTCAGCGACGTATTTAGCAACGTATATAAACGTCGCTAAACGACGCTAAACGTCGCTAAATTTTTAGTGAAAAAATAAAAAAAAGAATTATCAATGGTTTTCAAATCAATCTTCCTACACTTTATGAATATCCAATTTATATAAATAGACCCAGAGCAACCCTCCGTTGAATTTTTTGGGTTCGCCAACCCCTTCAGTGGAATACTCAACACTGGTAAATTAACATACATTTAATATGAATAAAACAAATACACAGACTTATAATAGTTCATAAAAATAGACAGACCCGGAGCAACCCTCCGTTGAATTTTCTGGGTACGAAATATCACAAAAGTATATAAAATATCACAGTCACACAATAAACACAAAATAAAAGTATCACAGTCATACAAAATGCACAATATAAAAGTATCACAGTCACATAATAACCACAATAAAAGTATCACAGTTACACCATAAGTCTTATCCCATTTCTCAATCTCTCAAGAAAATCTAATACGCTTGGGCAGAACCCAGTCCCTCAGATACTTCGCACAAGCAGCGTCTAGGTGATCAATCTCCACTATAGGTGCTGGGTGACTGGAACTCCCCCTCTGAGCTGGTGCCTGCCCAACAGTGGGAGGCACCACTTCCTCCTTAACAGTAGAAGTTGCTTCTTCCTCCTTAACAACCGCTTCTAATTTAACAGTAGGAGGTATCTCTTCCTCCTTAACATTCACTTCCTCCTTAACAATACGAGGTATCACTTCCTCCTTAACAGTAGGAGGTGCCTCTCTCAAGCGACGTGCACGTGCTCGGGTCATGGGTGCCATCTGGTAAGATAGATGGAAACAAAGAATATAATTGATAAAAGATATAAATATATGTATCCATATAGTTAAAATATATGTTACATTCCACATAAAAAATATAGTACAAAATTTAGTTGTTATATGTTCATGTTATTGTAGTCATATGTTACGTTATTGGTGAGATAGTGGTAAATAGGAGCTGGTAAATAGGAGTGCCACAAACACGTGAGTTGGCCTCTAGTTCACTATCATTTAGCTACGTTTTGTCACTAGTAAGTTGTAGCTAGTATAATAATTAGCTAGATATGAATATGCAACTAAGAAGTAATCTAACCCGTAAACTATTATTTATTTATTTATTTACTTTGAGGACTATGTGTCACGCCCCAGTCCCAAAATATGAGGAACTAGGTCACGTGGCATTGGCCAGCTGACACGTCACTAAGGGTTTAACTCATTCTTATGGACCCAAAGGAACGTGCTACGCTGTCCTAAAATACTACAAGTCTAATAAAGGCAAGTCTATCTCATCCACAGGAAATATCGGGAAATAGTGCTGAATATATATAATGTTGAGTCTGAAATATAATATTACACAACTTGTGGGAACAAACCCACTGTCAAAATATAATAATAGTACAAAAAAAAGGATAGACTGAGTATCGTCTATCTAGCAAAACATCTCCATCGCCTAAGAGAGCATCTCCTAGAATCAGGTAGATTCTGATGGTGTCTCCTCCAGTTCTTCCTCAGTGGCATGCCTAGTCTCCTGTCCTGGACCATACACCGTGGGGTAGTAGGCCTCGTCTAAATCTGGAAGGGAACCAGGTCCTCAGTGGGACATAACAAGATACAGGAAAATAACATGCCAGGTATGAAATACTGAATAAATAAATAAATACAGGGTGCTAACCATCTAAGTGAAATACATATAAAGACCTTGTAGTACGCATGGGAATGTGTAGGTTTGACATATGCTGACTTAATTCACCAATCGTGTTGACTGGCTAGTATATGTGTCATATGCCCCCGGACACATGGGTAGCTCTGCAATCGACCATCTCTGAGGAGAATGATACGAAGGATAAAGACTCATGGAGGGGGTGTCCCACACGTCTACTAGTTATCTTTCCCGCCCAATGTTACTAAATGCCAAGTCATACTTTTCCTGAGTTTTCCTGACATTATACTAATCCGTGATGCGTGTCACACGTACTGGTAGCTAATCAAATATGCAGCTCGCATCCCAATATGCATTGCAACCATGTTGCGTGTTCCCGTGATAGGGTTTTGGAGAATATTAGGATATCCTCTCAGATGTTTGGTAGGTCTGGAAAGACTAAGTTAGTTATGCTACAAGTCAACGTATCTGTTGACTGTACCTGAGGCAATCTCAGGTACTCACAGTTATATGGAATTCAGGAAAATACATAGCATATAACAGTATTTGAATTTAGACAGTAACTTGGCAAGGTATACTTGCCTACTTCCTGATTGTATAGGAAACCTGATCCCACTGTCAAGACTGAAGGTCCTTGTGACAGGGGGTCACTGACTGTGCTGGAGATATTTTCTGTTTAAGACATTACAGGTCTTGTAAATATCAATTAAATAAAAGAGTACAATATATAATAGTATATATATATTTAGATAAATATATATATTTAATATATATAGTCATATATAGGGTTCATATATATATATAGTATACTTATAGTATACATAGTATGTATTTATATATAACATATATAAGATAGGTAAATATATATGTATATATATAGGGTTACATAAAGGAAAGAAAAGTGCAGGAAAAAGATACGTTTATATTAATAATATATATATACAAATAATATATATATATACATATATAAGTAATATATACATATATAGATATATATAGATATATATACATATTCATATTTTATATAGATAAAAGAAAAGAAAAAGTGTAAGAAATTAAATATATGCATATACATGTAGTATATTTATACATATAATAAAATGAAAGTTTGACATATATATACACATAATTATATAGGTATATAAATAATAATGGCTAAGCATAAATATATATATATATATATATATATATATATATATATATATATATATATATATATATATATATATATATATATATATACTTATAAGAAAGAAAAGAAAATATATATGTGTTAATACAATATATATATTTTTTTAATATATATATTCATAATGTATATAGTGATCATAATAATAATAATTTTTATATATATATAAAAATTTATATACATATGTATATATAAAGAATACATATATATATAAGTATATATATATACATATATATATACTTACATACATATTACATAAATAATAAAATAAATAAATAAAACAGAATTTTAAAAGGTGCATGAATACATAATATATATATATTGTGTAATATACAGTATTTAAGTATATATTTATATATATATAGTTTATATAATTAAAAAAATATATATACATAGATATCCATATATATATATATATATATATATATATATATATATAAAGAAGAAAAAGAAATTATATATATATATTACATATATATATAATAATTAAATAACAGGAAATAAAATACATAAATAAATAATATGTGTATATATATACACAGTATTTATGTATATAGTATACTTATTTATATTATATATATAGTATTATATGTATAATTAAATATAATACATATATATATATATATATATATATATATATATATATATATATATATATATATATATATATATATATATATATATATATATATATATATATATATATATATATATATATATATATTATGATATTATATATATATATATATATATAATATCATAATATATATATATATATATATATATATATATATATATATATATATATATATATATATATATATATATATAAATAAATAAAAATGCAGAAATGTAAATATACATATTTACAATATATAATATCATAATATATATATATATATATATATATATATATATATATATATATATATATATATATATATATATATATATATATATATATATATATATATATATATATATACACTGTATTTAACAGTAATAATAGCAATAATAATAATTATAATATATACATATATATATATATATATATATATATATATATATATATATATATATATATATATATATATATATATATATATATATATATATATATATATTATAGATATATCTATATATATACATAATAAATAAATAATAAACAGAAATGTAAATACATATAAATATGATGTATATACAGTATTCATAATAATATTATTTATATAATATTAAATACATATATTAATATATATTAACAGATATATATAATAATATATATAAATATTTACATATATATACATATATACATATATACATACATATATACATGCATATATAATATATAGGTATTTATGTATATAATAGGGTATTTATACCTGACAGGGTGTCAGGGGGGGCCCACGGCGAGTCGCCGGCGGGAGGACAGCGGCGGAGTCGACGCCGGCTGGCCGGAGGGTCGCCTGCAAGAGCAGCAGCAGTTAACAGCAGCAGCAGTGGCGGGGGCTTGCGGAGGCTGCTGCGGCCAGGGTGGTGGCGGAGGTGGCGGTGCAGGCGGATGGATCGACGGAGGGGACGTCGGTGAGTACTCCGGTGGGGGTGGCGGAGGTCAGAGGCGGTGGTGGCGGTAGTATGAAGAGGTCGGGGGGGGGGGTGCTCGGTGCTGTGGTCGGGGGTCGGGGAGGTTGCTGTGGCGGAGCTAGCGGCGGTGGGGGTGGTCGTGGGGCGGTGGAAGTCGGTCGGGATGGTGGAGGAGGTGGTGGCGAGTCGGGTGGTGGTGGTGGTGGGGGTGCTCGGTGGTCGGAGGCGGTGGTGGAATTGGTTCGAGTGGTGGTGGCTGTGGGTGTTGGTGTTGGTGGAGTTGGCTTGTGGGGGCTGCCGGCGGCGGAGCGGCCGGCTAGGGCGGGGCTCCGGTGGTCGGGGAGGAGGGAAGGGAGGTGGCGAGGGGTTGGGTAGGGGTCCGGTGGGCGGAGGGTGGCCGGAGAGGGTGTGGAGTGAGTTGGGAATGAGAGGGGGGGGGTCGGGTTATATAGGTTTAGGGGGAGTGGCAGGGTTGTAATTAGGGGAAAGTCTAGGGGTATTTAGGTCATTTTGATTTTTAGATATTTATCTGATATTTTCAGATATTTAAGTGGGTCCCACATGACACGTGGACGGTCCACATTCACCAGCCAATGAGGTGATGCCACCTCATACTGGAAATTTGCATAAAAACCCCTAAAATTTCATAAATTGCAAATAGGTCCCTAAATTGGTATTTTGCGTAATTACGAAATGTCTGATAAATTATCCTGTTCCCAGAAAATACTAAAATGCTCAGAATTGAGAGGGAAAAGCTGTGGGAGGGTCCTGAGGGGGTGGGGGTGATTCTGGGCAGGGGCAGGGCCTGGTTTCTTGGTGATACGGGTTATCGTATTTATTATTTAATAAATACTGCGCACGGTGTTCTCTAATTATTTAGAGGCAGGTAGGGCCATAATTTTACTACGGTGTCAATATACTAATTATAGTATATTCAAAGTAGAATATTAACGTATTTTTGTTTGGGCAAAACTGGTGCAGGTTGGTCCTTAATCTCTAGGGGTACAGAGATGGTTAAAGAGCAAGAAATAAAATAGGAATTAAATACAAACTTTTGTAACGATACTTGTGCGTCTCAAACGAAGCTCAAAATTAAGCATCTGGGAGTTGCACAAAAATCAGGAAAATAGTTTAACAAGTCTAGGGCAGGTATGTGAATTTTGTTTGGGAAATACAGCTAGTGTAATGCTCTAATTAATTATGTGAAGTACAGGTGCACAATCAATAGGATATGTAAACAAAATAATTTTTAAAAAGTTACAGAAATTCTAATTAGCTAAAATTAATCCTAAATTACTGAAATCTGGTCGAGGGAGTTTACACTATGAGAAGGTGAAGATGTGATCTAATAAACATGAAATATACTTATTTCTATTTCTCAAACTAATAAAATTCTTGTCAGTTTTAAATTTTATGTATTCTCTAACACATGAGATATAAATGAAGGCTGTCAGTTATTTAACTGTAGGTTTGTGTGCATTTTTCTCTGGATTTCTGTTTCTCTGATAGCAATTATAGTCATTTGAACTCAAATTGTTTCTGCACATGTAGCATAATGTGCACTATGTAGAAGGATTCTACAGAAATTTTATCCCAAACCTTACACATTGTTCTATTTAAAGTCATAGAACTTAAAACCCTAATTACTATAATTTAATTCATCTACCTGAAACCTAACTGCAAATGCAAATCCTTTAGACTAACCGGCTAAAGGCTGATGAGTCTCTACTGGTGCTTTGACACTAGCTGGTTTTGGTCTGTTGCATTAGTAGAAAGCAATGGAGAAAATGGAGTCTTTTCACTCGTTGGTCTAATGATATGTTGCATAGACACGGATAAATACAACATGGTAGGACACGGCGACATGGGCATGGCACCTACTTTGGTGTGACTACTATATTTTGGAGTGTGTGGTATGTCTGGTACGTGTCCGATACCGACATAACATGGCCCAGATTTTTGAGTGTCCCTGCTTTCTCGGTCTCAAGTCATCAGGTCATATGTAACGATAATGAGAACATATGCAACAATAATGAGAAAATAAAGAAAGATATACGTAGCAAGAAAAGATGAGTTGTCATTGGTGAAGCGTTAAAGATCATGTGGGAGGATAGGTCTGCAGTTGTGAATTGTGATATCCCAATATTTAGCCCTGGGCTAGCACATGACAACAGCTAGTAATGGTGCGCCTCTGAGTCCTCTCACTCTCTTTGCTACGTTCTCTGTTTGATGTGGTGGTGGGAAGAGGGGAGGAGAAAGATGGAACATGGAAGGAGGAAAGTAGAATGGAAAATATAAATTAACTTATTGGTGCCCTGGCACTGCCATTATTTGTTGATCACCGCAAGAAGAAACTTAAGAGGGAACAAAGAATGGGAGAAATATATATAACTTATTGATAGGTTTGGCACTAGCATTGTTTGTCAATCTCTTCTGTTGTTGGTTGAGCCTAGTAAGTAAGAGAAAAAAGTAAACTTATTTTGTAAACTAGACAAATAAGTATGTCTTTTGACCCCAAGAATGGTGTATCAAGCTTATGTTGCATGAAATTCAGACTTTTCCTTGCCCTTGGCTTTTGTGTAATTTTTATAGAATCAAATACAAGTGATGGCATGCACCATTTGGCTACTTTAGGTGGTTAACAATGAAAAATGGAATTCTTGGCAAAGTTCCACACATTCCCTAATTATAGATTGTTTAATTTCTCTATATTTGAAGAAGGATTTATGGCTAGGTTTGCGAGCCCAGGAATGAATGCTAAGCTTAAGCGTTTTACATGGGGCTAAGCTGATTAGATTTTGGATAGTGTACACATCGAGTATGAAATTAAGTAAACAAATGATGATGCTATAATGATGGTAAATAAAAGGTTTTGACTTGTAAGCTTTTTTTGCAACAGAATAAAACCATCTCATATTACATTGGCTTTCTATATAATAATATTCAAAATAGGATAGCTTTGGAGTGAACACACATGCCAGAAGTATTTAGAAGTAAACAATTAATCAAGATGTTATTGTTCAGCTTAGAAAGTTTTGACTTACAAGTCTTCTTGGCTTCTTGCAAATAGAATAAAATCATAAATATAATATTGACTTTGTACATTATAAATTTTATACATCTGTCCTATGCTATCTTTTATATCCTCTTTCTAGTTTGTTTTATTTTTCTTATACCCTTCTCTCTCATTGTCGTCAAATGTTAGCTTGAGATGGATTATGATACCCAGCATCCACCCTGGTCTGAGGAGCTTATAAAGATGTTTTAATAATAATCTTAGAAAGGTTTTTGGCTTACAAGTCTTCGCAATGGGATAAAACCATAAATAAAAAAATTGAATTTCTTTATCAACGATGGACTGGCGACGATACTGTGACAAATACTAAAAAAATTCCTTCGCTATTTAGGATACAATTTGTATATGATACATAAATTTGTCCCAATCCGTCTCCATCTTTGTCACTATTTATGGTGATTCTAAGCTGATATATTTAAAATAGTAGTTATTGAGTCACTAAGACTACAATGTTGTTGTTGTTGGTATAAGGATTAAACCACGTCTTCCATTTTGGGCAGTTAATAAATATATATATATATATATATATATATATATATATATATATATATATATATATATATATATATATATATATATATATATATATATATATATATAATTGAACAATTTCTTTTTATTTTTCAATCTTAGACAGATTTATCAAGGAGAAAAATATATCATCCTGGCATAGACATACCACAAGCAAGAGGCAGCTGTAGAAGCATGAAAAATACGCTGGGAAGAGCTACACAGCCTCTTGATACAGAGCAGCGTAAGCAGAGGCCTTCAGAGCCATCAGGCGTACAACAAAGTTTTCTCCGCTAAAATACAGCGTGAAGAATAAAGCTCAAAGGACCATCCGCATAAGTGCAGTACGTCCAGGCCGCTCCAGCGTGAAACAGAGTTCTTCATCGCCTCCATGGCGTAAAACTCAACCGCTCTCAAAGCAGCGTGATAGCGTACGAGGAACGCTTCATCTTCCCCGAAATGAACCTGTCAAGTCACGCAGTGAATCTGACCTCTGACTCCTGACAAAAGGTGATGCACGGCTACCCAGACGATGGCTGGAAAACGATGGCAGACCTCTCGGGACGCGTCCCACAGTATGATGGCGGATCTCACCATTTAATGCAGAGGATTTGGTAAAACATCACCAAACCGTCGTTTACTGGAGTCTCCTCAGCATAAACCGCCCTTTTGCGTACAAGGGAATACGCCGCCCTGTTTTACACAGGCAAACATGAGCTGTTTTACGCTCCGCAGCAGACAAACCGCCTGCCACGTCAAAAGCTGCACTTCGTACGGGATTTGAGGCACGTCTCCACGTCTAATTGCACAGAGCGGTGACAGTTTCTCTCAAGACACGTCTCTACGACGGGTGCACAGAAGGCCTGCAGACCTTCGAAACATGCCTCCGCATTTAATGCATAAGGAGATGGCAAATCTCTGCAAGAGATTTGGTTATATCTTCAAAAGCCGTAATTCCGGCTAAGGCGTCCACATCAGCACGGTATGCAGCGGCTTCTACGCCCATTCTGGCACGATATGCAGCGGCCTCTACGCCCATTCAGGATCTGTGCTCAAGCGGCTTCTACGCCCATTCTGGCACGATATGCAGCGGCTTCTACGCCCATTCAGGATCTGTGCTCATGCGGCTTCCACGTCCACTCAGTCTCTACGACTACTCGGCTTCCACGCCTACTCGGCTTCTATGCCTGTTCGGCTTCTATGCCTGCTCGGCTTCCACGCCTACTCGGCTTCTATGCCTGTTCGGCTTCTATGCCTACTTGGCTTCTATGCCATGGTGACGGACATTTGGCTTCTACGTCAACCTCTTCTACACAATAGATACCTACCCGCGTGGCTTTTACGCCGTGATCTTAGTAGCAACCGTACGTGTTGTGTCCCCTTAGTTGGACCCACGTCACCCGCTCAGTCAAAAGATCATCCATACGTAGGCATTGGTTACTTTAACCGTTGTGTAAAAGGGTGTTGTACTTTCCACTCCTCGGTTGCTACACCAACGGAGTGGTCACTGTCACCAAAGACTCTATAAATAGAGGCCCCTGTCAATGGGGAACAAGGTCGAAAAATTGGTCAAGAAACCGATATCAGATCCCAGGTCAGAAAATTCGGTCAAGAGTACCAATATCAGATCCAAGGTCGACAATCGGAGAAGATCGAACAAGGAGGAGGGAGAGAGAGAGAGAGAGAGAGAGAGAGAGAGAGAGAGAGAGAGAGCCCGGAGCTCAGGCAAAGAGCGGGGATCGACGACTTCGGCATCATGCATCCACCCTCTCCTACAACCTTCGAAGCTGCTACCTGTCTTCTACGGCACTTCTTCAACATCGCGTGGTCCAAGGGCTAAAGTGATCAACCGCAGATCAGACACCTATAGCAATTTATACCCAGATTAAATAAATTATACTCCCACATCCTCGTATAGGATTATATTGTACAAGTTTGTTTGTAAACCAAAGGGCGCGGGTTTCGCACAAACCCCGTCATTGAAATACACTTTCATTCTTTCGTTTAATACCACAAACAAGATGGCGACTCTGCTGGGGACGTCTTTCTCTTCTGACGAGGAAGTAATTGCTCAATGCGATGCGGTATCTATAGGAACCGTGAAGAAGACGCTGGTCGTTCTTTTCGACCAGTCTGCTTACGAAGACATGCTTCAAACCGGGGGTAGCTCTCACTCTCTCTCCGTCCAAGACAACAGGAAGCTGCGCAAAGTGTGGATGCCCAAGACATCCTCAACCATTCTTGTGGACTCTCCGATCTCTCCGACCAATGAGGTGGTAGCATCGCTCCCTCCGTGCCCTGCACGTAAAATTCAGTCTCCCGCTACGCGCGGTACAGACAAAACTTCGGACAAGGCCTCTGCGCTAACCCAGAAGTATCCACTGCGCTTTACGCGTAGGAACCAGTCTCCCGCTACGCGCGGTACAGACAAAACTTTGGGCAAGGCCTCTGCGCTAACCCAGAAGTATCCACTGCGCTCTACGCGTAGGAATCAGTCTTCCGCTACAAGCGGTACAGACAAAACTTTCGATGGTGCCTCAACGCCAAATCGGAAGAACAGATCACGCTCCACGTGCGAAACAACATCTGACTTCTACGGTAAAACAGATGAGCGCGGTGATCTCCGCGAGGGGAATCAAGCAGGCGAATATTCAACCTCTCGGCCTTTACGCCAGCAAGAGAACAATCTGCCTACCCTCCGGATTACGCGAGAAGCCGATGGCCGACTGAGGACCTCTTCAACTTTACGTCGGTCTGAGCAGATCCCCAAATTACGTCATGATGCAGGACGAGCTCAGATTACGGGAAGGCCCCCTCCCCAGGGATTATCCGCCGTCCAGATGGCCAGCCTATTGTACACAGGTGGAATAGGGAAAGCCAGGGTGCCCAATCTCCGCGTACCCACTGATGGGAACAAAAGAAATAAGTCGTCGTCCTCTTCTATAAATTCTTCGGACCTACGGGATTATCTAACCCCGAAACGCGAAGGCATGAATCATAAGCAGCCTGCAGTTCCCCTAACAATCAAGCGCGGGGAAATCTTATGGGAGGATACGTCAACGTCTGATGTCGTCATCACAGGTGGGCCACAGGAAGATTCCATCTTTATCATCCCACCCACCCACGACGATCAGCGGCCGATAATCTTCGGTAGTAGGCGGAACACTCTAGTCGTACAGGAAGAATCACGCGAGTCTGAATCTGGCAGAATACAAACCCACAGATACAGCCCACAAGCATTAAAAATTATGCAAAATATGGGTTACGACTTTAAACTAAAACAAGGTCTCAACTATGGGAAAGGTAGGCGAACGCCGGTGCGCAGTAATTCTCGCTATCAAGAAGCTCGTTTCGGGTTGGGATATGCCGCGTCTCTCAAGAGACCAAAAATCCCGAAGTCCAGTCCTGAACAACCAGAGACAGTTCTTGATGAATCGGTCTCTATGGCCAGGAACCGCGGCATGTCCGGGGGTAATATACCTCGACAGGACAAAATGACGTCCAAGGCCAGGGGTAGAATCCCCTCAAAGGCCGTAGACGATACAACAACGACCATCTCTTCGCGAGACCACGAAATTCGGACATCAGGAGCCCGAATACCAAAAGGAACCTTCTCCTTCAGCGAAGACGACATTATTGAGATCTTCGATATGTTGATGAAAGAGCACAAGCTTCACCTACCCAACATCAGACGTCTTGAGAGGGCTGGCAAAGTGGATGACCCAGATTATTGTCTCTTTCATCGGTACACACATCACCCCATAAAGGCGTGCTACGTACTAAAAAGAAAGATTCAGGAGTTGATAGAGGCCAAGGTCATCACTCTGAATCTGTGAACGAGGGGACAACCCTTACCCGATTGGATTTCCATTCTTACGTAACAAATTGCTCTGGCAAGATTCATGTGTGTAAAAACAAGGGAGATATCTTTGAACGAAGCTCCCTACACAAAGACTGCCATGTCCATATCACCTCTGAGCAGATACGTACTTCCATCTCTGATAGAATTGCATCCCAAGAAGTTTATCATGTTCATGTTACCTCTGAATAAACTTCCGACCGTCAATTATCATGTCCATATTACCTCTGATAATCGACTGTCACCTACACCTAACATCCGTACTTAACTCTAAGTATGCCAGTGGTGTTAAGTCCATAAAAGCTGCCATGTCCATATCACCGCTGAGCAGATACGCACTTCCATCTTCGATAGAATTGCATCCCTAGAAGTTTGTCATGTTCATATTACCTCTGAATAAACTTCCGACCGTCAATTATCATGTCCATATTACCTCTGATAATCGACTGTCACCTACACCTAACATCCGTACTTAACTCTAAGTACGCCAGTGGTGTTAAGTCCATAAAAGCTGCCATGTCCATATCACCTCTGAGCAGATACGCACTTCCATCTCTGATAGAATTGCATCCCTAGAAGTTTGTCATATTCATGTTACCTCTGAATAAACTTCCGACCGTCAATTATCATGTCCATATTACCTCTGATAATCGGCTGTCACCTACGCCAGTGGTGTTAAGTCCATAAAAGCTGCCATGTCCATATCACCTCTGAGCAGATGTATGCCACCTCCCTTACGGCTTCCACGTCGGATAAGAACATATTTTCCTCCTCCTGGGACGGCTCGTCATCCCCCGACTCACCTAGTGCTCCCGAACAAGCACTATCAGCAAATATGGTGATGACAGATCCCTCAGAAGCAGAGAAACAAGATTCTGAGCCGTTTGAGAATGACTCTTGGGCTCAACAAATGGATACACAGTGGGAATTTTGCTTCGAACAGAGGAAACCTCCAACCAAAGACGAAGTTATCCAAATCGATGTTGGGGGTGAGCTTTCGCCAAAGCCGATATTTATCAGTGACAATCTTCCACCAGCCGAAAGGGAAGAAATCATACAGATGATAAAGGAATATGTCGACGTCTTTGCATGGGATTATGGAGACATGCCGGGCCTAGACCCGAAGGTGGCTACTCACAAACTCAACATATTGGCTGACTCAAAGCCTGTGAAGCAGCACCAACGCCGGTTCCTACCGGACATGATGGACGCCATTGAAGTTGAAGTCAAAAAGCTGATAGCCTGTGGGTTCATCCGGGAAGAACAACATCCCGACTGGGTCGTCAACGTTGTCCCAGTCATGAAGAAAAATGGAAAGGTACGTATCTGCATCGATTACCGAGATCTGAATGCGGCCTGCCCCAAGGATGAATTTCCTTTTCCTATCACGGACATCATGATCGACAACACCTACGATTTTGAACGCATGTCTTTCATGGACGGGTTCTCAGGATACAATCAGATCAAGATGCATCCTGAAGACGAGAAGCACACTGCCTTCCGCACCCCGTTGGGAGTGTATTGCTATACGGTCATGCCCTTCGGATTGAAGAACGCCGGGGCTACGTACCAACGGGCTATGAGCGGCATATTCTATGAACATTTACGCAAAACAGTAGAGTGTTACGTAGACGACATAGCCGTCAAGAGCCACCTCAAGGATGATCACATTCAGGACCTAAGGACGGTATTCGAGTTAATGCGCCGACATCAACTCAAGATGAACCCTACGAAGTCCTTCCTGGGCGTATCTAGTGGCAAATTCCTGGGATTTGTTATCACCGCCAAAGGCATCCAGGTGGACCCTGACAAAGTCCAGGCCATCGTAGAAATGCGATCGCCCCGCAATCTGAGGGAACTCCGGGGATTTCAAGGCCGTCTAGCTTATATCCGGAGGTTCATATCCAACCTCTCAGGAAGATGCCAGCCTTTTTTGCACCTCATGAAGAAAGGTGTATCCTTCGTATGGGATGAAACCTGTCAGCAAGCATTCGGGGAGATCAAACGCTACCTCACCAGTCCGCCAGTTCTGGTGCCTCCCATTATGGGGAAACCGTTCTTGCTGTACGTCCGAGCAATGGATCATTTGCTAGGAGCTCTTCTAGCGCAGAAGAACAACGAAGGGCATGAGCAGGCTATCTACTACCTCAGCAGGATGATGGTCGGAGCCGAACACCGGTACAACCCAGTGGAGAAAGAATGTCTGGCTCTGATGTTCGCTATCCAAAAGACGCGGCACTACGTCACCGGCCAGACTATTCATATCATCTCCAGGATCAACCCTCTTCGAGTACTGATGAGCAAGCCGAGTATTCTTAATTCCTGACTCGCAACCTGGGCGATGCTGTTAACACCATATGACATGGTGTACATCCCGCAGAAGTCCATCAAAGGCCAAGCGCTGGTCGACTTCCTGGCTGCTCATCCGATCCCGGAGGCCTCCAAGTTATACGAAGACATTCCCGACGAAGTTGCAGAATGTAATTCCGCAATGGAAAGCGACACATGGCAACTATTCTTTGACGGCGCCTCCAGGACTGGCCCCAGGGAAACGTGGTTTCAGGGGTAGGAATCGTCCTGGTCACTCCTGATAAACTCGTCATCTACCGGGCATACTCTCTTAATGAACCATGCTCCAAGAATGTGGCGGAATACAACGTCCTGTTGATCGGGCTCCAAGTCGCTGAAGAGCTGGGGGTCGAATCCCTGGAAGCTTTCGGTGATTCTCTGCTTATCGTCAATCAAGTTAGAGGGATATACGAAGTCCGGAATCCAGACCTCATCCCCTATCACCGAGCGACAATCGAGATAGCCATGATGTTCAAAGGGTTCTTCCTAGAGCATGTACCTCGATCTCAGAATCTGGAAGCTGATGCCCTGGCCAGTCTAGCTGCGGACTTAGCTACCCCTATAAGAAGGCAAGATTCGGTGATCCTTCTTAACAGAGATTTATTCTGCGTGAAGAACAACCTTCACATAGAACGCAGCCACGCTGTGAACACAGATCCCCCCGGAAGAGACTGGAGAAGTCCCTTCATAGATTTCGTCGCATACGGAATCTTGCCAGAGGACCCCAAAGAAGCAATATCCGTCAAGAGACGATCATTACGCTTCTATTTTGATGCATCTTCACACTGCCTATATCGTCGAACCTACGACGGACTTCTATTAAGATGTCTCTCAGACGACGAAGCACAGCAGATTATCCGAGAAGCTCACGACGGCGTATGCGGAGCGCATCAGCCCGGTCCTAAGCTACATGATCGTATCAGGAGAATAGGCTACTACTGGCCCACTATGATCACAGACACGATCGGCTATGCAAGACAATACAGAGCCTGTCAGGTTCATGCAGACTTTATACACCAACCGTCTGAATATCTACATCCTACGGTCGCATCATGGCCCTTCGAAGCATGGGGTATGGATATCGTCGGTCCCATTCACCCGTCCTCCTCCAGAGGCCACCGGTTCATACTGGCCATCACGGATTACTTCTCCAAATGGGCAGAGGCGATCCCTCTGGCTGAGGTAAAAGCGTCTGACGTGATCAGCTTCATCAAGCACCACGTTATTTATCGCTTTGGGATTCCTCGAAGGATAATCCATGACAATGGGCCTCAGTTCATCAGCTAAGCGTTTCATCGATTTTGCGATAAAAGTCGAATACATAATATTGCCTCTACGACATATTATCCAGCTACTAATGGTTTGGTGGAGCTTTCAACAAAACCATTATCAAACTCCTGAAGAAGTTCGTCTCTTCAAACAAAAGAGACTGGAACGAGAAGCTGGGCGAATGTCTCTGGGCATACCGCACAACGGTACGGACACCTACATGTTGTACCCCCTTTTCACTGGTCTACGGGAGCGAGGCAGTTCTTTCCATCGAAATTCAGATCCCGTCGCTCAGGATAGCAGTGACTAGTGAGTTGACTCGAGAAAAGAATGACCTGTTAAAGCTCCAAGAGCTTGAAGGATTAGACGAGAAACGCCTACAAGCTCAACAGCGCATCGCGTTTACCAAGCACGCATTTCTAAAACGTTTAATCATAAAGTGAAGGAAAGAGTGTTCAAAGTCGGCGAGCTAGTTCTAGCCGTAAGAAGATCGATGATTCTTACCCACAGAAGTAAAGGCAAATTCCAGCCCAAGTGGGAAGGCCCTTATGTGATCGAGACAACGTTCTCGAACGGCGCCTACAGGATAGCCCAACCTAATGGAGACCTGTTAATGGCTCCTATCAACGGCAAATTCCTGAAAAGGTACTATGCTTAATCTCTCCTGCTCGGGTGGGACATAGCAAGGCTCTCGATTCTGACAAAACTACTTCCAAAACGTAATTAGTAGGGTTACGCTCTATCATGTCCGTATGACCTCTGAATAGATGTGTCCTGCTAAGAAGTTTATCGGGAGTCTATCATGTCCATACTACCTCTGACAACACTCTCACCAAAATCGGTCATTTACATTCCGAAATGATGGGTCCACAAAAGTCAGAAAAGAGTCGCCTTTATTTATTCCCGAAAGGGAGGCAAAATTACATCTGGGCAAGCAAAAAGGGGAAAGGATACATCATGATGGCGGGTGAGTCAGATTGTGAATCTGCCGCTCCAGCGCAGCTATCCTCTCATTCCTAAGAACCAAGGCATCGGCACGAGCCTGCTCCAGCCGTGCCTCGGGAGTGTCCGTGAGGGTCAGATCAGCCTTTGCCCGAAGACAGCCCGCACGAGCAACTTCTGCACGGTCCAGCTCCCGTCGCGCTGTGCTCAGTCGACCGGACGCTACGTCTAGACCTGTCAGCGACTGAGAAGCCCACTCCTCTGCCCGAGCGAGTTTTTCCTTCAGCTTGGAGACCCTCGCTGCATTCCCTTCATGCTCAGAGCGACACCGCGTCTCAACGGCAAGAGCCTCCTCCACGACAACTTTTCTCCTATCCACCTCCAGCTTATGCTTCTGGATAGAGTTGTCTAGGCTTTCCACCTTCGTAGCAAGCCGCGCAGTCATGAGGTCGAACCGAGCCTGAACATCAGCATCGAGACCCCGAGTCAGCTGCAAATGTTCGTTAATAGGTTGCTCTAACCCATTAACCACCGCCTCCAGGGCGTCAGCTACCCCAGGATCGCCGAGCTCCCTGATGACCCCGATCGAAGCAAGAGAAGTCTTCCTCAGGCGCTCAAAATCCAGACTCTTTGCTAACACCATTGACACCATCGTTATCAAACCGGTGTAGAAAAGGCTGGTATGTTGCTCGGTCAACGCAACTAGATCCGACTGAACGCCGGGAGCGCCCGCAATGTCAGCAAGTCCCTCTCCAGGGATGATTGCAGACGAGGTGGCCACAGCCGTCGCATCGACACATGGCGCAATCGAAGAAGGTGCGGTAACGGCGGTCGAAGTCGTCGCCACACTCACAAGAGGCAAGGTCACGACGACGTGTTCATCCTCCTCTCGAGGTGACGAAGCTACTCCAGGCGTACTGGCCCCCGAAGCCACTTCCTCATCAAAGACGAACGCCTCCTCGTCAGAAGCCCGAGCGGAACCAGAATGCGCTTCAACGCTATACTCCCCGTAGGCGCTATCCCCTGAGAAGAAGACGAGAAAGTCAATATCAGTATGATTACAATCTTTCTCAAAGGAGACATAAAAATGACATTTATCCGGAGCCAACGGCATATACTACGCATCTGCAGTCGATATAGCTAAACCACGCCTTAATGACGCAATGCGAATCGTCATGCCTGGAGAAGGAGGTGGGCCGACCGACATCGCCGAGAGTTCTGTCAGGCCTCCACCAAGACGTGGTCGAAGTTCATCGGCCGGAATCTCGCCAGACGCGCTCACTGACGCGACAGGAGTCATGCCCGCTGCTGGCCTCGGGAAAGATTCTCCCATCTGCCTCGGCCACACAGGCAATCTCGCTCCGCTACCTGGAGCATTAGCCGCCACAGCCACCTCTAACGAGGATTCTCCAGCATCGACGACCGGAACTGTAGGAGGCCCCTCTCTAGAAGGCGAGGAACCTCCAGCCAAGGAATTATCCCCGATGTAGGGAGAGGCAGGCTCACTCCCAGGAGCCGCAATGCCAGGAATGCGGAGAGGATGAGCAACCGTCTCCTTCCTCCTCTTGCAAAGAGAAACTTCCTTCAGAGCAGAAGCCCGTCGCTTCCCAGAAGGGACTACCAAAGCCCCCGCAAGCAGAGGCACTTCGCACCTCGGCACCGATACCAGAGGCTCGTCCGGAGTACCAGACTCCTCACCTTCGTCCGACAAAACCGAAGGGACGTCAACTCTTCCCCCAGGCTTGGGAGAAGGCACCCGGAAGCTTCCACGCACGTCAAAATCACGATGGAAGGTGTTAATCGCCACGTAAAACTGGGCGTAAGAATGGAGAATACGAAGCTCCGTGGAGGTTGTAACGACCGGCACAATGAAGGTTACCCTCGTACAACCCATGAGAAAATATCGCCACCCTCTAGCTCCATCAATGAGTCCGCCCCTGGACCTAAAGCTGGTAACGGCATTGCCCACATGCAGCTGATCGTACCCAAACTGCCTGGCAAACCGACTAGGCAAGTAGGGCTTGAAGAAGCAGTGATCTTCGCTCCTGTACAGCAGATGGGAGGGCCTAATACAGACCAACCAGTTAAAAGCTTCAGGGGAAAGGTCGGTCTTCTCTCCACCTGAATCCTCAAGCCGCACCCCTGATTGATTGCGATGCACGGGGGGAGCAGTACAGAGGAGCTTTCAACCGTGGCTGAGGTTCAACACCAGCCGGCAGTCTAAAACTGTGCTCACATTCCAGGAGGAATCCTTGTAATTCAACAAGAATATACCCCCGGAGCTGCTACCGGACCCAGGAGACATCACCCGGGGATTGTGGAGAATCAACCATCCCATCAAGTATAGGTATGGTAATTCCACCCTGGGAAAACTCTCACGTCGAGCTTCGTCGACGAGCAACCCGTCAGTTATGGCTCTCAAGCCAGCCTGTATACGGCACACCATGGCAGGAAGCAAGCCCAGTCTTGCCCCAAACACCAGGCGCACTGCCGGCCACAGGATGTTTCAGTGAATGCGGTCCGCGGACGCGGTACCTGGCACCACTACTCGGCGCAACCATATAGAGAGGAAACCAGCCAGCTGGGCTTCCTTAGACAAAGGCCTGCAACAACGCCTCAAGTAACTACAGGCCTTGGTGCCTTCCGGGTACTTTCCTACCCCCTCGACAAGAATCTGATCCGGAGCTTCAGCCTCCTCCATAAGAGTCTCCACAACCTGGGCACTAAGCACGCCCAAACAGTTCACGGACTCATTCTTGCCACCCGAGGCTTTCTCCGACCTGGCGGCCCTGGCTCGGTGGAAGAAGAGGTAGGACATCCACTTGGTGGTGTGAGCCAAATCAGAAGGCTCGTTATAAAAGGCGGTGCACACGAAGTATTGACACATCAGCTCCTGATATACTTCCGCCACCCGAGGGTCCAAATCCCCCAACTCCCGGTTGGTGGGAACATACTCTTCATATGGAGTATCCCCCATCGGCAGTCTTGAGACAACTGCCATCTCGTGGAGCGCCAACCCCAACTCCCCCAGTGGAGTGCCAAAGGTCCCGGTGAGCGGAATGTACCGCTCCATCAGCGCCAGGAACAAATTGGGGTTCAGAGGCAATCCGACGCTCGTCGCACTCACAGCGGCATATAGTCCAATGCCCTCCAACTCTCTCTGGAAGTGCTTCAAGGCCCAGTCAACTAGGCATCTCCATCGGGAGTTCGTTGGGGCGATCCACCCATTGCACCGAGGATTCTCCTTGGGATATACCCCACCTCGACCCACGAAGTCATTGCAGAAGGTCGGCAATTGGACCGGCTGGATCACCAAGCTATCTTCACTTGGAACACTGCCCGGGCACAGTCCTCTGAACAACGTCACAACGCCGGAGGGGCGATTGACGAATGACCCCTGGTCAGCTCCTTTCAGATAAAAAATCTTCCCCGGCTTGCCTTGAAGATCAGGAGTCAGCGTCCATGACATCTTCCTAGGATGCGTCGCGTGGAAGAAGGCCGAGATGGGATAATCCCTCGGCATCGTTGGCAGGTACAAAACCAAATTCCCGGCTGAGAAGACCCAGGGCTCCCTCTTAGGCTTCGTCTGGGACTGTTTGTCGATCATGTCCCCAAAAAGGAAAGCCGGCTTTACGTACGGCTCCCCGTCTACATAAGTCAGAGGCTCCCCGTTGATCATGCTCAGCAGCATTCGCTCGCCCTGAGCCGATATTAAGACCCTCCTTCCTTCAGGGTACTGGGGTCCGGAGATAGGGAATGACACGTGGGACAGATCCTCCAGGTAGTTCGAGTGCAGCATCCCAGCAGCGGAGCCCATCACCTCGGCCAGTGGAGACTCACCCAAGTCAACTACAAAAGTGCAAGGAAAATACGTCATCACAAGTCTTGCACGAACATACGGACCGAAAGAAATAACAGTCTGTGCTCTACGCAGGATTGTGCAAATCTGGCAATTTTACGCCGGAGGTCCCCCCACAAGCGTAAAATTCAAATTTTACGATATACCCCAATTTTCGGTAGCCAGAGCTCCTACGCTCAGAACTACGAAAATATGGAGTCTTTACGCTGACACATTAGGAATGTGGACGTAAAAGATGAAAACACCTCCGTGCATCATCTTTCTCAAGAAGAGGCTATCAGCACAGAAGACGACCTAGCGCGGTCACGTTCAACGTGTGCGAAGGATTTTTCGTCGTTTTTGTCACCCCGAAGGCTTTACCTCTAAGACCGGGTGCACTGCTCGTCGGCGGGACACCTCGCTCAGAAGGAAGTTCGCCTTGACCGACCGAAGACCCCCTCACTGGGGCGGAAGAATGAGAAGAGGAACCTATACCCTTTCCCTTAGCGGAGGAGGTTTGTTTCGACGCCATTTTCTGAAGACTCGAGAGAACGAAGAAAAACTCGAATAGTCGAAAGCTTTCTTTCACAGAAGACGGATAAAAAGTTTCTCTCTCAGAGAACTTGGGATATATATAAAGTTCGGGCCGACTCCTTGAATCCTCAGACGGACTCCTCGAGACCCTAACCAAATCTCGCAAAATTGAATAAAGGGTTATGATTGGATGCCACGTCAGCCCACTAACCTTGAAAGACGGACAGTCAGCAAATTCGAAAAGTTTTTTCGTGCAAAGACGGTTCAGTAGGTCCTACGCTGAAGGAGCTTTCTACGCTCGACAGCAACAGATCTACGGTTTTACGCTCGCAAGCTATAAGTCTATGGTTTTACGCCCGGATGCCTTTGTGCTCAGTAGCTTTTACGCTCGAGAGGCCACAAATCTACGACTTTACGCTCAGCAGATACCAAATCGATGATCTCACGCTCGATGGTGCTCAGTTTACGCTCAGAAGCAACAGATCCGCAAGACTTCACGCTCGGAAAACTTTTCTTTTCAGGAGCTACAGATATACATTTCTACGCTAAAGGAACTTTCTGCGCTCGACGGCTATGAATCTACAACTTTACGTTCGACAGCTACAAGTCAGGTTTTTGGCCCGGATGCCTTTGTGCTCAGTAGATTTTATGCTCGAGAGGCCACAAATCCATGACTTCACGCACAGGAACTACAAGTCTACGATTTTACGCTCGACGGTGTTTTACGCCCGGAGGCTACAGACTGATGATTTCTCGCTCCACGACTTTCCGTATATTCGAACGGTCCCCAAGACGGTCAATTAAAGGAGTTCACACAGAAGATACTCCTCCTTGGACTCAACATATCCCAAGTACCCGAAACATACAAGAGTTCAAACATTGAGAAATTACTCTTCTCGGGTCAAATGGAGGTTCATCCAAACTCCAGTCTGAATATCTCGTCTATCAAAAGATGGCAACTCAGTTTTTGACAGCCATTCCTCGACCCTGTTCCAAGGGATTTTCGAGAAGTCACTCTTGAAGGCGAAGACTGAACAAAAATTCTGTTTATCAAAAGTTCAGAGCTCTACGCGGTTCCTCAGTCCCAGCAACAGGACAGTTCTAAGATGTTCAAAATGCTCTACAGCGTTCTATGAACTACTCGCTATGAGTAAAAGACAGGACCTAGCACTCTTTCTACAGAGTCGGCGTACAGATTCAGACGTGTTGAAGCTGCACATATTCAGACTTTACAGCAACATATGGCAAGAGGATCATATGAAGAAGAAAGACGATTTTTATTATAGATCAAAATCATGATTACATATGAGGAAAATCCAATCTACAAGGGTTTTCTTTTCATTTTCATGATTGCATCTGAGGGAAACTCCATCTACAAAGGAGATACCCCCTCGTCGTCTGAAGATCGCCGCCAGAGTCCGTCCTGCAGGGTTCTCGCATTGGTGCAGATCTTCCTCTTCTTCGAAAGAGATGATCACCGGCGGGCACGACAGAGTTAGGGCTCGCATAGATCTTGAAGATCCCATGCTCCGTGTACCGATCAACCCAGGACAGAACGAGTCTGTCTGACTCTCGTCACCGGAGGGCATCGAGAGAAAGCACGGCATGCCAGCCGCCGTGGTCAAATACGACCCTTCCTCTCTCCTGGGGCAACGCCATACAAAGTTGCTGATTATCCCGAGCAAGGGAGGCTAATATATCCTTCCATGATCCATCGTTGCAGTGGACACTTGCTCGAAGACGCCGTCTTTTTTGGCTCCTTACACGCTGGAAGAACATGATCTCCTTCTTCCTCAAATCGACCCGGCGAACTCCGGTGATCATCTCTGCGTGGTGATGAAGATGTGGGGAGAATAGGCTAACTCCCCCAGCCTTTTATAGGCAAAAGAGATCACAGCGGTCCCCCATAAATCCGCCATAAAGTCTGCACCGACCGTTTCAACGCTCCACTCAGAAATGTTTCGAGTTACGAGGGGCCATTCATGCTTCGTTCAAAGCGTTTCAAATTCCAAGGAATTTAAAATCTCTGAAGGGGGTCTTGTAGAAGCATAAAAAATATGCTGGGAAGAGCTACACAGCCTCTTGATACAGAGCAGCGTAAGCAGAGGCCTTCAGAGCCATCAGGCGTACAACAGAGTTTTCTCCGCTAAAATACAGCGTGAAGAATAAAGCTCAAAGGACCATCCGCATAAGTGCAGTACGTCCAGGCCGCTCCAGCGTGAAACAGAGTTCTTCATCGCCTCCATAGCGTAAAACTCAACCGCTCTCAAAGCAGCGTGATAGCGTACGAGGAACGCTTCATCTTCCCCGAAATGAACCTGTCAAGTCACGCAGTGAATCTGACCTCTGACTCCTGACAAAAGGTGATGCACGGCTACTCAGACGACGGCTGGAAAACGATGGCAGACCTCTCGGGACGCGTCCCACAGTATGATGGCGGATCTCACCATTTAATACAGAGGATTTGGTAAAATATCACCAAACCGTCGTTTACTGGAGTCCCCTCAGCATAAACCGCTCTTTTGCGTACAAGGGAATACGCCGCCCTATTTTACACAGGCAAACATGAGCTGTTTTACGCTCCGCAGCAGACAAACCGCCTGCCACGTCAAAAGCTGCACTTCGTACGGGATTCGAGGCACGTCTCCACGTCTAATTGCACAGAGCGGTGACAGTTTCTCTCAAGACACGTCTCTGCGATGGGTGCACAGAAGGCCTGCAGACCTTCGAAACACGCCTCCGCATTTAATGCATAAGGTGATGGCAAATCTCTGCAAGAGATTTGGTTATATCTTCAAAAGCCGTAATTCCGGCTAATGCGTCCACATCAGCACGGTATGCTGCGGCTTCTATGCCCATTCAGGATCTGTGCTCAAGCGGCTTCTACGCCCATTCTGGCACGATATGCAGCATCCTCTACGCCCATTCAGGATCTGTGCTCAAGCGGCTTCTACGCCCATTCTGGCACGATATGCAGCGGCTTCTACGCCCATTCAGGATCTGTGCTCATGCGGCTTCCACGCCCACTCAGTCTCTACGACTACTCGGCTTCCACGCCTACTCGACTTCTATGCCTGTTCGGCTTCTATGCCTGCTCGGCTTCCACGCCTACTCGGCTTCTATGCCTGTTCGGCTTCTATGCCTACTTGGCTTCTATGCCATGGTGACGGACATTTGGCTTCTACGCCAACCTCTTCTACACAATGGATACCTACCCGCGTGGCTTTTACGCCGTGATCTTAGTAGCAACCGTACGTGTTGTGTCCCCTTAGTTGGACCCACGTCACCCGCTCAGTCAAAAGATCATCCATACGTAGGCATTGGTTACTTTAACCGTTGTGTAAAAGGGTGCTGTACTTTCCACTCCTCGGTTGCTACACCAACGGAGTGGTCACTGTCACCAAAGACTCTATAAATAGAGGCCCCTGTCAATGGGGAACAAGGTCAAAAAATTGGTCAAGAAACCGATATCAGATCCCAGGTCGAAAAATTCGGTCAAGAGTACCAATATCAGATCCAAGGTCGACAATCGGAGAAGATCGAACAAGGAGGAGGGAGAGAGAGAGAGAGAGAGAGAGAGAGAGAGAGAGAGAGAGAGAGAGAGAGCCCGGAGCTCAGGCAAAGAGCGGGGATCGACGACTTCGGCATCGTGCATCCACCCTCTCCTACAACCTTCGAAGCTGCTACCTGTCTTCCACGGCACTTTTTCAACATCGCGTGGTCCAAGGGCTAAAGTGATCGACCGCAGATCAGACACCTATAGCAATTTATACCCAGATTAAATAAATTGTACTCCCACATCCTCGTATAGGATTATATTGTACAAGTTTGTTTGTAAACCAAAGGGCGCGGGTTTCGCACAAACCCCGTCATTGAAATACACTTTCATTTTTTCGTTTAATACCACAAACAGCAGCAAAACAGTTCTCTTTAACATCTGATCACCACTTTAAAAACCAGAGAGATTGATCCAAATAAGGCACAAGATCGGGTCAACTAGTGGTTCAAAACTAGGTTAACCTAAGTGGTCCAAATTCAATCCCTTCTAGACAATAGTTTTTACATAGATATTCATTTACAACCAATTTTTAAAAAAAAGTGGATCAACACTAACCCGTTCTGAAAAAACTACCGATTCATGGACCAAGTGGTTGAACCGTCCGGTCCAGTTTTTTAAATACTGTCATCAAATAGACCCATCAACAAACCCAAATTTTCGTCGAGCCCGTAAAGAAAGCCCAATAGATCTTGACCATTACTCATAATTCTCTCCACGAAACACCACTTTCTTAATTGTATTATCCGGATTGTCATTAGAACCAAGGTAATACAAGGATGTGGGATCGATCCGCTATGCCGCCGGCATAGAAGTTCCGCCGCCATCGTTCGTCATGTCGCCGCTCGAAGAAAATGTGCCATAGCCGCCAGGCTCTGATACCATGTGAAGAAGTGATAGGAGATAATATTCTATGTATTTCATTCATCATGATATTACATATATATACGTCCACATATCAACTTTAGGCCTACGTCACATGGCCAATCACCATAAATATAATTTAATACAATTTAATCCCAATACCCCAATCACAATATATAGCCAGCCAATCACCATATATAGCTAATCACCATAAATATAATTTAATGATATAATTTAATCCCAATACGTAAAGACCTAAATATGGGACACTATTCCAACACATGAAGCTCAGGGTAACACCAAATATATTGCCTGCAAAATGACGTCCTTATCTTTGCTCTTGGATGGTGACGAGTCCTGTAGAAGGTCGAAAGGTGATTCATAACTTCCTACAATGTCCACAAGGGTTCCTCTTTAATAATCTTCAACTCCATCTCGTTTTGTGCATCTCTATCATCGATTAGAGTAAACTTTTCCTCAAATTCATGAGCTTCGGGTAGGTCCAACTTTAGTGTAATTTTTCTTATATATTGTACACTACGAAAGATTGTAAGGTCATGGTAAAATAAAATCTAGATAGATAAGATTGGACAAGAAATTGATAAAAGATTTCATTTTAGGTTTGTCAGATTTAAGTGTTGCATGGTGGGTCCATTTTTGTTCACTCACCAAAACTAGGATGGATGTTTATAGTTCCACTAAAAGGTTACCACGTGTCATTTTTATCCAACCTAAAATTATTTTTGAATTGGTTTGATGAACATTTGTCACACTAGTTTTTATGACTAATTTGAAATGTAACAATTTTTTAATGGAAGGACAAACATTCATTATAATTTTGATGAGTGAATAAAAATTGACATGCACAATGGTAATGATTAATGCTCATTGCATCATACCTTACAGTTCAACTCAAGGTCAATGGTAATGATTAATGCTTCCGTGTATTGATGAATAATTAAATTAAAATTTTAATCTTGCAGTCCCTTTTGATTAGGAGAGGGAGGTTCAACTGCTCCGGGACAGGTACCACTGGAGTGTGTAATCAGACCAATCCTGACTTCGAGTTTGAGGTAATCTTCATACCTAATCTGTCATCCAATTTCTGATTCTTATCACAAAAAAAAAAAATTTACTCTTGCTTTATACTGATTCTTATATATAAGATTTGATTAGTATGTACAACAGAAATTTATGTACACAATAAAAATTAAATAGGGGTAATATAGTTTGTGAAATTAAAATAGAAATACACATCATTAATACTCTTGTAATCATACCGTTAATGCTACTGACGATATGTTAAGAAAACGTTAGTAGAAATGACGGTTTGAATTTTTTTTTTGTGTATATAAAAAAAAAATTACTAATCAAAATGTCTATTTCCTTTCCCTCCTTCTCCTCCTTTCCCTATTTATAGAGAGAACGAGCTAGAACCGAAGAGGATCCAGACTGCCTATAGCATTGACGATCACAGTTTGATTGCTAAAAAATTAGGAAATTAAAAAAAAAAAAAAAACTCTAAACTGTCGGTACTACTGACAATTTTATGTTACACCGCGTATTGACCATGTGTACTCCTATTTGAATTTCACAAACTAATATTACCCCTATATAATTTATATATATATTTTTATTGTGTACATAAATTTCTGTATGTAAATTTTTTTTTCATTGTAGGGACACAACATGATTCTTGTGGAAGCCGATGGTCATTACGTGAAGTCCTTGGTCGTGAAGTGCCTCAACCTCTACTCCGACAAGACCTACTCTGTTCTCGTCAAGGTCGATCAGAATCCGTCGAGGAACTTGTGGGCAGCCATCAACGTAGTCGTCCGAAATCTGAACTCGGTGGCGGGCCTGGCGGTCCTCAATTACCATAGGCGGAGTCCCACAGGCGTGTTCGGACTGTTGTCCGACCTAATTTTTTGAATTTTTTTTAAAAAGATTTTTTCTTATATTTTATTTTTTGTTTATATTTGGAATATGCAACAATTAAAGATGTGCTTGATTGCAAGATAAAAAATGTGATAAATAAATTAATTTTATAAAATTATTTTACTAGTAAAAAAATCTATGAAAATTTGTAATTTTTTATGAAAAACTTAATTTGAATTTTTTATTGTTATTATTTTTCAAGAAAAAATAGTTATTTTTCATTAAAAATAATATTTTTCATTGAGTTTGGTCAGTCTCATTTTTCACTATTTTAGAAAAAAATAAAAAATAATAATTTAAAAAAAATTATGGATATTATAAGCTATCAAACAGTACAATTGGTAAAAAATTTAAAATAGAAATATTTTTCATAAAAAAACACAATCAAACAAATCAAAAGTGATCAATAAATTATAAAAAAAAAAAGGATATTTTAGACAGTACAATACGAATACAATACTAGTGTCCTCGTGTCGCTTAAATTATAGAGTCCTCCCTAATTTTAGAGACTAGTTCCGCCACTGTCAATTACTATCCAAACCCGCCATCAGAGCTTCCTCGAGCAGCACCACCGGCCGGCCCCCTTTGGAACAACACAATGCATAGGTTCAACCAAAGCACCGCCATCCGAGCGCACCCGGACCACCACGTCAACCCTCTCCCCCCACTCCCACTCCCGATTGCACGATCATCCTTCTCAACACGCAGAACAAGATCGACGGTGGCCTCCGTTGGGCCATCATTAACAACGTGTCCTTCACTCGGGCACGGACTCCTTGTTTAGTTGCAGTACCCGAACCTGAACCTGAATCCGAACCCGAACCCTCCACCGGAGTGCTATGACATATACAGCGTTCCACTTCCACCGAACCCGAACGCCACTTCCGGTAACTCGACATACTTCCGATTGGCGCTGAATTCGACAGTGGACGTGATCCTGCAGAATGCCAACACGCTGACCCCTAACAACAGCGAGACGCACCCGTGGCACCTGCACGGGCACGACTTCTGGGTGCTGGGCTATGGGATGGGGAAGTTCGACCTCTCGGTCGACCCGCTCCGGAGTTTAAATCTCGTGGACCCGGTTCGGAAGAATACGGTCCCGGCCGGTGTGCACCCTTACGGATGGACGGCTTTGAGGTTCCGGGCGGATAATCCTAGGGTTTGTGCCTTCCATTGCCATATAGAGGCGCACTTTCTTCATGGGTATATATGGGGTTGGTGTTTGAGGAGGGAGTGGAGAAGCTTGGAAGCCTTCCTCGGCCGATCATGGGGTGTGGAGACTCCAAAGGGTTTTGAATGCCTTGATTCTTTTCCAAATCAACCAGTCTTTGACAAAATAAAGTCTAAATTCGAAATGACAAGCAATTGGAGGGCCACTGTTGTTACATGTTAGTATAAAAGAAGACAAAACCAGATCAACATATGATCCGCCCATACCCATGCAAAGGAAAAATGAAGTTCTTTAGCCGCCATCAACGAACTTGACCATGTACTATTAAGGTTGACTCGAGTCTTGACTATCCTCCCTTCTCGCGCAGGCTTCATGCTCTAAGACTCCTGTGGGTCTTAGGCTGCGGGATGGGGGGGCTTGATCCAGCCGAGAATTTCAGTCACGGTCACGTTGCATGCACCCTTACTGATGGACTGGTCCGAGGTTCCATTGCACTATATAGTCACAGTTCTAAGTGGGATTGGGGATGGGGTGTGGGGGCTGTTAAGGCCCTGTTCCCAAGTGTAATTTCACTAACCAAAAGTCAATTATATATATATATATATATATATATATATATATATATATATATATATATATATATATATATCAAAAGTTTAATTTTACTTATTTTTTATATACAGTTATACATAAATAAATATAAAATATATAACATATACATATATTTTTTTAGGTCTATAAATTTAGGAGTCCTAGTACAGTCGCACTCATTGCACTCCCTCGTACAGTCCAAATATATAGTGTCCAAACACTGGATAATTATCCATGACCTCCTGTTGAAGTTTTTGGACTGCAAGAGAAAAAAATCTATCAAATAATAAAGGAAAGCATATCTGTTGTTTCCAAGATGGATGTTCCAATTCTGTTTTCTCTCATGTACATCTAACTGTTGGTATCAATAATTATTTAGTAATTGTAATTCGGTTTTTGGTTAGGAATCGATTTTCAAAGACCAAATCATAACATGAATTAAAAGAACCAAAACTTCTAACTCAACAACTAAGAACCGAACCCATTATCTTATTTCGGTACAATACCGGTCAATATTTCGATTTTAAACCAAGTATGGTCAAACCTAAAGTATATGGTCATATAGATGTATAATCAGTGTTAAACATAGACAAAAAATAAATTTGACAGCAATATAATTGAAAAAATAAATATAATACAACTGTTATTACATGTATATATATATATATATATATATATATATTTGATGGCTTAAACTATATCAACCCAATGTTAGTAGTAGCCAAAAGATGGAGAAGTAGAACGATATATACATATGAAACTAAGGCCTTCTCAAGCGTTTGGACTCCCCACACCCCATGATGGCATCAGGAAGCCTTCCAACCTTCTCCACTCCCTCCTCGAACACCAATCCCATGCCCATGAAGAAATGGGCTTCCACGTGGCAATGGAAGGCCCAAACCCCCGGATTGTCCGCCCGGAACCTCAGCGCGGTCCATCCGTAAGGGTGCACCGGGACCGTATTCTTCCGAACCGGGTCCACGAGATTGAAACTCCGGACCGGGTCGACCGAAGGGTCGAACTTCCCCAAACCATAGCCCAGCACCCAGAAGTCGTGTCCGTGCAGGTGCCACGGGTGCGTCTCGCTGTTGTTAGGGTTCAGCGTGTTGGCGTTCTGCAGGACCACGTCGACGGTCGAGTTGAAGTCCAGCCGGTAGATCGAGCTGCTCGTAGTCGCGTTCGGGTTCGTCGGGACGCTGCGAATGTCGTAGTTCCTGTAGTCGTAGCTCTCGGGCGGAGGTTTCGCGTCGAACACATGCTTCAACCCGTGCTTGAGCGCCACCAGATAGGGCGTTTCCGGCAGCGTGAAGGAGACGTTGTTGAGTGCCCACCGGATGTGTCCGCCGTCGATCTTGTTCTGGGTGTTGAGAAGGATGATCGTGCGGTCGGGAGTGGCTGGAGGCGCTTCGACGTGGTCCGGGTGCGCTCGGATGGCGACGCTCTGGTTGAACCTGGCCATCGTGTTGTTCCACAGGGGACCGACCGGTGGTGGGGACGTGGGAGGAGGGTTTGAAGGATGGTTTGGGTAGTAGTTGAGGATGGTGGTGCCGGTTGCGGTGTTCGGCTTTCGGGAAACAATGTTGAGGGAAGCCCAGTAGTTCCTTGAGGGGTCCTGGTCGGCCTTCACGAGGACGGAGTAGGTCTCGCCCGAGTAGAGGTTGAGGTTGTCGACGACCAAGGGCTTCACGTAGTGCCCATCTGCTTCCACAACGGTCATGCTGTGTCCCTGCAGTGTCGACCATTAATCTCAATTAGCCATTGGGATTATATTAAGAATGTGTCAATGTTTTAAAAACCGAACCGATGATTGAACCAAATAAGCCCTTTAAGAGAACCAAATAATTTGAGACATAAGATATCTACATTTAGTTCTTGATTTGGTTTAGTTTGATTTGGTTCTAAGTATGTTTGGTTTGGTTTAGTTTTATTTTATAACTATAAGGTTTCTCAAAACAAAACAAAAAATCAAATCTCACGTGATAATTTTTTTGAATATTTTTATATATAAAAAAAAATTCAGAATCGGCCGATTTAAGTGTGGACCGGTTCGAAAGGTTCACTGGTTAAATTCAGGTTCTGAAAATAACTACCGATTCTTAAAAAATAAAATATGTTCAAGTTAGAACGGATCGATTTTTGGCAAAATTCACTTAAAACCTATCCAACCGTCGGTCCGGTCCGGTGGGTCCGGTTCTTACAACACTAGGTTGTGTTTGATTGGAATTTTTTTTTCATAAATATATTTTCATCACAAATTGTGTAGTGTTTGATAGCTTATATTTTTTATTAAATTATATTGCAAAAAATATAATTTTTTGTACCATGTGCGTTTAAGGTGTGAAAAATAAATTAATTCCACAAAATTATTTTTCTAGGAAAACAATTCCATTAAATTTTGAAATTTTTTATATAGGCCAAATATTTTCTTCTGGAAAATTAAATAAATTTTCATGAAAAACTTAATTTGGATATTTGATTGGCATTATTTTTCACGAAAAATAGTTATTTTTTAGGAAAATAATATATTTTTTATTGGTAGTGCAAGTTTCCTTTTCCACAGTTTTAGAAAAATATATAAAAAATAAGATAGTTTTTTGAAAAATAATTCAATGAAAAATATAATCTATCAAACACTACATTGGTGACAAAATTGTGATAAAAATATTTTTCATGAAAAAAAAAGTCCATTCAAACACAGCCAAATAAGTATTTTTTTTTGTTGAAAAAAAAAATAACAATCATACACCCAAATTAGTTATTTTGTAAGAAAATTTTTAATTTCTTTTCTTGTAAATAATTTTATAAAGTAAATTTATTTATTTTTTTCATATTTTTCACATTGTAATCAAACGCACTGCTAAATGTTCTAAAGAAGCAAGAAAAAAAATCACCTCGAATCCGAAGTTTACGGCCGACAAAGAAGTGATACAAGCGATACGGAAGCGGTACGTCTTGCCGGGAACGACGGTGAACACCGACGGGGAGCAGTCAGGATTGGTAAGGTTGCATACTCCAGTTGTGCTTGGCAGCTGGGAGCAGTTGAACCTCCCCTTCCCATTAATCAAAAGCGACTGATTGCAACATGCATCAACGCTACTTTTAATTAGAAACCACTTCATTAAATATGTACATGCATGCATGCACGCATGTGGTAAATGTTTAATTTGCCGACATATATTAATTCCCAGTTAGGTCACCTACCTGAGGTTCTCCGACAAAAGCGAAAGGCACGGAAGACAAGCCGGTGGCCTGCTCGTACGTGCTCTTGTGCCACCAGTCATTGACAACGATGCTCCGGTCGTAGTCGTAGGCGAACGGCTCGACCGCTCCTTCCGGAACAGCCACCCTGATCATGCCGTAGAGCCCTGCAGACCTTTGCATGCCATAGTGGCCATGGTAGATGTAAGTCCCTGCCTGCAATTTTCTTCAACATTTTTACTAATCGCTTATAGCCGTTAGAAACTGTCTATTATGGTCAGGGCCGGCCCTGAGCTCACAGGGGTTCGGGACGAACTTTCAAAATGAGATTCCATACATAATGTAAAAAAAATAAAACAAAAATAAAATTAAAAATAGGCCAACACCAAGAATTGAACTAGGAATCTCTTGTGTGCAAGTCTAATGTAATAACCACTACACAACAATTGCTTTATGATAAGAATGGTCCATAGTAAATACTATATTTAAACAAAAAAAAAAATTTGGGATCCTTCGAGCCTATGGGGTCCTGGACGGTCGTCCTATCCGCCCTGGGCCAGGGCCGGCCCTAATTATGGTGTAGTGTAATAGCTCTGAAACTCACTCTGTCAACCACAAACTTATAGACAAAGGTCTCTCCGGGCGCGACGGGACACTGGGTGATCCCCTCCGTCCCGTCGCTCCATGGAGTGCCGATCTGGCAGATGCCGTGCCAGTGGACAGCGGTGTTCTCGGTGAGCAGCCCGTTCTCGACCTCGACGACGACGGTGTCGCCCTGCTCGGCTCGGATGGTTGGGCCGGGGCTCTGCCCGTTAACCGTGATCGATAGCTTCTGGAAGCAGTCGGGGGACTTGTATTGGTAGGCTATGAGGAATCTGTAGTGGCGGACCTTCGCCTCGGCGGAGATCAGAGCAACGGCGAGGAACAAGAGGAGAGTGACGAAGAGTGGAGGAGGTCGAGAGCCATGAAGAAAGAAGGCCATGTTACAATAACTCCCTCGAGATTGAGATGGTTGAATTGGAAGCTTGAATGATACATATATACAAAACTTGGGTGGGGCATTTGTATGCTTTTATAGCATCTAGACTGTAGTCCACTTGCAGCCGGTCTTTGATTTGTTTTGATTTATCCAAGTGGTGTACAAAAATATGAAGTTGATTGCACAATTACCTATTATTCAATTCTTTTAATGGCCATCTAAAAAAATTGGATAATATTATAGAAAACAGTATTTTGATACATGTCGCCATCAGTGATAACGAAAATATATGATATTTAAAAAATAATCCAACGACATTGACGAAAATCTTAAAATAAAAAAATAAAAAAACTTTTTAAATTTTTGCCAATTTAGTTGGCGAAAAATTGTTTGTTTTGGTATGTTTTGGTTTGGGTTTATTTTTTGGTTTTATGTTTAGGATTTGATTTGGTTTGGTTTTTTTTCTTTTGGGATAGTTGGATTTTTTGTGTTGGCTTTTTGTGTTGGTTTTTTTGTGTTATTTTTTGTTGTTTTTTTTTAGGTATTTTTTGTAACGTTCATATTGTAACGTTCATATTTTGACAACGACTTTTTTTTCATATCTATAAATTTCTTTCATTTTCTTTTTCTGCTATTCATTTCTCACTCAACCCACATATACTTTCAAAATTTTCTTCTTCTATTCATTTCTCACTCAACAGAAGGTCATCTCTTACTCAATAGAAGCTACTTCAGCTCACTCACTGTATGTAGAAGCTCATTCTCTTGTCATGGATCACAATCTAACAATATTATATTCGATTGGAGGTGTGCTAAATGTGTTAGTTTATGAAGGAGGTTTAACTGATTTTTTTTAATTGATCAAAATATTTCGTTTGTGTAATCAAATTATTGAGCAATGTTCTTTGATTATGAATTTATATTGGTTCATGTTTATTTAACTAATTGTATAAAGTTAGTTAGTGAAAAAGCATAAAAATTTATTCTAGAAGTTAATGTACAAGCAACGTACTTTAATATTTATGTAACTTCGCCACCACCTAGAAATAATATTGTAAGTAGTATACGTGCTTCTAATCAACTTAACACTGCTCATAGTTCTTCTCATCAAGTTATTTCATTTACTGAACAAGAACATATAGTAGATGATGGTAATAACGACGATGAAAACAATGATGATTTAATTAAAAATTTAGATGATGAATTTGATGGCAATGTTGATAGTGTTAGCATTTCTGGATTAATCATTGGAAGAAAATTTAATAATCGTTCTGAATTTAGATATTTTATTAGTGATATAGCAATTGCACATAATTTTACTTGACATGCTATTTTAAACAATGCTAGTGGAATTATATATAAATATAACAATTTAAGTTATAATTGGAGAGTATACGCTAAAGCAAGTGGTAAAGGTGAAGGTTTTGTTATTACTACACTTGAAAATGTACATTCTTGTGTAGGGGGACTTACAACAGGTTCTCATCCATTAGCTACTACTATATGGATTAAAATAAGTTTATTGATAAAATGCGAGATAATCAGTCGTATAGTCTATCGCATGTTGTAAATGATATATATAGAGAATACAGAATATATATTAAATATTATAAAACTTGGAAAGCTAGAAAACTTGCTCTATCCGAAATAAATGGTAGTTATATTGATGCATATAGTAGTCTTGAAGAGTATGTTTTTAGAATTATTGAGACAAATTCAGGTAGCCAATATTTTATACAGACTACAGAAGAAAATAGATTTCGAAGAATTTTTATTTATTTTAAGGTATGCATTGATAAATTTTTAAGGGAATATTTACATGTGATTAGTACTGATGCTACATTTCTTTCTTCTAGATATCAAGATATTTTATTTATTGCTTGTGCTCATGATCCAAATTATCAATTATATCCAATTGCTTATGCTGTTACTGAGAGTGAAAATATTGATTCGTGGACTTGATTTTTAAACGGTTTGAGAACAACTTTTGAAAATATTTTGATTCATGAAATACAATTTCTTTTATATCAGATAAACAAAAAATATTGATAAGGGCTATGCATGATATCTTTCCAGAATTGCCTTATTTTTTTGTAGTTAACATTTTAAAAAATTTTGAAAAAAGTCTTCATATTTTTATATTTTCAATATAGTTTAGGTTACCTTGCTAGATGCTATAATAAAACAGATGCGAATTATTATTTGAAAAAAAAATTAAAGCTTAAAACATAGATGTTTACAACTGGCTCGTTGAAGTAAATGATGAAACTCGTACTTTTTTACACTGGATAACAACTTATTCTCCTTGTCCCAGATTAGGTATTCACACATCGAATATTGCTGAATGCTTCAATAACTGGGTAAAAAAATTGCGTGATAATCCAATAACGACACTACTTGATGGAATTCGAGCAAAAATTATAACACTTCAGGACAAGAACAGGCAAAAAGCTAAAAAAATTTAAACTGATTATTGTCCGAAGATGTTACAAACTATGACTCTTATCATAAATAAAAAACACCAGCTGCAAACGTTGAATATAGTTAGATATTTGTTTAAAATATTAGATTATAAAATAAATAGAACATATGTTGTAGACTTAGATGAAAAATCTTGTTCATGTTTAAAGTGGTATCATACATTGCTTCCATGTGTACATGCATGTTATGGTGCAAGTCTAAAAATATTAGCATCAAGAGTTTTTATCCAGGTATTTTCTCTAAGGAAGCATTAAGAAGCGTATATGAGCCGCACCCGAAGCCAATTCCAGTCCCTTATAACCTCCAAAGTACATTGGTTAGAGGTCACATTGGAGTACCAGATGTACGACGCATGGCGGAAAGACCAAAGAAGAACCGGATCAAAGCGAATGATCAAGCTTCAAGAGATATTCGATGTAGTAACTGCAATAGTTTAGGACACAATAGAAGGAGATGTACAAACCAACCAAGAGAATGAAGGCATTGTCGTAAATTTTTAAATAGTTTTATTTTATGAGAATAATATGTAATTTTATTGAAATAGAAAAAAGTTACATCCAAATAAAGTTGATACTGATATAATAATTTTATCGACTTCTCTTAGCTAATTCTTGATAGTTCGGACGATCAATCTCTCTTAGATTGAGTCAGTCCATCTTTTCTCGTGTATTCTCCGAGGCCGCATCATTACCACCTCCTTGACTGTCCTCCACTTGAGATGGCATCAGTGCTGATGGAGTTGTCAAAATATTCGTATAGCTGGTAACTCCGGGGGAGAATAGGCTATCCCACTAAGAATCTTCCTCGTGGGACCACTGAGTAGTGCCCGTACCGGCTGGTAAGTGCCCTCACCAGCCCACTGAGTAGTGCCCGCACCAGCCATCGCCTGAGAAGTCCCACATTCATCCCAGTGAGAAGTGCCCTCACCAGCCCACTAAGTAGTGCCCATACCAATCGTCGCCTGAGAAGTGTCCCAGTCAGCCCAGTGAGAAGTGCCCTTACCAGCCCACTGAGTAGTTCCCGCACTAGCCCACTGAGGGACATCGTCATCTTGTAGTGGCAGACTATCATCCTGATACCAAGCAGAGGTATACTTTCTAGGGAGGAATGTTTGTCGTTATGCAACCAGACCCTGAGTATAATCTCCTGGAATAAGTAAGGGAGGGTTTGGAGGAGTCGTTCCTCGTTGCATAACAGCCAAAAATTTACCAACCGTTGTATGCAACGGGCCGCTCACTAGATAATTTTGGTATACGATATTTAAATTTGGAATCTAAAATATTAAATAGAATTCAATATAGAACATAAATAAGTACTACGGAGATAGATATTTTCATATAAAAATAACGTGTAAAACCCCTAATTCTGAAAACCGTATTAATTTTTTTATTATTAATTATTTAATTTATTTATAGTAGTTATGAGCTAAATAGGGGAAATAGATTTTATTTAATTTTTATTTGAGGTGTTTGTGCATTTAGGGGATTTATGGAGCCATTATAAAAATTTTCCTAATTTATTCCATGTAGAAGACCCTTTGGACTATTGCTAGCTTAATGGTATGCACAAATATAATTCCTATTGGATCTCAATCCGAAACCCAAACCCCTTGGCCTCTACCCTACCCGCCTGAACCCGCCGCCTCCCATTAAGCAAAATATCAACAACAACAGCAGCAAAGCCAACTTTTCTTTTCCTTCTCCGCGCGTGTGAGCCGACTCATCCCACCGCCTATTTATCTCTATTACTAAACTCTCCCAAAACCAAAACCAAAACAAAAAAAAGAAAGAAACAGCAGCAGCAGTGGTTTTTGAAACCACTAAACTACCCCCGCGGAACCGACATATTTCCCTATATATATCCCATGCAGTACACCCCAAACCCTAATTCTCCCACCAAACTCAACACCGCCTTCACCGCATCTGGAGACGTTGTTAGGAGGCCTTAGTTCCAGATCCTGTGTCCTTAACATTTGAACGCTTGCACTATACGGATTTCTTGTCCGGCAAGTATACCTTGCCATTGTACTATTATTTATATTTTATATGATGTATGCATGTTTTATTTCTGCTTATTTAGTTCATTTATTTTAATCGCTATATAAATTATGCGTCCAAGAAAACTTGGGTGCAACGATGATGTCGTCATATTCTGTTTTTATTTATGTATTTGTATTGGATCTACTTTATGAGACCACCCCATTATTATGAGGCACATTATGTTTCAATTGTCGTGACACAGTTGTTACACGAGTATGAGTATCATATAGATCACGGACTGCATGACAGGTCTGGCCTCATGTACGAATGGCCCGTGCGTTAGGGATGACTGCTGATAGAAACTTTGTATGCTAGAAGACTTAGCAGTTATTAGAGGTCCATGGACATAGCCTATTGTAGTACGGTGGTCCAATCCTTGTGCTTGTTTGGTTGCAGGATTGGGCTAGGGTACTAAAGATAGGCTATGAACCAAATCGTGTCATGGACATGACATGCTTAGAGCATTGGGTGGGAAGAACAACAAGTAAGGCATTTAGGCTCCTTTGCACTTTTTTCTTCTGTAACCTGGAAGCTCCGCTAGAGACACGGGCGGTGATGACCCCATTTACTACTTGGCGGCCTCTGTCGTTCAAAAGATGACATGCTTTGAGGCCCCTGATTTTCCGAGAGAGTCATGCCAATCCCACTTTATGGCCAGATAGCCCACTTGGTAGAAAGTTGTTCTCAAACTGCATTCACTTAGACGGTTAGACGACCCACTGTATGTTTACTTTTCAGTACTTTATTGGCATGCTATTATGTATCTTGTTACGTCCCTCTGAGGACCTGGTCCCTTTCCAGATATAGACTAGCAGGAGTACCCGCAGGAGTACGGACCTGGACCTGACGCTACTTATCAGACTGAGGAGGTCTTATCTTCGGAGTATCTGTGATTTTATTACCGCTGTTTAGAGATCCTTGTTGTTACTTCAGTATAGTCATTTTGTAGTGAATTTATTTCCATCCGACTATCAGACTTGATACTCATCTTTGATATTCAGTTATTATTCAGCTCTTTATTTCTACTTATTATTTGTGTTGTGGATGAGATATAGATTGTGTGTGACTTATTGTGACAGTATATTACCACTGGTGGATTGGATATTCATGTACAACGTACGTGTGTATATAGTTTTCATATATTGGAGTTCGTATACATACGGCTGGGCGTGTTACGTATTCCTAGTCCTACGTAATTTGGGACTGGGGCGTGACATAACGTACCAGCCCTTCTACATAATCATAATACCCACGGCGACTATAATCATCTATGGCTCGATATTGGAATCAAAACTCCTCATAGTGGTAGGCTCTGTTACTGATAATTGGAGCTCCCCACCAAGATCTATATGCATCATCACCATAGGCTGCACCATTACAAATTATCAGCATATGATTTCGTATAATTTTTGAAGTAAAATTTGTTAAACTTTTGGAATAACTTACCATCATCAATAGAGGACATCATTTGAGACAAATGTTTCACCTTATGTGTCTCAAATCTAGAATTCTACCCAGGAATCAATCTGCATGCTCTGGTAGTTGCATTGCCTTTACCACGATTGAAATATAGTGGCTCATCAGGAATGTGTCGTATCATCCAGAACTGTCGCATAACACGATCAGCTGGATGATACATGATGTTATCGTGGAATATTATGAAAAATTTATATAGACTCAATCCAAAGGTTGTTGTTTGTAACTCAATAAGATTCTGCCCAAGCCGATACGGTAAAAAAATTACCTATTTCATGTCAAAAAAATTATAAGATAATAAACATATTGACTGTATGAAATAATAAAAATATATAAGAGACTATAAAAATTTTACCTCGTTAAATCTTAGTGAATCGAATTGGCCCCGATATACTACGATATCCTTGTGAGCACATCGAGTTGGATCTGCTGCAGCCGTCATCCAGCGTAAAGCTGATGGGAAGTCACTATTTTCGGTATCAATACGGGAGACAGGCCTACCGATACAGAAGTGCTCGTAGGACCAAACCTAGAAAAATTAGATCATGTAAGTGTACATATTTCTTTAGTAAATAATTTTTTTATACCTATAATAATGTCATACATCCATTTAAATTTTTCTGTCTTTTATCCACTGAAGTAAAATGTACAAAATTTGACATGGAGTTGTACAGATATGCCAACACAGAAGCTCCCCATGCATGACAGGTAGGTTCTGTCAGATTTTCATAAAAGGTAAAAAACATAAATTTATCCTAAATCTGGAGTTTGGAAATAAAATTTTGTTAATTAGACCTAGTAAGTAGGCCCTGGTACAAGTAGTAACCTGAACAGATAATAAAAAATAATATTAGTTAAACTAAATAAAAATATATATTACATAAATAATAATATTAAATGTTATACTTATTCGTTCCGCATCCACTAGATTTCTTCCTCACCAATATGATCTAGGTGCATAAAGTTGTGACGGAGCCACGAAAGCGTCACGAAACTTTTACCATATATGGTAGGCGGCTCCACGCCTAAGTATTTCCTAATCACAGTTTTGTCGCAAAATGACTCATCATTTTTAAATATTATAACTTCACTCGAAATAGCTAATCCTAAAATATTTACGACATCTACTAGCAAAATAGTCATTTCTCCGAACGGTAACTGAAAGGTATTTCTTCTGGGCCATCACCGTTCAACTAAAGTGAAGATCAAGTCTCTGTCGTGACGTAGAAAATATATCTGATCAAAACAAAATACGTTCACCATACCACGTTCTTCTTCAGTCAACATCCAGTACCCAATGTCGTCCTTATAACGCCATGCGATATGCTCTCGTGCTCAAAATGTATCAGGATAATCGTATTGCTATATATGAGATATAAATATTAAACTAGAAATATGCGACTCACGCAGTTGGATAATCATATATGTGGGTACACATCTGCAATATTTAATACTTAGTGTTAAAATATGTAATCAAGTATTTAGTGTTGGCATGCTTACTATCATGAGGATTATAATTATAATGGTTAAAATAGCAATCGCTACTAGAACGACAGGATTACAATTATAATTATGATAGGATTAGAATTAATACTATTTATTAAAATCACAAAAACAAAAATAAAAATATTACAAACCTTTCTTCTCGTTCTCCTTCTCTTCTCGGCTTACTTTTTTTCTTCTTCTTGATTTACTTCATGCATCATTCCTTCCTTCCTTCCTCCCTCCTTATACTGCGAACACACCAACCAACCATATTAAACCAACCACCATATTAAATCAACTACCCATATGTAAATCGACCACCATATTTAAACCAACCACACCTCAGACTGCATAATTAAACCGCTGAAATCCAACCGGTTCCCACTTTCTCCACTCCAAAAATTGTCATGTCGGATTTTGTCGAATTTTCGCCAACTGGGTTGGCGAAAATCGAGCACTTCCTAAATTTTGCCATCTTTGTTGGCGATATGTATCGAATTTTTAAATTTTTTGAAACTTTATCGGTGTACTTAATTAATATAAAATTATTATCGGTATAGTAAATTTTCTGATAATATTATCTTCAATTATGTGACGACTAATGTAATAATTTTTAACTAAAATATTTACACACATTTTTTTTAATATTAATATTAATTTTAAAATTTGCTCTATTATCTATAAAAGACGTATCTGTACAAGGATTGGAATAGACTCCAATCCACCACACACACAAAAAAAAAATTCTAAATTTGAATTTATAATTCCGCTCTTGTCAGCTGTCACATGTTAATTGTCATGTCAGATACCTAATGGAATATTAGAGCATCTCCAACCATATTATCTTGTTTTGTGTTGTGATTTCTATGTGGCATGAGCCACCAGACAATGTATTTTATATATGGCAAGATTATATTCATACATGACAATAAGATAGAAAAATGTTCTCCAATGCAAAAGTATTGAGAAGATAATAAAAACTACTTTTTTTCAACTTACAAGACAATTTTATTTTTATTTTTTTATAAATATTTTTATTCATAATTGATGATGTGAAAATAAAGTATTGTGAAGTCCATTGTCTAAATTTGATAACCAACTTCACATATCATATTGTCTTTGACATTGTGAAGTTATAATTCCTATGTGGCAATTAATTTTTTACAAATTCACAACAGGTTTGGAGATGGTCTTACATCATCCAAAAAAATTTTTGGATGAAGAATAATATTATCGTTAGATATTTGAAAGAGTACCACTACGGATCTGGTCAAAGTAACCTGGTGTTGACTTTAAGATATTAAAAGTTTTTCTTTGGCTACAGTTTCAAAGTTATTTTGAAGGACATTTCGTCATACAGACAAACTAGTTCACTTTGGATGTCAACTCTTACGAATTACGATTTTCACAATACAAAATTCATAGAACACGACAAACATTTGTGAATCACCATTTACTGTTTTCCACAAAATAAAACATTTGTTATTAACCAAATATTTCATAGTGTACTTAACAGAAAAAGTGAAGAAAAGAAAAGTATTTTAAGGTATGGACAGCGTCTATTTAGGTTGACAGATCGGTGGAATCTCACCTGATATATGCGAATAATCTGTTAGATTACGTGGAACTTATGAATATATCGATTGATGCTTTTATTAGTATTTTTGATAAACTAAAGAAATTGCCGGATGTGTAGCTTAATAAGAACAAGAGTCAAATATTTCTGAATCGGACCTGTGAACAAAATGAGACATGGTTGGGGAAGATAGACATCTCTAATGACACATTTTTAGTCAAATATTTAGGATTGTCTCTGTCTATCAACTATGCCACTTAAGCGGATTTGAGGACATCCTCGACTATACTTATGCTAGACTAGCAGGCTGACAGGTCCAAATCATGTTTTTTGGGGGACGTATTGAGCTCATTAGGGATGTCATTTCAGCTATTGCGATGTATTGGTTTCAGGCATTCATGATCCCTAAAGTCACTATAAACAAGATTGAACGAATGTGTGCTTTCAGAAACTCGAGGACAGCTATGAGTCCTTCGCTCGCTACGAAGATCCCAAAGTCATGTCCAAAGAGGTTGAGCGCCGGGCCCAGTTGCACCGGGGTGGCCATATAGCCCGTCTCCATGAGCGAATAGAAGAGTTATGCTTCGAATCATAGCACCAGTAGCTCTTTCTTTGTTTTTTGTGCCTTTATTTTGCCTTCGAGCTTGGGATCTTGACAATCCATCAAATGTAGTTTGCTTTCAATTTCTCTTCATGGAAAGAAATAAAACTTATTCCATTTGTTGCAATTGTTTGTGTGAGCTTTAGATACCGTACTAGAGGTAATATGGACGTAGTACAATATCGCAGTCTGTTTAGGATATCCTACTGGGGGACTTAGTTGGACCTATTTCTTCTTGTGCACTAGAGTACAAGTAGTAGATTTGAGACAACCCCTACCAGAGGTAATATGGACGTGGCAGATTTTGTGGACTTAACACCGCTGGCATACTTAGAGTTAAGTACGGGTGATAAGTTGAGATGACTACCGATATCAGAGGTGATGTGGATGTGATAATCGATATCCAAACCAGAGAGGTTTGCTCAGAGGTAATATGGACATGGCAAACACGGCCGGAGAGAAATGTTAGGACAGTAGTTCAGAGGTGAACTAGCATCCGAAAAACTCACCGAGGAGTGGTTTATTGAGTGTTGTATAACCGAAAATATAGATAGACCCAAGGGTTACTCCACTGCAGAGATTATTAGGCTGATATCTTAGAGTTAATATGGACATGGCTAGCGTCTACGAGAATGGTTTTTGAGTGGTCCCTGCGGGAGTGTGCAGGTGGACCTGAGGATTGCTCCGCTGTGGAGCTTTTGAGGATCAATTATTAGTTGCATATCCAGTACTCCTGAATACCGATAATGGCTTGTTGAGAAAGGACAATGTCGTGCATAAGCACGCATTGGGGATGTACAACAAAAGGTGGGAACCTTGTACATCTTTGTTGTCCTCATGGGGATAGATAAAAGTACAAGCCTAGCCTTTGTAAACCCCCAGATTTTTCAGGATTTTAAAAACAAATTTTCGGAAATTTCTGGAATTTTTAACTAATAAAAATTAGGTATTCCGGATAAATAATTTTAATAAATATTAAAATATTATAAAAATAATATTTTTGGTTGTAAAATAAAATATTAGACATAGGATAATTTTTCTGAAATTTATTGGACCCCAGAACCATTTTTAAAGACCTAAAAATTAATGTTTTAAATAAAACCAAAATAAATTTGGTTTAATTCTGAACCAAACCAACACAGACCGGCCCAAAATCCTGAACCGGGCCTAAACCCTAGCTGGTCGGGTCGGGTCTGAACCCAACCCGGAACCCGTTAAACCGAAACCGACCCATACCCTATCGGATAGGGTCGGATCCGGATCCTAAACCAGAACCCGCTAAGACCCGATAACCCGCTAAAACCCAAATCCCTAACTGCTCGAATTTCGACCGTCACACGCTCGACTTTTTGTCGGCCGCCGCCGACTGCTCGGTTTTTAGTGCCGCTCAACCGCCTCCGACTCCTCGCTGCCCCACCGTCGAAACTGCCCGACCTACACGCCTCCCCGCACCGCCTCGTCTCCCAACGCCTCTCCACCTCCATAACGACTGCTGAATCCCCTCCGTCCGCCTCCTATAAAACCCCTAACCACCATCACCCTCCACCCTCCCCATCATCCTCCGGCCACCCGTCCTTCGCCGTAACCCTCTTCCCGGCCACCGCCTTCCTCCTCTGTCACCACCAACATCACAGACCACCCTCCGTTCGACCCGAGCCCCACCGGCTGTGCCTCGAACCCCCCTGTCTTCGGCCGCCACTCCATCGCCTACGACCAGTAGCAGCCCCGGTCACCACCAGTGCCGCTACGACGAGATCCTCCGGCCGCCTCCAGCTCCGCCGATCTTCCCCGGCGATCTCCAGCAACAGAAACCCTAGCCGCCACCGTGCCGCGTCGCGCCACCTCGCGGAAACGCGCATTTCAGTCTTCTTCGGAGCCCTGTTCAGGTGACTGTTTCTCTCTCCTCGCTATCCCATTTTCTGTTCCGTCTGCTATGATGCGTAGACTGCATAACCCTCTCGATATCCGTACCATTGGTTCGGCGTGTCGCGTCCTGTGGCGATCGCAAACTGCGACCAAAAATTAGAAAAATAAATACCCTATTTTTCTCCGGAACTGGGCGCGCCCCGCTAAACGGGATAACTTTGTCGTGTGCGGACTTTATCGAAAGGTGCGCGCCATTAATACGGACGTGTAGATTTTGCGGAATTTGATTTGGATGTGCGTGCGCACCGGAATCGACGCGTATCCGTCGACAACACGCCGTATCGCCCCTGTTCTGAAACTCGTTATAACTGCATGTACGTACATCGTATCAAAACGAAACTTACGCCATCGGACTCGTAGCAATACGCCGATCATGTGACCCAAGTTTGGTTCGATTTTGAGAACGTTGACAAAATCGCGTATCATGGGCCCCACGGCTCCACTTAACGGGCGATTTTGTAATCGGCACATCGGAATCCAGTTCTGGATATTCCTTTGGGTTCGTATCGTAGTTCTGGACTTGTGGACACTAAGTTTGACGAATTTGGAAAAAATTGACTCTGACACATTTTTTGGTGCGAGGCCACATGTGGACCTCGCTTTGACCAAAAATTATTACTTTTGCCCCTGTGTCCAAATTGGACTCATGGACAGGCAATTATAGCTATTTGATATCTTCTGAACCTGATGGTAATATTTATTTCAGCATTTGGAGGAGTACCTAAAAATTCTGCTGATACCAGAGCAACAGTTGGAGTCAGAACCCCAAGCAAGTGTACATTGCCATACTTGCAGCATTTGTTTATACTATTCTCTTAATTTATGATTGTAATATCTCTGTTCAACCTAGGACCGTGTGACATTACTTCACGTCTGAATAATATTCGAGTGTCAACGTCGTACGCTGAGTTCTGTAATGTCACCTAGAGATGGATATCGAGACCCTATACATTCTCGTGCTTGTATTATCAAGTACGTCATACCACAGGACACCTGACACTATTCATGAGACAGAATCTTCCTGAGATATTCATGGTAATTCTGTATAGGATACAGGTTTATAACATATATATGCTTAGATATCATTATGACTTGCTGTATTAGATATGATCTTGCGTGACATGGACATGAGACATCGTGAACATGAGACGTGTGATTACATTGGGTGGGAAGAGATTTACCATACAAAAGGCTGATTATATATATATATATATATATATATATATATATATATATATATATATATATATATATATATATATATATATATATTACTTTACTGGAGGTTCCTTAGACTCTGACACAGAGCTTTGGCACATTACTAGCCCTTCGAGAGAATACTGCTATGGGTTTCCCCGACATAGAGCCTATAGTAGTTTCAGCCTGAGTATGATTCATGCTCTCATATTGCATATCATTTAGCTGGTTATATAGTTTACCCTATTATTTTATTTATTATTGTATTGCATTTATTTTGGCTTGAGTTATTTTGTACCTTGCTATGTCCCCTGAGGACCCGGATCTGGATTATGTCCCCAGGGTTAGCAGAGGATATCTACCCTGAGGTGTATGGGACAGGAGCAGTCTTTGAAGAAGTACCAGAACCCGAGGATGAGGTGATCGCTGAGGATTTCTCCTGAGTATCTGCTTATTCTTTACTCAGTCTTTGATGCTATTAGACTCTTTAATTTCTTGTTTAATGAACAATTGTATCAGACTTATTATCGGGTTGTTCCCCGGTTTACTTTATTGAGACTTGATGATGATTATATTTTATTTTGCTGATATTGAGTATTCATTTTTGTGGATGAGATTAGATTGTGACATGTTATTTAGACCTTATTGTTGTATTACAGCTTAAGTACACCCTGATGGGTCCCTTAAATTGGGCTTGCCCATTGGTGTGTACTGCTGGCTATTGCCACGTGTCTAGTCCCTCGATATTTTGGACTGGGGCATGTCATAATTTTTGTGGTGGTCCATGCAGGTTAACAACTAAATTGCTTCGGTTTTAACTGAGGGACCGAGCAAGCCTGCAATAAAGATAGGATAAGTTATAGGATCTCATCCACTTGATTGAATCGTTCTTGATCTCTATATCGGATTCGAATTAATTTCTTGAATTGCATCCTGTCTTGATTCCTCTGTGCGTTCTCATAGTTTTTTTTAATGCAGAGCACTAGATCCGAGAATCGGTGACGAGAATCCCTTAGGTACACCACACAATGCTGTGATCACCTATGATGAGGGAGTGACACCAGAAGACAGAGGACAATCAGCTCAAAGCAATCAAGCGGGCCAGCATACTTTAAGGTTCCGGCGTGATGATATCCCACCTCCGTCGTAGTTCATTCCACGAATGCCTGTTTTTCCACTAGGGCAAGCCATGGACGGGCAACAGATGTTTCAAATATTTTATGCCATGATGCAAGTCCAACAGCAGGTTCAACAAAAGGCTCAGCGTCATGAGGCAGAGTACTTGAGAAACAGCCTAGTAACCGCACTGGAGAAGGCGAACCCACCAGCACGACGGCCAACGACGGGCTCTATCACCGATTTTTGTCTGCTGAAGCCCCGTACATTTTCTGGCAAGGAGGAGCCCACTGAAGTTCATGAGTGGCTCACCAACACACAACACCAGTTGGAAGCAACTGAGCTTCCAAGAGAGCGTTGGATGATTTTCGTTCGGATGCAATTGACGGGCAATGCACATCACTGGTGGCTATCTGAGGAGACACGGCTCGGACCAGACCGAGTCACTTGGGAGGAGTTCTCTAGACTCTTTCAGGAGATGTACATTCCAACTATTGCTCGGTCAAAACTTTGGGACAAGTTCAATCGACTCACTCAAGACAGTATGATAGTGGAAGAATACAACACGGAGTTTATTCGTCTGAGTCGCTTTGTCCCTACCTTGATCCCGATAGAAGAAGAGAAGGCTGAGAAGTTCTTCACGGACTAAACTTTGAGCTACAGAGACAGATTGGCTCTGTTGTACCTATTTCTTACTCGGACGTCCTTGCTGTAGCACGACGCATGGAGCGCGTCACCTGGAGAGAGTCCAACCCGAAGCGGCCTATCACATCAGTACCAGCCAGAGCACCGCATGGAGAAGCTGCAAAGAAACCTCACCGGCATCAAGCACCACAGGGAGTTGTATCCAAATCTCTAGCCCTTCCTACTTGTCACTAATGTGGCAAGGTAGGCCATGTTGAGAAGGAGTGTAAACATAAATTTGGATTATGCTTAGGCTGCGGATCTAGACAGCATTCAGAGAGGGAATGCCATGAGCGTAGAGAAGAAGCACCAATGGTAAACCAACAAGCTCTACCAGCACCAAGAGGATATCAACCGAGGCCACCCTTGGCACCTCGAGCAGCACTTTTCCAGCAGGCCCAGCAACATCAGAGGACACCACCACAAGGATGCGGACAAGTTTTTACAATGATTTTGGAGGATGAGCAGACTCGTGGAGTAGCAAATGCGCGTAAGTTTTTCATAGTTATATGTTTCTAGTAATGCCTTAGCACGTGCCAGTTAGTTCGTGACCTTAGCCTTTAACCTAGTATTTTGAACTTTATAATAATTGATAACCTTGTTTTTCTAAGCTATAGTTTTCTAGCTTTAACTAGAATTCATTCACTCTTGCATTTGAATAACTTTCATTGCTTAGGGAAATGATGTTTTCCTTCCCTATGAGTTTTGTTTAAACCCTCATCCTTTGATTCTCCTTGATCATGATTCTTGATTGTGATGTGCTTCGAACAATGCTTATAACCATGTCATCTCTGCTGACCGATTATTCTTGATTGTGAGGACGCAATCCTCTTAAGGGGGTAGATTGTAAACCCCCAGATTTTTCAGGATTTTAAAAAAAAATTTGGAATTTTTTGGAATTTTTAACTAATTAAAATCAAGATATTATGGTATTAAATAATTTTAAATATTTTTAATAAATATTAAAATATTATGAAAATAATATTTTTTGGTGTAAATAAATATTAGACATAGGGTAATTTTTTTGGAATTTATTGGACCCCGAAACCATTTTTAAAGACCTAAAATTAATATTTTAAATAAAACCAAGATAAATCCGGTTTAATTCTGAACCAAACCAACCCAGACCGGCCCAAAATCCTGAACCGGGCCTAAACCCTAGCGGGTCGGGTCGGGCCTGAACCCAACCCGGACCGCGTTAACCCGAACCCGACCTATACCCTATCGGATCGGGTCGGATCCGGATCCTAAACCCGAACCCGCTAAGACCCGATAATCCGCTAAAACCCAAATCCCTAATTGCTCGAATTTCGACTGCCGACCGCTCGACTTTCCGCCGGCCGCCGCCGACTGCACGGTTTCCAGCGCCGCTCAACCGCCTCCGACGCCTCGCTGCCCCGCCGTCAAAACCGCCCGACCTACTCGCCTTTCCGTACCGCCTCGTCTCCCAGCGCCTCTCCACCTCCATAACAGCCGCCGGATCCCCTCCCATCCGCCTCCTATAAACCCCTAACCACCATCACCCTCCACCCTCACCATCATCCTCCGGCCACCCGTCCCTCGTCGTAACCCTCTTCCCGGCCACCGCCTTCCTCCTCTGTCACCACCAACATCACCGACCACCCTCCGTTCGACCCGAGCCCACCGGCTGTGCCTCGAACCCCCTGTCTTCGGCCGCCACTCCGCAGCCTACGACCAGTAGCAGCCCCGGTCGCCACCAGCGCCGCCAGGACGAGCTCCTCCGGCCGCCTCCAGCTCCGCCGAGCTTCCCCGGCGATCTCCAGCAACAGAAACCCTAGCCGCCACCGTGCCGCGTCGCGCCACCTCACGAAAATACGCATTTCAGTCTTCTTCGGAGCCCTGTTCCGGTGATTGTTTCTCTCTCCTCGCTGTCCCATTTTTTGTTCCGTCTGCTATGACGCGTAGACTGTGTAACCCTCTCGATACCCATGCCATTGGTTCAGCATATCGCGTCCTGTGACGATCGTAAACTGCGACCCAAAATGTAAACCCCCTTGACCAAATTTAGGTTCACTTAGCTTAGATAGAGAAATTAGGGTTAATTTAGAACCAATTAGGAATTAATTACAGTATTTTAAATTATTATGCAATGTCTTATATTACTTAGTGCACCTTACCATTGCCTCGATATTTAGAGCACTACACTGACTGTTACCCTCAAACAAAGGCCATATACTTTTTCTAGACATACCAGTCTACTATTCTAAACTTTGGGTAACTCACAAATACTCTGTCTTGAGCCTCATTTTAGTCGCACAAATATCGTTGCAAACGTCCGTGCTAAAATTTAATTAATTCCAACCTTGCATTCGTTGTCCGTTCCAATCAAAATTGGAGACCCAACAACAACCCGTTTTGTCCAAACCAAATTATGTCTTTATTCTATTTTAAGTATATTACGTCTAGGATACTTGCACTTCACCCAATTCTAACCCTGTATATTTCTAATTAATTAGAAAATACCTTGCGCATTAATTTTTAATTAAATTAATACGATGACCAGCATCAGCCAAAACTAGACCCAGCTCCTACCCAAACTCACCCTCACACCCTCAAGACCCTTACTAAATACCACCCCTCATTTTAGTATATTACACCACCCCCATAAATGAGGTATGTTTCTCATACAATTTCATAATTGTGCAATTTCCCAATTTAAAAGGACTTTAGTGTAAATTATGAAATTACAGGAACTTATGTGCAAAATTGGAGGGTGAGGTGTCCACCTCCCATTGGAGGGGACACATGGAGAATTCTTCACCCTGCATTTCATTTTTTAGGCTAAATTTAATGCACTTACATGCATTAATGTGGCCTACAACCACTTGTGTGTGTTCACATTTAAACCTAATAAACTCCAAATCCTATAAATATCCCCCATTCACCCTTCCTCCTCCCTCAACTCACCATAGCCAACTCCACCTCCGGCCACCCCTGCCTCAACTCCCCCTCCGACCTCCCTCCACTCAGCCACCCCCTGCCGCCACCAACCGCCGCTGCACCACAGCCAGCACCACCCATACCATCATCACCAACATCCCCTCCATCACCTCCTCACTCACCCCGACCTCCCCCACAGTAACCACCGCCACCACAGGCCACCGCCTCTACCACCACCCTCACCCCCTTCTCCACCGACCTCACCACTGCCACCCCCCCTTGGCCGCCACAGCCACCGCCACCAACCACCACATCCCCCCGACTTCACCATCACCACAGCACCTTCACCGTCAACACCACCCCCGACTCCCAATATCCTCCCGACCGCCACCACAGGCCACCGCCATCCACTGGACCGCCACCCTCATCACCTCCACCAGCCCCCTACCACCTTAGTCGCCGCCACGGCCGCCCCCAGCCACCGCAGCGACCGCTGCAGCTGCTGCAACTGCAACTGCAACTGCTGCTGCTGCTGCTGAACCCGACCCCCCCCCCCCCCCCCGTCGGAGCTCCACCCTCCTCCGCCGACGACGACCTGGTCCGAACACGCCCCCCCTCTGACACGACACAGGTACATTTATACGTATACGTATATATATATATGTATATGTATATAAATATAATTATACGTATATGTATATATATATATATATATATATATATATATATATATATATATATATATATATATATATATATATATATTATATTATGTATAATTATATTATGTATATATATACCTCATATATATTTAAGTATATATATATATATATATATATATATATATATATATATATATATATATATATATATATATATATATATATATATATATATATATATATATATATATTTATTTATTTATTTATTTATGCTATATATATATATATACTTTATATATATTTATATGCATCTATATTTATATTATGAATATATATACCTTATATATATATTTAAGTATATGTATATAGTATATATGTATTATATATATATATATATATAAATATTATTATTTGTATATTATATGTATCATATATATATATATATATATATATTTATGTTATATATATATATATATATATATATATATATATATATATATATATATATATATATATATATATATATATATATATATATATATATATATATATTATTTATTTATTTATTTATATATATATGCATCTATATTTATATTATACCTTATATATATTTAAGTATATATATATATATACTATATATGTATTATATATATATAAGTATTATTATTTGTATCATATATATGTATAATAAGTATTATCTATATATTTATATATTATTATATTATTATATTATGTATATATATTTAATGATAAATAAAGTATTAAAATACATCTCTATGTATGTAAATATTCTATATATATGTACTTTATATGTTTTTACATATAATGAATATAGTTATATATGTAATTATGTACTATATATATAATTACTATATGTACATGTATACATACATACATAAATTAAATTATTAAAACTACTTTTTTACGACACATGTACGTCTTAACAGCGTGCACCTACGACGCAGTTAGTGGTCCAAGGTCATAGGACCATTCAGACGAAACTGCGGGAACAGGTTATTAGCACTCACAGCTCAAAGACGTTGGCAAGTATACCTTACCAAATTTTTACTGTTTAAATTATAAACTGTTGTATGTTATCTTGTTGCAGTTACATATAACTGTGTGCGTCCGAGATTGACTCGGGTGCCATCGACGAATACGTCGATATGTAGTTTAACTAACTTAGACTCTAGCAGACTCACCTACAATTGCGAGGATATTCTGATATCCTCCTAGACCCTGACACTTGTGCATGCATCACGATTGTAATTCATATTACGATGCGGGTTCGTGTACTCGACTAGCTACCGGTGCATGTGACGTGCATCACGGTTTAGCACATAATCAGGATTATTTAGAAAAGTTATGACTCGGCATATAGCCACGTGGTATACACGTCGTATATTCGACTAGTATATCCGTATTGGGCAGAAAAGACAATTAGTAGGCGTATGAGATACACACATTAGACTCCGTAGTATCCAGAGGAGCCACGGATCCAATGACTTCCTTTATTCAGATATCGCGTTCTTCGGAGCGATACGGACGTATATATTTGTAGATACCTCATTCTTCGTAATGATGGACGTTACATGATCAGATACCACGCTCTTCGGAGAGTGGACGTTATGCCTACCCATACGTACCAAGGTTGTCTTCATATTGCATTCACTTAGATGGTTAGCACACCCTTTATTTATTTTATTCAGTATTTATATATGGCATGCTTTTATGTATCTTGTTACGTCCCACTGAGGACCTGGTTCCCTTCCAGATCTAGACGATGCGTACTATCCTATGGTGTACGAACCCGGACAGGAGACGAGGTACGCATCCGAGGAGGAGCTAGAGGTGCTGCCATCAGAGTCCCCCTGATCCTTGGTAGACCCACCATCTAGAGCTGGAGCCTCTTTATCTAGATAGACGATGCTCTAGTGATATTATATTTCAGCACTTTTATTTTTATCTTTTGTAGTGGGTTTGTTCCCACCAGACATATCTGATTTTTACTATGACATTTCAGACTCAACACTTATATTCCAGCACTTATTTCAGTATTCCTTATTATATTGTGGATGAGATTAGATATTACCTCCTTATTATAGTATTAGACCTGTTAGTATTTAAGGACAGCGTAGCACGTCTCATTGAGTCCATTAAATTGGGTAATCCCTCAGAGACGTGTCAGCTGGCCAATGACACGTGGTATGGTCCCGCATATTTTGGGACTGGGGCGTGATATAGTTTTAGTGGTGGCCCATGCAGGTCAGTTATTCGCTAGTGGTATGATAACATGCCCAGCGAGCCTGCAATAGGATAGAAATTATTAGATCTCATCCACTTTGATTCATCCTTGAATTTCTTTCACAAATAACTGTTAAATAAATGCATCATGCTTGATTATTTTTCGTATTTTTCTAAATTATTCTATTTTCTTCAGAAATATGGACGTACCCAGTGGACACACGACTGATGGGGTTGACCAAGCAGCAGACCCCTCGCATGATGTCAATAGGACCCCGACTACCCTGAGAGGCCAGTCCCCGAGACGGATACTGGTTTATCCAACATCCCCATACCTCCACAATGGTCCTACACAGGAAGCTGCACTAGCCCAGCAAGAAGGACAGACCTCCCAGGCAGCGACACAATAGGCGGATACACCTTTGCCTCCATCACCACCCCTTCCAGCCCAGACGCCACAACTAGAGGGACAGCCATAAATGTTCCAATTCTTCCAAGCCATGATGCAGGCGCAATGGCATCAGACTGAAATCTTGAGGCAAAGCTTGATGACAGCCCTGGAGAGGATATCTACTCCAGCACCTGCACCTGTCCAACCAGCTGGTACTGTTCGAGGTTTTCGCCAGATGGCCGGAAAACCTTTTCGGGCAGCGAAACTCCGGAGGAGATCTCAGATTGGGTCTCCAACACGGAGATGCTGCTGGAGGGTTCACAGCTACACCCAGACCTTTGGATGACCGCGGTGAGGGCCCAACTAAAAGGCAACGCCCATCACTGGTGGGACTCCATAGAATGCGACGTCGGCAAGACCCAGACATGGGAGCAATTCTTAGTATACTTTAATGCGAAGTATTTCCCGGCTATGGTCAGAAATGCTCTATACTCCCAGTTCATATACCTGGAATAAGAAAATATGATCGTAGATGCCTATGACGCAGAATTTAGTCGACTTAGTCGATTTTGTTGCCGTCCTGATACCTAATGAGCTGGAAAAGGCCAGGAGGTTCCATCACGGCCTTACTTTCGAGCTACAGAGGTATACCACCACACAGTCGAGGATCTCCTATGAGGAGGTTCTTTCAGAGGCAAGGATTCAGGAAGCCATTGGCAGAGGAGCAAGGCGCTCTAGCACAACCATGCCAACCAGAGCCCAGCCCGGAGCAGAAGGACCAATCCGTCGTCCAGGAATACAGACACAACAAAGGACAGTGCCATATCAGTACAAGGAGCTTCCGACTTGCCACCATTGTGGCAAGAAGGGACATTTTGTCAGAGACTGCCGGAAGAAGCTTGGACTATGTATGATATGTGGAGCAAGTCAACACATGGCCAAAGACTGCCCACAACACAGAGAGACAGGACCCCAGACCGGGCAAAGGCCAGCAGCACTAGCCCAGAGGATGCTACCCCCGACTGGAGGTCAGCGTCCACCAGCACCCAGAGGATTTCAGAAGGGACCACCCTTGGCCACATATGAGGCACAATTTGACCGAGCCAGATAGCAGACCGGAGGGCAGAGGCACGGACAGGCCTTTGTGTTAGCAGCAGTTGTGGAGGATCCAGAAGGAAAAGCTATCACAGGTACTATTTTAGTTGTGTAAATACCTGCAACTGCATTATTTGATTCTGGCGCTACGCTATCTTTTATATCTAGTAGTTTCATATCCATGCATAAAATAGCTACTTCCCCATTGCCTAAGAGTTGGAAGATTCTTACCGGAGGAGGCATCGTACCAGTTACCAGCACTATTAGAACGTGCTCAGTAGTCGTGTGTAGTAGGGAGATGAGAGCACAATTTTTGGTACTCCCGATACCAAACTTCGACGTTGTTTTAGGCATGGACTGGTTGAGCCAATACAATGCTATACTAGACTGCCGGAGGGGTAGCATCATTTTTAGACCACCAGGTCACCCGGAGTTCGAGTACATGCGAGGCACCATCAAGCAGGAAGTAGGCCAGACAGCTGGAACTTACATGGCTATGGAGACGGCACCCCCAGAAATTGTTGCAGAATTTGAGGATGTATTTCCGGAGGAGTTGCCAGGCCTACCGCCTGATAGAGATGTAGAGTTTACTATTGAGTTAGTGCCCGGAGCAGCACCGGCATCTTCAAATGTGTACTGGTTGGCAAAGAAAGAATTGGATGAGCTGAAGCTACAACTAAAAGAATTACAGATCAAAGAATTTATTCGTCCTAGTGCATCACCCTGGGGAGTACCAGTATTGTTTGTACCAAAGAAGGATGGAACATTCTGTATGTGTATTGATTACAGAGCCCTTAATGCTTTAACAATAAAAAACAAGTACTCCCTACCACGAATTGATGATCTGTTCGACCAACTGACAAGAGCGGTGGTGTTCTCAAAGATAAATTTGAGATCAGGTTATCATCAGGTAAAAGTGCGGAGAGAAGATATTCCAAAGACAGCATTCAGGACTCGTTATGGTTACTACGAGTTCTTGGTGATGCCTTTTGGACTGACAAATGCACCTGCCATATTTATGAACCTGATGAACAGAGTCTTCCACCAGTATCTGGACCAGTTCGTGGTAGTCTTCATCGACGACATCTTGGTGTATTCAAAGAGCCATGAGGAGCATGGAGAACACTTGAGACTAGTGTTAGAGACGCTAAGGCGTGAGAGGCTTTATGCAAAGCTGAGCAAGTACGAGTTTTTCCTATATCATGTCGCTTTACTTGGGCATGTTATCTCAGGAGATGGTATTTCAGTAGACCCGACAAAGATTTCGTCAGTAGAGACGTGGCTGAACCCTACCAACATCTCAGAGGTGAGGAGTTTTATAGGACTTGCCGGATATTACCGGAGGTTCATAGAGAACTTTGCAAGGGTCGCAGAGCCGATGACACGCTTGACCCGCAAGGAGCAGGAGTTCATCTGGTCAGAGGAGTGTCAGATAGCGTTCAATGAGCTGAAAAAGCGTCTGATTACGGCTCCTATCTTGACCATACCTTCCGGAACTGGAGGATTCGTAATCTATAGCGATGCATCCGAAAAATGATTAGGTTACGTCTTGATGCAACATGGGAAGGTCGTGGCCTATACCTCTAGGCAACTGAGGACCCAGGAGAAAAATTACCCCACTCACGACCTGGAGCTTGCCGCAGTCATCTTTGCCTTAAAGCTTTGGAGATACTATCTATACGGAGAACGAGTAGAGATATTCACTGATAACAAGATCCCGATGTACGTCTACACTCAAAAGGACCTGAACCTGAGACAAAGATGCTGGCTCGAGGTGATGACAGACTTCGAGATCGATCTACAGTACCATCCGGGAAAGGCTAATGTAGTAGTTGACGCTCTAAGCAGGAGACCCATGGCATTCTTTCTGATCACCCAACAAGATCTATTAAGAGATCTAGAGCAGTTGGGTATAAAGGTCATTATGCCAGGAGCTGACGGTCAATTGTCAAGTTACCAGTTGCAATCAACATTGGTCGAGAGGATCAAAGCTGCCATACCAATAGATGCCAGGTTCCAGAGACTTCGACAAAGGACCAAGGCCAGAATACAGACAGGATTGCGCATACACGAGGACGGGACTTTAAGATGTGGAGATCGTTTTTATGTCCCGAATGGAGAACTTTGTCAAGAGCTAATGTCAGAGACGCACAGCTCAACATACTCTATTCATCCAGGAGGCACGAAGATGTACATAGACCTGAGGCAGTACTATTGGTGGCATAGAATGAAGAGGGAGATAGCCCGCTTTGTGGCAAAATACCTGGTGTGCCAGCAAGTCAAGGCTGAGCATCAGAGGACCGCAGGCTTACTCCAACCACTCCCAATACCTGAGTGAAAATAGAAGCACATCACTATGGACTTCGTTACAGGATTTCCAAGGAGTCCTAGTGGTCGTAATGCGGTATGGGTGATCATAGATCGACTCACCAAGGCTGCCCACTTTTTATCCTTCAGAGTTGGGCAATCTACAGAAGTCTTAGCAGATATGTATATGAGAGAGATCGTGCGACTACATGGAGTGCCAGTTACTATAGTGTCTGATAGGGATACGAGGTTCACATCTTACTTTTGGAGGAGTATGCAAGAGAGTCTTGGTACCCGCCTAAAGTTTAGCACATCGTATCACCCACAGACAGATGGACAGTCCTAGCGCACCATTCAGACACTAGAAGATATGTTGAGGGCATGCATGCTTGATTTCAGTGGATCATTGGAGGACCATTTGTATTTGGTCAAATTTTTCTACAACAATAGCTATCAAACGAGCATTCAGATGGCTCCCTATGAAGTATTGTATGGTAGGAAATGTCGTTTCCCAGTATGTTGGAGCGATATGGGCGAAAGGCAGATTCTATGACCAGAATTGGTTGTTCGTACAATGGAGAAGGTAAAGAAGATCCAAGGGCACCTGCGAGCAGCGCAGGACAGACAAAAGCACTGGGCAAACGTGCATCGATGACCTCTAGAATTCCAAGTTGGAGAACATGTATTTCTAAAGATCTCGCCTACCCAAGGGACTATCAGGTTTGGAGGCAGAGGAAAACTGAGTCCGAGGTACATCGGACCATTTGATGTGTTGGAACGCATCGGAGAAGTTTCTTACAAATTAGCCTTACCTCAAACATTAGAAGGAGTGCATGACGTCTTCCATGTATCTCAACTAAGGAGGTACATTCCAGATCCAATTCATATGCTTGACCACTCGGAGATCATTGTCGGGCCGAGTTTGTCGTACCAGGAGGAGCCTGTAGAGATTCTTGACATAAGCGAGAAGGTATTGCGAGGTCAGACTATCCCTCTAGTTCGTATTGTATGGAGGCATCATGCACTAGGCGAGTCGACCTGGGAATGAGAGGAGGATATTCGACAATATTTCCCCCATCTATTCGAAGGCCTGGGTATGTCATAATATTTCAAATTCAATCAATATTTTTCACTATATGTCTGTTTTAATTTCGAGGACGAAATGCTCTAAGGAGGATAGATTGTAAACCCCCTCGACCAAATTTAGGTTCACTTAGCTTAGATAGAGAAATTAGGGTTAATTTAGAACCAATTAGGAATTAATTACAGTATTTTAAATTATTATGCAATGTCTTATATTACTTAGTGCACCTTACCATTGCCTCGATATTTAGAGCACTACACTGACTGTTACCCTCAAACAAAGTCCATATACTTCTCCTAGATATACCAGTGTACTATTCTAAACTTTGGGTAACTCACAAATACTCTGTCTTGAGCCCCATTTTAGTCGCCCAAATATCGTTGCAAACGTCCGTGCTAAAATTCAATTAATTCCAACCTTGCATTCGTTGTCCGTTCCAATCGAAATTGGAGACCCAACAACATCCCATTTTGTCCAAACCAAATTATGTATTTATTCTATTTTAAGTATATTACGTCTAGGATACTTGTACTTCACCCAATTCTAACCCTGTATATTTCTATTTAATTAGAAAACATCTTGCATATTAATTTTTAATTAAATTAATACGATGACCAGCATCAGCCAAAACTAGACCCAGCTCCTACCCAAACTCACCCTCATACCCTCAAGACCCTTACTAAACACCACCCCTCATTTTAGTACATTATATCACCCCCATAAATGAGGTGTTTTTCTCATACAATTTAGTAATTGTGCAATTTTCCAATTTAAAAGGGCTTTAGTGCTAATTATGAAATTACAGGGACTTATGTACAAAATTGGAGGGTGAGGTGTCCACCTCCCATTGGATGGGACACATGGAGAATTCGCCACCCTCCATTTCATTTTTTAGGCAAAATTCAATGCACTTACATGCATTAATGTGGCCTACAACCACTTGTGTGTGTTCACATTTAAACCTAATAAACTCCAAACCCTATAAATACCCCCCTTCACCCTTCCCCCTCCCTAAACTCACCAAAGCCACCCCCACCTCCGGCCACCCCTGCCTCAACTCCCCCTCCGACTTCCCTCCACTCAGCCACCACCTGCCGCCACCAACCGCCGCTGCACCACCGCCAGCACCACCCACACCATCATCACCAACTTCCCCTCCATCACCTCCTCACTCACCCCCGACCTCCCCCACAGTAACCACCGCCACCACAGGCCACCGCCACCCGCCTCTACCACCAACCTCACCCCCTTCTCCACCGACCTCGCAACTGCCACCCCCCCTTGGTCGCCACAGCCACCTCCACCAACCACCACATCCCCCCGACTTCACCATCACCACAGCACCTTCACCGTCAACATCACCCCCGACTCCCTACATCCTCCTGACCGCCACCACAGGCCACTGCCACCCACTGGACCGCCACCCTCATCACCTCCACCACCCCCTGCCACCTTAGCCGCCGCCACGGCCGCCCCCAGCCACCGCAGCGACCGCTGCAGCTGCTGCAACTACAACTGCTGCTACTGCTGAACCCGACCCCCCCCCCCCCCCGCCGGAGCTCCACCCTCCTCCGCCGACGACGACCTGGTCCGGACACGCCCCCCCCCCCCCCTCTGACACTACACGGGTACATTTATACGTATACGTATATATGTATATGTATATGTATATGTATATAAATATATGTATTATAAATATATATATAGAACTATTTATATAAATATATATGTATATACTATTTATAAGTATATATATACTGTATATGTATATATATATATATATATGTATATTATTCTATTAACTATTATGTATATACATATATATGACTATATACTATGTATACATATAATATATATGTATTATATATATATATATATATATATATATATATATATATATATATATATATATATATATATATATATATATATATATATATATATATATATATATATGTATTATTATGTATGTATTATATAATATATATATACTATTATATATAATTATGTATATATATATATATATATATATATATATATATATATATATATATATATATATATTATATTATGTATAATTATATTATGTATATATATACCTCATATATATTTAAGTATATATAATACATATGTATTATATATATATTTATTATTATGTATGTACTATATATAATATATGTATATAAATACTATTATATATATAATTATGTATATACATATATATATATATTTATGTTATATATATATATATATATATATATATATATATATATATATATATATATATATATATATATATATATATATATATATATATATATATATATATATATATATATATATATATATATATATATATATATATATATATATATATACTTTATATATAAATTTATATGCATTTATATTTATATTATGTATATATATACTTTGTATATATTTAAGTATATGTATATACTATATATGTATTATATATATATAAATATTATTATTTGTATATTATATGTATCATATATATATATATATATATATATATATATATATATATATATATATATATATATATATATAAAGTATATATATAAAGTATATATATATATATATATATATATATATAAAGTATATATATATATATATATATATATATATATATATATATATATATATATATATATATATATATATATATATATATATATATATATATATATATATATATATTTATATGCATCTATATTTATATTATGAATATATATACCTTATATATATTTAAGTATATGTATATACAATATATGTATTATATATATATATATATATATATATATATATATATATATATATATATATATATATATATATATATATATATATAAGCATCTATATTTATATTATACCTTATATATATTTAAGTATATATATATATACTATATATGTATTATATATATATATATATATATATATATATATATATACATCTCTATGTATGTAAATATTCTATATATATGTACTTTATATGTTTTTACATATAATGAATATAGTTATATATGTAATTATGTACGATATATATAATTAATATATGTACATGTATACATACATACATAAATTAGATTATTAAAACTACTTTTTCACGACACGTGTACGTCTTAACAACGTGCACCTACGACGCAGTTAGTGGTCCAAGGTCACAGGACCATTCAGACGAAACTGCGGGAACAGGTTATTGGCACTCACAGCTCAAAGGCGTAGGCAAGTATACCTTGCCAAATTTTTATTGTTTAAATTATAAACTATTGTATGTTATCATTTTGCAATTATATATAACTGTGTGCGTCCGAGATTGACTCGGGTGCCGTCGACGAATACGTCGATATGTAGTGTAACTGACTTAGACTCTAGCAAACTCACCTACAATTGCGAGGGTATTCTGATATACTCCTAGACCCTGACACTTGTGCACGCATCACGATTGCAATTCATATTGGGATGCGGATTCGCGTACTCGACTAGCTACCGATGTGTGTGACGTGCATCACGGTTTAGCACGCAATCAGGATTATTTAGAAAAGTTATGACTTGGCATATAGCCATGTGGTATACACGTCGTGTATTCGACTGGTATATCCATATTGGGCGGAGAAGACAATTAGTAGACGTATGGGATACACATATTGGACTCTGTAGTATCTAGACGAGCCACGGATCCAATGACTTCCTTTATTCAGATACCGTGTTCTTCGGAGCGATACAGACCTATATATTTGTAGATACCGTATTCTTCGGAATGATGGACGTTACAAGATCAGATACCACGCTCTTCGGAGAGTGGATGTTATGCCTACGCCTACCCATACATACCAAGGTTGTCTTCACATTGCATTCACTTAGATGGTTAGCACAACCTTTATTTATTTTATTCAGTATTATATATGGCATACTTTTATGTATCTTGTTACGTCCCACTGAGGACCTGATTCCCTTCCAGATCTAGACGAGGAGTACTATCCTACGGCGTAGGGACCCGGGCAGGAGACGAGGTACACATCCGAGAAAGAGCTAGAAGTGCTGCCATAAGAGTCCTCCTGATCCTTGGTAGACCCACCATCTAGAGCTGGAGCCTCTTTATCTAGATAGACGATACTCTAGTGATATTATATTTTAGCACTTTTATTTTTATCTTTTGTAGTGGGTTTGTTCCCACCAGACATATCTGATTTGTACTATGATGTTTCAGAATTATCACTTATATTCCAGCACTTATTTCAGTATTCCTTATTATATTGTAGATGAGATTAGACATTACCTGTTATCTTCTAGTATTAGACCTGTTAGTATTTTAGGACAGCGTAGCACATCTCATTGAGTCCATTAAATTGGATAATCCCTCAGAGACGTGTCAGCTGGCCAATGACACGTGGCCTGGTCCCGCATATTTTAGGACTGGGGCGTGACACAAAATCAGGAAAATAAATACCCTTTTTCCCCGAAACTGGGTACGCCTCGCTAAACGGGATGACTTGGTCATTTGCGGACTTCACCAAAAGGTGCACGCCGTTAATACGGACGAGTGAGATTTTACGGAAGTTGATTTGGATTTACGTGCGCACCGAAATCAACGCATATCCGTCGACAACACCTTGTATCGGTCATGTTCTGAAACTCATTGTAACTTCGTGTACACACGTCATATCAAAATGAAACTTATGCCATCAGACTCATAGTAATACGCCGGTCCTGTGAACCAAGTTTGGTTCAATTCTGAGAACGTGGACAAAATCGCGTATCATGGGCCCTACGGCTCCACTTGACGGGCGATTTTATGATCGGCACATCAAAATCCAGTTTTGGATATTCTGTTGGATTCGTATTGTCGTTCTAGACTTGTGGACACTAAGTTTGGCAAATTTAGAGAATATTGTCTCTGACATATTTTTCGGTGCGAAGCGGGCCACATGTGGACCCCGCTTTGACCAGAAACTGTCACTTTTGCCCCTGTGTCCAAATTGGACTCAAGGACAGGCAATTATAGCTATTTGATATCTTCTGAACCTGATAGTAATATTTATTTCAGTATTTGGAGGAGTACCTAAAAATTCTGCTGATACCAGAGCAACAGTTGGAGTCAGAACCCTAGGCAAGTGTACATTGCCATACTTGCAGCATTTATTTATACTATTCTATTGATTTATGATGTAATATCTCTGTTCAACCTAGGATCGTGTGATATTACTTCATGTTCGAATAATATTCGGGTGTCAACGTCGTACGCGGAGTTGTGTAATGTCACCTAGAGATGGATATCGAGACCCTATACGTTCTCGTGCTTGCATTATCAAGTACGTCATACCACAGGACACCTGACACTATTTATAACACAGAATTTTCCTGAAATATTCATGGTAATTCTGTATATGATACAGGTTTATAACATATACATGCTTAGATATCATTATGACTTGCTTTATTAGATATGATCTTGCGGGACATGGATATGAGACATCGTGAACATGAGACGTGTGATTACATTAGGTGGGAAGAGATTTACCATACAAAAGGCTGATTATATATATATATATATATATATATATATATATTACTTTACTGGAGGTACCTTAGACTATGACACAGTGCTTTGGCACATTACTGGCCCTTCGAGAGAATACTGCTATCCCCGACACAGATCCTATAGTAGTCTCATCCTGAGTATAATTCATGCTCTCATATTGCATATCACTTAGCTGGTTATATAATTTACCCTATTATTTTATTTATTATTGTACTACATTTATTTTGGCTTGAGTTATTTTGTACCTTGATATGTCCCCTGAGGACCTGGATCCGGATTATGTCCCCAGGGTTAGCAAAGGATATCTACCCTGAGGTGTATGGGACAGGAGCAGTCTTTGGAGCAGTACCAGAACCCGAGGATGAAGTGATCGCTGAGGATTTCTTCTGAGTATCTGCTTATTCTATACTCAGTCTTTGATGCTATTAGACTCTTTAATTTCTTATTTAATGAACAAATATATCAGACTTATTATCAAGTTGTTCCCCGATTTACTTTATTGAGACTTGATGATGATTATATTTCATTTTGCTAATATTGATGTATTTATTTCTGTGGATGAGATTAGATTATGACATGTTATTTAGACCTTATTATTGTATTACAGCTTAAGTACACCCTGATGGGTCCATTAAATTGGGCTTGTCCATCGGTGTGTGCTGTTGGCCATTGCCACGTGTCTAGTCCCTCGATATTTTGGGACTGGGGCGTGACAGCCTTAGACATAGTAATTCTTCAAGAACTTGCCATTGATAGGTATCTAGAGCAAGTCGCCATTGGATTTTGTGAGCCGGTAGGCGCCGTGGGTGAATACAGATTCTACGACGAACGGGCCTTCCCATTTGGATTGGAACTTGTCGGCCAACTTGTGGTTCATAACCATCAGCCTCTATACTTTCAGGACGAGGTCACCCACTTGGTAGGTCCTCTTCTTAACCCATTTGTTGAAGTCTCCTGAGAGACATGCTTGGTACAGCTCAATGCGCTGTTGAGCTAAGAGGCATTTTTGGTCGAGAGCTTCTAACTCTTGTAGCCGTCGATGATGATTTTTGTCAACAGTTAGCTGGTTGGAGAGATACACTCGGAGCGAAGGAATTTGGACCTCGAGGGAGAGGTTGCTCCCGTAAACTGTAAACCTTCTCGATTTATTCTGTAGATAGCCAGGGTTAGATTTGAAAAATTTTGGATTCAGCAGCAGATGTTGAGGTTTAGAGTGGAGTTAAGTTTGTCTGGTATTTTTAATTCATTTAATTAAAACCCTTGGCGTGCCCTATCATTGCTAAATTATTCGGAGCCCAATATCAGCCCATAATTTCCATCGGATTATTGTACTTCTGACTTGACCCGCCAAATTAGGCGCTGGACTTTCATGACTCTAAAAATCACATTCCTTGTGCCCTAAATTAATTGCAAAATTTTCTATAACCGAAATCCCATAATTAAATTCCGTATCGGACACCTGTGTCGTTATCCTCAATTTTGAGATACCAACTTAACCCGTTGAGCCGGACCAACTAAAGGGTCCAAGACTGACTCCAAGCCCCCACCATTTTTGACCTTTGCGTCATTTCCGGATTTTGACCCCAAGTGCCCCCATTTAATTTAAAAGCGCGGGACACTTTAAATCTATTTTAATCGAGGATACCGATTTTGCCTAATCCTATTTTAATCCCCAAATTAATCCCGATGGCCATTAAATTAAACCCGTGCCTCACGCACAATACCCCCACTCCATGCAAAACATCAAACGCATTTTTCTCTACAAATTTTGCATCTTTTATGTGTTCGTACAATTTTCTGAATTTAAGGGGCTAAGTTACAATTTATTGATTTTGGGTGTCCTCACCCCATTGGTCATGACCAAATGGAGAGCCTACCATCCTTTGACCAAGTCAAGCCTCCCCCTCCCTTTCTTTTGGATGAAGAATAAATTTCTTCATATGTTATCTACACCACACGTTTGAAAGGGGTAAATCCTCACCATCCAATCTCCACAAATATCCCCTATTTAATGTCTCATCAAGCCCACATCCCAAGCAAGCCCTAATCCCTACATTTGGGAAACCCCACCCCCTCCCTCTGTCCTCACTCATCAATTTTTTCTTCAGCCGAACCTATTATTCTCTTTCTTTCTTTTTCTTCTTCTTCCTTTCTTCTTCTATGGAGAACTCCACCCGAGAAATGCCCCGGCCAGTCTCCCTCCGGCCACACCCTCTGAGTCCTCCGATCTCCGGCGAGCGACGAGTTTCCTCCGCCCCCGAGCTACTGCCATGGCGAGCCGGCCACCCACTGCCACTGCTCCGGCGTGGCTGTTCTTCCTCGACAGTTGCCTCGAGCCTGCACTCGACTGTCTCCGGCCGAGAACCACCCGCAACGGCCGTGCAGTCCCCCGCAGCGGCCGTACAGCCCCTACCCATCCGGCCGATGCTGTCGTTCCCCATCTGCTGTCGGCTGCTCCGGCCAAGCAGCCACCTCCCCATCGTCGACCGCGACTCCTTCAACAGTGACCACCGCCGACTGCCTCACGAGCACCTCGAGCCCCTGCTCCGGCCAGCGGCTCTTCCCACCGCCACATCCGTCATTACCGCCACCCCCGTCGGCGGAGGGGTCAGCTCCCTCAGCGTGCAAATCAGGAAGGGGGCTCGACCTCTACGCGTCGCTCGACCACTGTTTTAACCTGGAAGGGCACCGGACGAGGCACGAGAGCGTGGACATCGTCGTGACCCAGGAGAACACCGAGGAAGAGTACTCGGGGCTCGAGCACGGGGTCGTCCCCGGCGTCGTCGAGAGCCTCAAGGCGATAAAGAAGTTTAGTTCACCCCGGATTGCAATATGCTATGTACTGCGGGACCCGCGGACTTGGACGTTGTACCGGATCCCCGTCCTCACAGTCGGACGCAGGCAAGTGTACCTTGCCATCCTGTATTTCAGATTACAGGTACTTGTTGTTTTTTATGTACATTGTGCACGTATTTATGTTGACGTTCGATACCTCGCGTCCGGATCACAACCGGGTGCTGACGTTCGTCGTAATGTCTTAGAATAATTGTTAGATGCTTTATAGTACCTCGATGCACGTACCTGAGTACATCGACAACCCAGGACACACTCATACACTGTGATCATGCCAGATTCCTGTATCCTGATACTGACATCATGACCAGAGACTGGGATGACCTTAGGGTTGCGTCTGTTGAGTTACTTTCGTGAGTCGAGACTGTTAGATAGAGGTTCAGGTTTAGCGCACCATTGTTGACCGCTTGGGAAGGGGAAGACAGTTACTAGACGTTTGGGCTACTCTGTACGCTCTTATATATGTATATGTAGTGATCCTGTATTCTAGAGTAGTATAACACCCGTGTGTCTCTGTGCTCGGAGCTACGGTACGCCCCGTGTGTCTCTGTGTTCGGAGCTACAGTTTTATTTTGGATAGCCCACGCGTCAAATATTGTCTTTAAACTGTGTCACACTTGTTGGGTTATGATAGAGTACCCTGTCGTGCACTTGTACTTTCTGTTTACTTGGCATGTTGTATTTTTGTACCTTGTTACGTCCCTCTGAGGACCTGGTTCCCTGCCAGTTTTACAGCATAGATGATTACGGAGCATTTGGAGTTGCTGTTGGAGTTACATGTCTTGCGGGCATGGTACCAGGTACTCACATTATATCTACCGGCATTATTGTTATTGTTTATTTTATCTGCTGTTGTAGCCTAGTTTATATAGACTCATACTTCTTCTCGAGTCTATTCGAGTTTTTGTGTTATTGGACGGCCGACTCTAGCACATATAGCTCTTTCTTGTATACTGTTGTACATTGTGGATTGAGACATAGAGGTTTATATTTATGTGATATCTAGATAGTGCCCTTTTATATTACAGCTTATACGTATTCGAGTCAGACCAGAGTCTGATCGAATACGTAGCTGGCGTGTCACATATTCCTGGTCCTACGTATTTTGGGACTGGAGCGTGACATAAACCGAAGAGAATGGCATGCTACAAGTTGGTGTTCGGGTCGTTGTACGATAGGCCCAGAGATAAATAGCCGAGCTTCTCATTCCAATCACGCTTGTTAGATGACAAAATCTTCTTGAGAAGCTTGATAATGGTTTTGTTGAACGCCTCGGCCAGACCATTTGCTGCTGGATTGTAGGCATTTGATGCTATATTCTGAATTCAGTTCTTATCACAGAACTGGTAGAAAGTATGGCTTATAAATTATATTCCATTGTCATGGATGATCCTCTGTGGCAAGTCAAAATAATATATGATGTGATGCTTGACAAAGATGATTATGTTTGATATCTTGACTTCAGCGAGTGGAACAGCTTATGCCCACTTGGAAAAGTAGTTGGTGATGGCCAAGATGAACTGATGTCCCTTCTATGAAGGTGGACTAATTGGTCCAATAATGTCCATCCCCCAGGCTTCGAACGGCCAAGATGCAACGGTCGGGTGTAGCAATTCTGAGGGTTGGTGGATGAAGTCAACATAGATTTTGCACGCTTGGCACTTCCTTGCGTAGTTGACAGCATCCGCAACCAATGTCGGCCAATAGTAACCTATTCTCTGGAGAAAGTCCTGTAGCTTGGGCCCGGGCTGATGGGCACCACAAACCCCTTCGTGAGCCTCGCGTAGAGCCTACTTCATTTCTGCATTCGATTGACATCGTAGCAGAAGGCCATCGTAGGAATAACGATACAGCATTTTGGTAGTCGTATCATAATAGAACCAGAGAAAATGTCTTCTGATGAAAGTGGATTCCTTTGGGTTCTCGGGAGGATTCCATAGACTGTGTAGTCGATAAATGGGAGCCTCCAGTCTCAGATGCCATTTTTTCCTCTACGGTATAGCTTAGACACATGCAGAGGTTATTTTTCGGGCAGACTAGCTCTTGGCTGACTACGGTGATCAACTGGTGAGTGTTGGCATGGATGGCTAAGAAGGCAATGAGACTGACAAGGGTGTCAGCCTCAATATTTTATAGTCAAGGGACATGCTCTATAAAGAACCCCTCGAAGGTAGAGATTATACCGAGCACAGCTTGGTGGTAGGTAATCAAATCCTCATGTCGGACTTTGTACTCGCCCCGGACCTAACCAATGACCAGCTTAGATTTGCCGTAGGCCTCTAAGTAGTTGGTTCCTACATTCTTAGAGAGCTAGAGTCCAATAACGAGGGCATTATACTCTGCCACGTTGTTAGATCACGGCTTTGTGGGGAAATAAGTGCAGTTGATAACCAGATTGTCTGGGAAGATCAACACGATCCTGACTCCAGCGACGGTGTCGCCCTTGGGCCCTGTTCTTGAAGCACCGTCGAAGAACATCCGCCAAACGGCTTCTGCGCTTGTCATATTGGAGTCTACCACTTTATCAAAAAAAATCTCGTAAAGCTTCGAGGTTTCTGGCACTGGATGGGCAGATAGGAAATCGGCTAATGCTTGACCTTTGAACGCCTTCTGTGGAATAAATAATATGTCGTATGGTGAAAGAAGTATTGCCCACGTAGCCAAACGGGAGTTGAGTGACCCGGGTTTGGTCATGAGGACCCGGAGGGGGTTGACCCGTGAGATCACATGGATCGTTTATCCTGTCACGTAATGTCGAGTTTTCTTGATAGCAAAGACCAGAGCAAGACACTCATTCTCGATGAATTATATATGTGCTCTGCACCGACCATCATCCTGCTAAGGTAGTAAATATCTTTCTCATGACATGTGTCACTCTTCTGGGCTGGCATAGTGCCAAGAGAGTGATCCATTGCTTGTACATAGAGCAAAAAAAGGATTCCCTGCTACAAGAACTACCAGCACCGGAGGGTTCATGAGGTATTCCTTGGTGTCATCGAATGCACCCTGACACTCTTTGTTTCAGACAAAGGAGACTCCCTTCTTTGTGAGTTGGGTGAATGGCTGACAACGTCCAGAGAGATTTGCTATGAATCTTCTGATGTATTCCAGTCTCCCTTAAAGGCCGCAAAGTTCTTTAAGGTTCTTCGACGGATGCATTTCTAGGATCGCTTTGGTCTTGTCAGGGTCTATATGGATACCCTTCGAAGTTATAAGGGAACACAGGAACTTGCCGCTGGAGACTACTAGGAAAGACTTAGTAGGATTCATCTTGAGCTGGTGTGCCCACATCAATTCGAAAATAGTTCTCAAGTCCTGAAGGTGATCATCTTTGGAGCGACTTTTAATAGCAATTTTATCAACGTAGTACTCCATTCTCTTGTGTAGATATTTACGAAAGATGGTGCTCATATCTCACTGTTATGTAGCACACACGTTCTTTAGTCCGAAGGGCATGACAGTGTAGAAGTATACCCCTACCGGTGTCCAGAACGACGTATGCTTCTCGTCGTCGGGAAATATCTTGATTTGATTGTATCCCGAGAACCCGTCCATGATGGATATGCGCTCGAAGCCACATGTATTATCGATCATTATGTCTATGATCGGAAGAGGAAACTCGTCTTTTGGGCTTGCCTCGTTCAGATCATGAAAGTCTATACAAATTCAGATCTTTCTGTTTTTCTTGATGACAGACACGATATTGGCTAACAATAGGGATATTATTCCTCACGAATGAAGCCACTAGCTATTAGTTTGTTTATTTCAGCTTTGATGGCGTTCATGATATCCGAACAGAACTGCCATTGCTATTGCTTCACTGGCTTAGCCTTCAACAAGATATCGATCTTGTGGACCACGATCTGGGGGTCCAAACCTGACATTTCTTTATAGCTCTAGGCAAAGACATCGATATATTTTTGTACGAGTTGTAGAAGGGATTCAAGATCTTTACCAGATAAGCTTTTAGCTGATAAAAATAGTTTTGAGGGCAGATTCCTCGCCCAGGTCGACTTGCACGACCTCGTCTTCGGTGGAAGGTTCTTGCTGCTCAAAACATAGCTCCCATTAAGAGTCTAAGTGCTGGGCCCACGGCTATAATTTAAAGTGTTTCAGTGAGTCCTCATTGTCTTCCTCAGGGTCAGTTGACGCCATGTTGACAAACAACATTCTTCTAAAAAGGTCTCCAATATTGGTGTCGAAGTCCCACGTGAAGGATTTCGAAGAGTGTGAGTGTCACTTATATTCTTCCTCCGAGGCTTCGGACCATGCCGGGTCTTGTGGTAGTAATCATCGGCTTTGCCTGCCTGAGCGGTGAGACGCAAGGGCAGTCATTGACCTTTGCCAAAATCCAGACCTAGGTCGCTTTTAAAATCATAACCCATCTTCTGGATGAGGTGCTTGGCTTGATAACTGAACTGGTAAAGTTATATTTTTACGGTATCAGGTTTTGGCTCTCTTTTTCTCCGAGATGAAGGACTGGGGGCATTCTACCCTGCCGAATAAGATGGGTTTTTCTTCCCTCCTCCTCGTTGGGACCGTAAAGTAGGAACTTTGGCTAGGAAGGATCTGGTTTACTGCATAGGTAGTATTTACATATGTATGCAGTTGCAGGCCTATATCGTGCTCTAGGAAGTACAATATGCTCAAATGTGCAATATCAGAATAGTTTAAAGATAACCCTTTATTCATAAAGTAGGGGATATTTTCCAGGAGAATTATATTGTCTAGGGACAGAGCGTTAGCATGAGCCTCTACGTACTCTTCTAGTTCGCCTTTCTCAAAATTTGTCTCCAATGCGAGCGAGGACTTTGGAGGCCTCCTACGAAGCTTGACCACCAAGGGTTCGGAGGGAAGGAGCCGGCACTGCGTCCTTCTTTCGACTTGGCAGTCGTACCATCAGAGGTTGTGATGCCTTCCTCTGTATTTTCACAACAAGAGGAGAGGTTGTATCACGAGAATGTCCCTTGAGGTGGACCATCAAAATTTTGCCTGATGTCACGCTGATTTCTGCTTCATTGCTGGCATTATTTCCTCCTTTGTCCTGGAGGACTTGTTTGTACATGAGTGAATCAGAGTAGTAGGCCTCTACCCCTTTGAAGGGATCGACATCGGAGAACTCTGTCTTAACCGTGACATGGTCGTCAACGTATTTTAGGTACTGGTTCAGGGTTGATGGCACGATCATGTATTCGTGTATCCATGGATGCCCCAGTAGGATGTTGTAGGATACGTTTACATCAATGACATAGCATGTGACTTCTGTCTTCAAGTCGTGTATATAATATTTCAGGCAAATCTTGCCTAGAGGTGGCTTCTTCCAGTGTTGAAACCACTGATGATAGTATTGGTGGACGCCATTCGATGCATTGGGATGCCCAAGGTCTGAAGTAGACTCCAGGAGATGATGCTGATGGACAAACCCGGATCGATGTGCATTTGGTCCACCTTGATGGCGTCGATGTACCCTGTGTAATACAGAGGGCGGTCATGCCTATTGTTCTTCAGCAACATGTCTTGTTGCGAGAATGTTATATTGGATATTGCCTCTGTCATATTATTACAGTGGGGACATGCTGCAGGATCTTCAGCTGGCGGCTTGACCTGTGACAAGTAGGTGTCAGCGTTAGGTAATGCCTCACTCATAGCATCCTGAGTGTCTTTGGAGAGTCAGAGAAGCTTAAAAAGTGACAAATTCGCTGGAGTATTGGCAATTTATGCCAGGATATTGAAGTTATAGGGATTCTCTAGCCCATGTGACATATCTTTGTACAACGGTTTGTCGAAGCGAGCTCCTTTCTGCTTGGACTTGTCCGTGGCAGAAAGTTAGGACGGACCCAGATTCGATACAGCAGGTGCAGTGAGTGCGATCGTTGGTGGAGTATTACCGTATGGATGGTAGGTAAGGCCCGATTTAGTCGCCCTTACCATAGATTCCTCAGTGGTGGAGGATACCATATGGAAGGACTTGGACTTCCGTCCTTCGAACTTAATGGCGGAAGGAGTTGCTTGCTGCATCAAGGCTAGAGCAAGGTCTGGATGAACCCACATGACCTTACCCCGTGGTGTACTGAGAGGTACCAGCCTGTCGCTTTGGTCGTGAGCTGGTGGAAGATTAAACACCTTCATTGTGGCCTTTGGGATTGGTACCACCACGTCTCGGGCTTACGTTGTTGGAAAGTTACCAAACTGGAGGGACACCATGTTGGCAGAAACCGTTTTGTCCTCAAAATCCAAGTTGAGGACCTTAGAATCGAGTAGACGCTGGATATACTGCTTTATTTTGTAGCAATCTTGTGTCGCATGATGAACGTACCGATGGTAGTGGCAGTACATAGGGTTATTTATGTCTTTTGCCTCATTAGGGCGCTTGATGTCGGTAAGGCAGAGCTTGTTCTCCTTCATCATTACGTCAAAGATTGTCATGACGTCATCATCCTCTAAAAAGTAAGTCTCCTTAGGCTTTGGAGCCTTTTTCGGCTTTTGTTCTGGCTTCTTGGCTATATTGGCGATACAGGCATGCTTCCCTTTTGCTGTCACGGCCACTATTGCCGTTGTTGTTGTTGTTGTTGTTGTTGTTGTTGTAAAGACGCTTTCCTTTGTCATCAGAGACGGAGATTTTTATTCCCAGTAGTCGGATGTCCTTTATGTTTTCCTTAGCACCAACAACATTTATGATGAATGTTGTCCAGTCTTTGAACTGGGTGTCACACATCCAGAGCCTGACTATCGGAAGAAGATTCTTCCAACACATGTCCATCAGCGTAGATTCAGGATTACCTGGGGATAACTTTAGTGCGGCTTGCTTGTAACGTTCTATGTATTCCCGTGCAGGCTTATTTTCTGTTTACATGATGTCCAGCAAGGAGGACATCGCCATGTCGCATCCTCCGTTATAGAATCATGCGAGGAAGAGACTTTTAAGATTGTCAAATGATGATATATAGTTGTCTTAGAGGCTGCAGAACCCATGGAAGGCCACCGCAGACAATGCCCCGACAAAGAGCTTGGTGAGAAGAGCGTCACTGCGGGGTAGATGCTATGTTGTTGTCTCAAAGTAGCTCATATACTGACGTGGAGACATCTTTCCTTCAAATGGATTTAAGTTGAAGGACTTGTATTTAGGTGGATAGGATACTTCTCTCCACTCGAGGGGATATGATTATCAAATCTCAAGCTCGCGTAGTGAGTCCTGATTACCCATTGAGTCCAAGCGGGCTCGCAGTTCTCGATCCTCCCGCATTGCTTCCCGAGCCTCATCTACCGCAGAGGGAGTGGATGATCCGGGCCTAATGTGATTACCATTAACGAGCATAGTAGTGGCGTTTGAGTCTCCATTTGCCCCAGGATCTTGACTAGCTTGTCCCGAGGTTCTTGGTGGCTGTGGGGCCATATTTGCCTTGATCTCCAGCATTATCTGGGTCAAGGATTGCAATAATGCACTCATGGGGTGCATCATAGCCTCGAGAGTCTCGAGTCCTGTCGATCGGTGGGGCCATCGTGATCACCCACCACCATGTATACTGTTCTTATATGGGAGAAAATAGATGGAACAGTGGACATCGCACTTTTTGTCTTGGACTCTTGCAGCGAATAGTCCTCGGGAAAATTTGTTAATGTCGGATCCTCTTCGAACTCAGACAGAATACTACCCCTAATGTAGGAAGATGTGTCTTCCTGGTGAGGGTGACTACCCCCAGGGATCTCGACATATATTCCTTGAGAATCGTTGTCCCCTCGGAATGCTAGATTATCGTAGAGTTCTGGGAGATTGATACCTCCAGCTTGCAGAATCACTAGGGGTCTTGAGGAAGAACCACCCCCAGTAGCTGACAGTTTCTTCTTGGAGTGGGTGCCCTGGAAAACACCTTCAGTAGGTACAAATGCCTATCCTCTGTGGGCCTGCCTTCTCGACATGTTGGCCGAAAGCGAAGGATTTGAGGCGCTAAACTTTTGACCTTCCCTTGTAGAGGGAGACTTTCAAGCAGAATGGCATGAGGCGAAGGGAAGCTCCTCCTCCTTTGGTAACTGTACCTATTTTTTGGGACGCTGCCGGGTAGGTGCCTTTGGTTGCAGCCGTTGTAATGCCGACTTCCTGGTTGTTGGCACTGTTATTTTAGTACAACAGCAGTTAATGATGTTGTTGGCATAGGGGTGTCCTAGAGGAGATATCTCACATGTCGTGGTTGATTCTCTCACTTTACGCTTGTGGTTAATCACGTTGCACAAGTCAAGCGAGGGATGATCCACCTTTACACCCTTGTTATGAGCACGGGTAGACTGAGCACATGGGTGTATAGGTGTTGTCTTTGCTCCCTGTCCTGGGATTCGTACAAGAACTCTCTTCAAGTCATTAATGGAAGACTTTATAGACTGACCCTGTCCGTTTGCCATTACGGGTTAGACACATGGGTCGGTCTTGTACAACTTTTCATCAGGGGCTCGCCTAACATTTAGCGGAGCCTGCTAACGGCCGACCGTATGAGAAGTTGCTTGGTCTTGGCGAGCTCACACTGCCTTGGTGTCACGCCCCAATCCTAAAATACGTAGGACCAGAAATACGCGACATGCCAGCTACGCATTCAACCAGAGTCTGGTCTGACTCGAATACATATAAGCTGAAAACTAATGGTAACTAAAATAATCCAGTAAATATAAACATCTATGTCTCAATCCACAATGAACAAAAATACACAAGAATGAGCTATATGTGCTAAAGTCGGCAGCCCAATAACACACACACTCTAATAAACTCGAGAAGAAATATGAGTCTATAAAAACTAGGATACAACAGCAGATGAATAAATAATATAAAATAACCATAATATCGGTAGAAATGATATGAGTACCTGGTACCAATGCCTGCACGACAAGCAACTCCATCAGCAACTCCAAAGGCTCCGTAATCGTCTATGCTGCAAAACTGGCAGGGGACCAGGTCCTCAGAGGGACATAGCAAGGTACAAAAATACAGCATGCCAAGTATAACAGAAAGTACAAGTGCAACGCCGGTGTAATCTAGCATAACCACCTAAGTGAGACACAGTTTGAAGATAATGTTCGATGCGTGGGCTGTCCAAAATAAAACTGTAGCTCCGAAATGAGAGACACACGGGGCGTACTGTAGCTCCGAGCACAGAGTCACACGGGTGATACAACTACTCTAGATACAGAAATACTACACAACTAGGACATATATATATAAGGGCGTGTAGAGGAGCCCAAACATCTAGTGACTGTCTTTTCCTTCCCTAGCGGTCAACGAGTGTACGATGAACCTGAACCTCTATCTAGCAGTCTTGTCATACAGAAGTAACTATCAACAAACGCGACCCTAAGGTCATCCCAGATTCTGGTCATGATGTTAGTATCAGGATACAGGAAATCTGGCAAGATAATAGTGTATGGACGTGTCCTAGGGTTATGATATACATAGGTACGTACATCATGATGTTGCGAACATTTATCAATCGTTAACAGACGTTACCGACGAACGTCTGCACCCGGTTTTGACCCAGACGCGAAGTAACGATTCTAATAAAAAAACACGCACAATGCATATAATAAATTAATAAATATCTGATAACTGAAATACAGGGTGGCAAGGTACACTTGCCTAGAACCGACTACTGAAGATGGGGCTCTGGTACAACATCCGAGTCCGCAGGTCCCGTAGTACCTAGAGACGAGATACAAGCTCAATCAATAGACTATTATGCAGCTAAAATAAGATGTGACACACGTCTAGTATAAGTTCAATCTCTGTTACAACTCACCTAGACACGAAGCTAGAGGGTTGACCAAGGTTGACTAAGGCTTCGTTATGTCAAATTTGATTACTCACCTGTACAATATCATCAAACAAATCCTCAATCCTACTATATTCATCACGAGCTTCAGTAGTTCAAGTACATTCATTTCTTAAATTTTACCCTGGTCTTCACAGTCATTACCATGCACGTTGACATATTTCATCCTCAAATAAATTATTAATTATTTATAAAACCCTTAAATATATACAATCACTATCATTTCATAATAAAACTTCTCCTCAATTAAATTTATTATTATTATTTAGTCCTCAATCACTGACTAATGGTTTGATATTACACATCATTTCACAATAATTTTAAATCTGTTCCTCAACAAGAATCAATATGCATATTTTACATTGAACAACACCCTAAATCTTTTATGACATTTTAAAACCTAAACTCATTATATATATCATTTCAACCATCAAAAGCAGATGTTTTGTAACATCGAACCAAAATACCAATGCAAACACATACCATCAAATGCATGTAATAAACCCTAAAATCTCGCATAGCATATATAATACTAAAATCTCAATACATATATGTAACCCTAACTAATTCTATTTTATTCACACCCTAAACTCAACGTATAAAACTCACATCAATATATAACACACTACAAGGAGAAGGGGAGAAGCTCACCTTGGCATCGTGTGGTGGCCGTCTTTGGCCAGAGTAGGCTGCTGGGGTGGAGCTCGACCGGAGGGGGAGGTCGTGGTGGTGTGGGTGATGATGGTGATGATGATGATGATGATTAGGAGGATGATGATGGTTAGGATGATAATGAGGAGGAGAGGCAGGGTGGCCGGAGGGAGAGCAGTGGATGGCAGTGGTGGTCACAGTGGGGTAGGAGGCCGTTGGGTCGATGACGGTTGGTCGACGCGGGGATGGCCGGTCGACTGGAGGTACGGGTATGGTGGTAATGGTGATGGTGGGTTACTGGAGGGAGGTGATGGTCATGAAGGTGGTGGTGCGGGTTCTCGCCGGAGATGGCAGCGGCAGAGGAGACAACGAAGGTGGGTGGAGGAGCTCGCCGTATTAGAGGAAACTCCGCTGGATGGTGATCGGTGGTAGCCAGAGTAGGGGGGCCGGCAGGGTGAAGGTGAAGATTTAGAATGAGAAGAAGAAGAAGAAGAAGAAGAAGAAGGGAAGAAAAAGAAGAAGAACGAAAGAAAGAAAGAAAGAAAGAAAGAAAGAAGGAAATAGAAGGAGAGGTCGGCTGGATTTTTAAGGAGGAGGGAGTAGAGAGGAGTGTGGTTTCCTATGTTTGGGGATTAGGGCCGGTTGGGAAGTGGTGTAAGAGACATTAAATAGGGGAGTGTGATGGGGAGTGTGTGGTGATGATGAGTCCCCATTTTGAATGGATGGCTCAGATTCATCATGGAGAAATTGTGTTCACCCGAAGGAGAGAGAGGTGAGGTTGGACCGGTCAAGGGGGAGAGGGGTGGCTTCTTCATTGGTTTGAACCAATGAGGTGATGACACATAATGCAATATTTACAAATAAGTCCCTTAATTTTGGATATTTGCACAAACACATAAAATAATGGAAAAATTGTGTAGAAATTTGTGTTTGGTGTTTTGTAGGATGAGAGAGGGTTGTGTATTTTGTATGGGCTTAATGAATGAGGAATTAGGTTAAATTGGGGTTAAGTTCGGATTAGTCAAAGTTGGTATCCCCAATTTAATTAAAATAAATGTCATGTGCTCTTAAATTAAATGGGGGCACATGGGGTCTTAATTTGGAGTGACACAAAGGTCATGAAAGGTGTAGGCTTGGTGTCAGTCTTGAACCCTCTAATTGGTCCGGCTAAACGGATTGAGTTTGTGTCTCAAAATGGATGGTAATGACAAAGGTACGCGATACCGGATTAAATAATGAATTTTGGATACGGAAAGTTGTGCCATTAAATTAGAGCACAAGGGTTTGTGTTTTTGAGTGACGAAAAAGTCCTGCGCCTAAGTTGGCTTGTCAAGTCTAGAATGCAACAATTTGTTAAAAATTATGGGCTATTGTTGGACTCTGAATATTGCAACAACGGTAGGGTGCACCAAGGGTTTGTTTAAAGAATTCAGACATCTGCAACCTTAATTCTAAACCTCAAATACCTGATGTTAAACCAAAAAATTTAACCCAAAACTAGTCTATTTAAAAAATAAATGAGGGGGTTTACATCCTTCCCAACTTGGAAAATTTTTGTCCCCAAAATTAAAAGTAAAGCACAATAATAGATATGAGAATTTAAAAGTAAACTAGTAATCGAATACGGTACGTAAATCCGTACCTTGGTCCTCAAATAAATACGAAAAATACTGTCGAATAGAATTCTTGCGCTACCAGGTAGACTCGCATGGCGAATGATGCTTTCATGCAACTCTGTCTAGTCGAATAGTCTGACCCCTCAAAGTCTTCTCACTGCGATCGAGTATCTTCACTAGCTTCTCTACGTAAGATAAACTGGGCCCGACTGTAATCTCCGAATGATCGAGCACATGGCTAGGGTCTACCACGTATCTCCTCAACTACGATACGTAAAATACGTCATGCACTCCTTCTAATGATGGAGGCAATGCAAGACGATAAGCCACTTCGCCAACTCGTTCAAGATGTCAAAAGGTCCAATGTACCTCGGATACAGCTTGCCTCTGCCTCCAAATCTGATGGTACCACGGCTAGGCGATATCTTTAAAAATACATGGTCACCCTCCTTGAACTCCAAAGGTATGCGGTGCGCATCTGCCCAATACTTCTGTTTGTCCTGTGCTGCACGCAGGTGGCTCTGAATCTGCTTTACTTTCTCCACTGTCTGTGTCATCAACTCTGGACCAAGTATCTGACGCTCTCCCACGTCACTCTAATATACCAGTGACCTACAATTTCTGCCGTACAGTGCCTCATAAGGTGCCATCTATATGCTGGCCTGGTAACTATTGTTGTAGGAGAATTCTACCAAGTGTACATGGTCCTCCCAAGATCCTCCAAAGTCGATCATGCATGCTCTTAATATATCCTCTAGTATCTGAATCGTGCGCTCTGACTGGCCATCAGTCTGTAGATGATATACAGTGCTAAACTTGAGACGAGTTCCTAGACTCTCTTGCGTACTCCGCCAAAAATGTGAAGTAAATCTGGAATCATGATCTGATACAATGCTGACAAGCACTCCATGTAGTCGTACTATCTCCCTCATATATATGTTAGCTAATATCTCTGTGGACTGCCCAACTTTGAAGGGCAAGAAATGTGCAGACTTGGTGAGTCGGTCTACGACAACCCAAACTGCATCCTTCCCGCTAGGGCTCCTCGGGAATCCTATGACGAAGTCCATAGTAATGTGTTCCCACTTCCACTCGAGAATAGGAAGGGGCTGCAATAGTCCTGCAGTCCTCTGATGTTCAGCCTTGACTTGCTGACAGACCAAATATCTCGTCATGAATCTCACAATCTACCTCTTCATTCCATGCCACCAGTAGTGTTACCTCAAATCTCGATACATCTTCGTATCCCCGGGATGAATAAAATAAATAGATCTATGAGCCTCGGTCATCAACTCCTGGCGTAGCTCACCACTCAGAACGTATGGGCGATCTCCACACCTCAATGTTCTGTCTTCATGAATCTTGAGTCCCGTCTGTATGTCGGCCTCTGTCCTCTCTCGCAGTGGTCAAAATCCTGCATCTATAGGCAGGGCTGCCCTGATCCTCTCGACCAATGTAGACTGAACCTCGAGACTGGCCATCTGTCCATCCATGACTGGCAATACAATTTCTATCCCAAGCTCCTGAAGATCCTCTAGCAATTGCCGCTGAGTTATCAAAAAGTATGCCATGGACTTCCTGTTTAAGACATCTACTGCAACATTCGCCTTGCCAGGGTGGTACTGCAACTCTATATCATAATCTGTCATCAACTCTAGCTATAGAATCTGTCTCATGTTGAGCTCCTTCTGAGTGTAGACATACTTTAGACTTTTGTGATCTGTGTAAATCTCAACACGCTCTCCATAAAGATAGTGCCGTCATAGCTTTAGTGCAAATATTACTGCCGCTAGCTCTAGATCGTACGTCAGATAGTTCTTCTCATGAACTCTTAGCTGTCTCGATGCGTAGGCTATTACCTTGCCGTGTTGTATCAGTACACATCCTAATCCACTCCCAGATGCATCAATGTATACTACAAATCCTTCCATTCCTGAAGGAAGTGTCAAAATCGGTTCTGATATCAGACGCTTCTTCAGCTCATTGAAAGTCGTCTGATATTCCTAGGTCCAGATAAACACCTCGCCTTTACGCTTCAGTCGCATCATAGGTGCAGCGATCCTCGAGAAGATTTTCATGAACCTCCGATAATATCCGGCAAGTCCGAGAAAACTCCTAATCTCTATAACTAATGTAGGGGTTGGCCACATCCCTACTGCAGCGATCTTCTCAGGTTCAACTGATAGTCCATCTCCGGTGATTATGTGTCCCAGGAATAGTACTCTATCCAAGCAGAACTCACATTTGCTGAGCTTGGCATACAGCCTCTCCTGCCTCAACGTCTCCAACACGATCCTGAGATGTCTCTCGTGCTCCTCCTGGCTCTTGGAATATACCAAGATGCCATCGATGAACACCACCACAAACTTATCTAAGTACTGATGGAAAACATTGTTCATCAGACTCATAAATATTGCTGGCACATTGGTTAAACCAAATGGCATGACTAGAAACTCATAGTGCCCATACTTTGTTCGAAAAGCCATCTTCGAAATGTCCTCTCTCCGTACCTTGATCTGATAATAGCCGGATCTGAGATTGATCTTCGAGAATACACATGCACCACTAAGCTGATCAAATAAATCATCGATGCGCGACAATGGGTACTTGTTCTTTATCGTTACAGCATTTAACGCCCTGTAATCGATACACAAACGTACCGTCCCGTCCTTCTTCGGCAGAAATAAGATGGGTACTCCCCATAGAGAAATACTAGCCCAAATAAAGCCCTTGTCTAAGAGATCCTTGACTATGGACCTTCAACTCATCCAACTCTATCGGTGCTAGTCTATAGACGGGGGGAAATAACTGGCTCAGCTCTGGGAGTCAACTCTATAGCAAACTCTATCTCTCTGCAGGTGGCAGGCCTGGAAGATCCTCTAGAAACACATCCTCAAATCCTGATATAATACAGGGGTACACCGGTTTACCTTATACAATGTGTGACCCTAAGGTAGATGGGCCCCATGCTCCCGGGCTCCCCGAAGAGACTCAAACTCAGGATAATCTGGTGGTCTAATTATAGTGCAATCACGTCGACAATCATTGCGTGGTATTGGCTCAACCAATCTATGCCTAGGATAATGTCATAGTCTAGACTTATCCTCATAATAAATTCTTCCGTTCTATTTACAACACTAATCCTCCAAAAATAAATTTCGTTCCCTAATGTATAATTACTCTTCTCCTCAAATTTCTTCCTACAATTGTATTCCTCAAATTTCTTCTTTTCTTTATTTATCTTCCCAAGTCACATAGTGCAATAATGGTATCACCCAAGCACATGCTATAATTTCTGGTATCAGATCATCATCTTCCAGGTGAGAGCCTAAAATTCTATCTCCTCTAGTTCATAATATCGTTCCTGGTATCGCTATCATATACAACAACTAATTTCTAGCATCGGGCTATGCATTTCCATAAATTATTCTAGAGGATTATGATCAACAAGCTTTCTAACTCCCAGTACTTCCCAAATCACCGTTATCTCGAGCAAGGTTTTACTAGTTCGAAGGACATACTACTGGGTCCAATTCTCTTGCTAACCTTCTATACTAGTTCTAGCATCTAAAAAAGAACCTATCAATCTACCCTACTGAGAGTCAGGCACAAGCATTCGTCCTTCTGAAATACAAGGAGATGAAAAACAAGGATAATGATATTGATGTAAAATGAACGAATATAATTGGGAAGTCCAAGGACGATAATCCAATACAAAAGAAGTTTTAGAAATTGATTATGGATTGAGATCCTATTCAATAATAAATCCTAAACTGCAGGCTCATTTGGTACAGTAACGTAACCAAACGATATGCTCAAGACCTGCATGGGCCACCACAAAAATATGTCATACCCCAGTCCTAAAATACGTGGGACCAGAAATACGCGACACGCCAGCTACGCATTCGACCAGACTCTGGTCTGACTCGAATACGTATAAGCTAAAAAATAATGGTAACTAAAATAATCCAATAAATATAAATATCTATGTCTCAATCCACAATGAACAGAAATACACAAGAATGAGCTACATGTGCTAAAGTCGGCCGTCCAATAACACACAAACTCGAATAAACTCGAAAAAAAATATGAGTCTAAAAACTAGGCTACAACATCAGATGAATAAATAATATAAAATAATCATAATGCCGGTAGAAATGATATGAGTACCTGGTACCAATGCCTGCACGACAAACAACTCCATCAACAACTCCAAAGGCTCCGTAATCGTCTATGCTGCAAAACTGGCAGGGGAGCAGGTCCTCAAAGGGATGTAGCAAGGTATAAAAATATAGCATGCCAAGTATAACAGAAAGTACAAGTGCAACGTCGGTGTAATCTGGCATAATCACCTAAGTGAGACACAGTTTGAAGACAATGTTCGACGCGTAGGCTGTCCAAAATAAAACTGTAGCTCCGAATACAGAGACACACGGGGCATACCGTAGCTCCGAGCACAGAGTCACACGGGTGATACTACTACTCCGGATACAGGAACACTACATAACTAGGACATATATATATATATAAGCGGGTGCAGAGAAGCCCAAACGTCTAGTGACTGCCTTTTCCTTCCCAAACGGTCAACGAGTGTGCGCTGAACCTGAACCTCTATCTAGCAGTCTCGTCATACAGAAGTAACTATCAACAAACGCGACCCTAAGGTCGTCCCAGATTTCGGTCATGATGTCAGTATCAGGATACAGGAAATCTAGCACGATAACAGTGTATGGACATGTCCTAGGGTTATGATATACACAGGCACGTACATCAAGATGTTGCGAACATCTATCACAAGGGTTTGTATTTTTGAGTGACGGAAAAGTCCAGCGCCTAAGTTGGCTTGTCAAGTCTAGAATACAATAATTTGTTGGAAACTATGGACTATTGTTGGGCTCCGAATATTGCAACAACGGTAGGGTGCACCAAGGGTTTATTTAAAGAATTCAGACATTTGCAACCTTAATTCTAAACCTCAAATACCTGATGTTAAACCAAAATTTTTAACCCAAAACTAGTCTATCTATAAAAATAAATGAGGGGGTTTACACTTGGACTTCTTCAACCTGGCATACACCGGTGTGTAGTATGAAGAGTCTAAGTTCACATCCTTCCCTTTCTCAGCAAGGAGCATGGCATCAGCGATGCATGAGATTCGGTCAAAGATGGAGGTTCTGCTACTGTGCTGGCGGCACGTGGCCATTTGTATGCGGCCGATGATCGGTGCCATATGTGGACTTTTGCCTGCGGTTGCTAACTTATGCGGCTTCTGCTGTGGTCGCATATAACATATCTCAACACCCAAACTTCTTTTATCGTAGTATTTTCCTTTGCTATAGTTTGGTCCCTGTGCACATTTCCTGACGGTCGCATGGACAGGGTCAGCCTGGGTGAACGCATGATGTGTCACGTCCCAGTCCTAAAATACATAGGACTATGACACATAAGCATGCCAGCCGTATGGATATGGCAACTCCAATATATGGATACTAAAATCCACACGTACTCTGTAATATGAATATCAAATCCACAAGTGGTATAAATCTATCATAAGTCACAGGATATAATCTAAATCTCATCCACGAAAATCAAATATAAATAGATAACCAGTATCTATGAATCTAGATCTTAATATGAAGTATCTAAGGATGATAGTTAGATGGAAACAAATCTACAACCAACTCGAATGTAAAAGTGAATACAATATAAGTATAACACAATAAACACAATATAGGAATACCAGCTAACAACCACGGGCTCGAAGAGAAGACCTCCTCGAAACATAGGTAACCATCCAAATCTGCGCTCCTGCGAACACTCAAGAACAAATACACCTGCAAGGGCCAGGTCCTCAGAGGGACATAACAAGATACATAAAAGCATGCCAATAAAGTACTGAAATAAATATCCAATGGGGTCGCCTAACCATCTAAGTGAATGCAATTAAGAACAACTTTCCCAACGCGTGGGCTATCTGGCTAAAATGGGATTGGCATGGTTCTCTTGGAGATCCAGGGGCCTACAAAGGCACATCGTCTTTTGAACGGCGGAGGCCCGCCTGATAATATATAATATATAGTGGTCATCATGACCGCGCATCTCCGGCGGAGCGTACGGATTACACAAGAAAAGTGCAACGAAGCCCACACATCTTACTTGTTGTTCTCCTCACCCATGCTCTAAGCATGTCACATCCATGACACGATAATACCTCTAATAACTGCCAAGTCTACTAGCATGTAAAGTTTTTAGTGGCAGTTATTCCTAACGCACGGCCCATACGTACAGGAGGCCAAACCTTGCACGCAAGTCCGTGATCTACATGAGACTCACAACTCGTGTAACAACTGTGTCACGGCCAATGAACCTAATGATGCTACATGATAATAGGGTAGTCTTATAAACAAGGTTAATACAAATAATAAATAAAAATATATCACGACGAAACCGTCGTGCGCATTTTATATAACAGTTAAAATATATGAACTAAAGACAGAAAATAAAGATGCATGCAACATATGGAATATGAATAACAGTACAATGGCAAGGTATACTTGCCTGGCAAGAAAGCTGCGATGTACCAATAACCTGCTCCAGAAGTCGCGCAGAATAAATCCAACATCCTATGTACATATAATATAATACAATAAAATTATTAGTCATTACACTAGTACATACACAACCACATTTATACTGGACTCAGGGGGTATACTAGGGGTAACACTAGTCATCTAACACGGTCAATTATGCGTTAGATTACGCAGGTGTTGGGTCTTCAAGTATTGTACATAATCAGACAGTCAGCTGACAGGTGTCTAAGCCAGTGCGCTAATGTACGCAAGGCAGGCAATTCACAAGTTCTTAGGTTCAACATGGTCAAGGTAAGTACGGGGCAGTCCACGGTGTCCTAGGGTCATACAGTCTAAATATATATAGTCATAATTATCAATTAGCATTTACTTAATTATACATATATATATCCATATAATTATATAATAATATAACCAGTAATTTATTTACATAACTATTGGAATACATATAGTAAATACGTACATAAATATATATATACCAACTAATAATATGTTAATGGCTAACCAAATATACATATACTAGATACATTTATATATTTCAAACTGAATAATATACGCGTACGAGTACGAGTTCGTGTACGCAGCACTGGGTTCACCGACTCAGGGTCCGATATCAGCTAGCAGTCATAAGCAATACGCATGTCCTAATGGCACACACACAAACATACATAAAAGGAGGAGACAGACAGGTTCATACCTCAGAGTACGTGTACGGGTAGGACTGTGAGGTTGACGATGATGATGATGGTGGTGACGACTATAACGATAATGATGGTGAGGACGACAGTGATGATAATGATAATAAATGGTGTGGTGACGATGAGGTGATGATGATGATGGGATGATGGTGAGATGACGATGATATTATGATAATAATGGGATGACGATGACGAGATAACGATGATGCGATGATGATGATGGAATGATGGTGAGATGACGACAACGACGATGATGATGGGATAACGATGACGAGATGACGATGATGCGATGATGATGATGATGGAATGATGGTAAGATGACGACAACGACAATGATGATGGGATTGACGATGATGAGATGACGATGATGCGATGATGATGATGGAATGATGGTGAGATGACGACAACGACGATGATGATGGGATAACGATGACGCGATGATGATGATAATGAATGGTGAGTTGATAATGGTGATGGTGGTGTGGATGGGCTACTGTTCCGGCCAGGAGAGGGGAGGTCCGACAAGGAGGACAGGGAGCAGGAGGAGGAATAGGGAATGATGGAGTGGTGGTTGTCGATGTGGTGGCAGGGAACGAGGGTGGTTCAGTCGACGGGGAGAAGGATGACGGTGCTGCTGGTGGATGGCAGGGTGCGGGGTGGCTCGGGTTGTGGAGGTCCGACGAGGTCGTCACGGGGAAGTGGGTGGCTGCCAGACGGAAATTCTCGACAAGGCGGTGCTCGGGGTCAAGTGATCAGAAGTCGGGGGAGGAAGAAGAACGGGGGAAGACGTCTAGGACGATGGTGGAGGTGAAGTGTTGGTGATGTGGTGGTAGTTTGGGAAGTCCGACGAGGCTGTGGTGGCTGTGTTCAGTTGGTCAGGGAGTCGGCAGGCTGGGTGCTCCGGGTTCCAGTGGGGGAAGAAAGTCGAGGACAGACGAGAAGAGGCGGTAGGATCGTCGGTGCTGCACAGTCGGGGTACTCAGGGATGAGGGTGGTGGTTTATGATTTTGACGAGGGTGGTGAACGGCGAAAGGTGGAGATCTGAGGTGGGAGGAAGGTTGTCGAGGAGTCCAGCAGGGTCAGGTCGGCTCCGTCGTCGATGCAACGGCCCTCGAGCAGCGCTGGGGAAGATGGAGGAGAAGAGCGGGAAGGATCGTCGGTGCAGTTCGAGTCCGGCTGTGCTCCGGCCCTTGCGCAGGGAAGAGGAGGAAGGAGGATGGGGCGAGGTCGTGCACGTGAGCGGTGGAGGAAGGAGTGGGGACGAGGCTACTCCGGTAGGGTGGCTCACCGCAGGATGGTCGGAGAGACCGGAACTCCGGCTGTGGGAGGAAGGAGACAGTGAACAGGGAAAAGGAAGGGGTGAATTCGGCTAGGTGGGGCTGGGTGTTTGGGTTTCCAATAGAAAAAGGGGAGGAAAATTGTATATAAATACATGTGAACTAGGGTTTGGAGGTTTGACCTAGGACAATGTGGGCTTGGTCAACTCTCCTTGGAGTGGGCCTTGGTCTTGCATGAGGATGTTTGAGGGCCATAATTGCATGGTTTAAATAAAATACAAGGATGGGGTTTAGATGAGGGATCGATGCTGTGTGTTTGCACATTCCGATAAATTATGAAAAAATTCATGTGAAGGGAAAAACTGGGTTTCTTCATGAATTATCCAATGCTGGGGACACCTTAATGCATTTTTGCATAAAACCCCCCAACAATTGGAAAAATTGTACAAGGACGAAAATTAGATTTAATTAATCAAACTGAATGCGCATGATGTTCTAGAATTAATTAGAAGTACATGAGAATAAAATTTGGTGGGACACAAGTGTCAGGAGCGTAGAGGGTACATCGTAGAATATTAATAAAATTCGGGTTGCACAAAACGGTCAAGATTGTGTCTCCAATTTTGATTGGAACGCACAAGGGTACTGAGTTGGAATTTATTTAGAATTTAAAAATAACGTCCGCGACGTTTATTGTGCGACTAAAATATAGAACCAGAAAGCATGATTATAAGTTACACAAAGGTCAAAAAGGTAGGCGGGCACGTCTAGGACAATATTGTGAAATTCGTTGGAAGGCAATGGCTAGTGTAGTGCTCCAATTAACAAAGCAAAGGTAAGATGCGCTACGCGATAAAATAGTATACAGTTAAATCAAATACCGTGTTCTAAATTCTAATTGGTTCAAACTAACCCTAGTTTCACTATCTAAGCAAGATAGGTCTAATTTTGGGTAAGGGAGTTTACAATCTACCCAACTTAAAAAAAATTCGTCCTCGAAATTAAAATAGGGTAGGGTTCTCTCTATCAAATCTTACATGGCTACAGTCTAAAGAATTTCCCTCAAGTGAACATTGCGGTCTCTACCCAACTTAGAATTTACCCATCTATCATCTAAGGCTATACATCTAAGAAAGCTATGCCCCAAATTATTTAATCATATTATTGAATCCTCAAACATATCATCTATGATATTCCCTTAATCATTTATAAAAGATAGTCACCAAACAATGCGATTGGCCTGTGGGGTATATCTAGTACTATCTATATATCAAATTTATACCAAGCAAGATGTTTCGTCTTTCCAAAATAAGGGAAGACGAAGATCAATAATAAAGAGTTTAAGGGAGAGGTAACAGAATAGAAGTATCGAGATTAAGGCGTTTAAAGAATTCAAATGAGAATTGTCAAGGCAGTTGTGGATTGAAATTATATTTTGGTAATTCCTATTCGCATGCTCGCATCGGTACAGTTATGTAACGGATACTATATACTCAGACATATCTAGAGGGCAAGTACATTCGTTTACTAATCACTATATATCTCAATCCACGTACGGTAGTTATACGAAAAGGCGAACCAAGCGCACTATGGTTGATCAGACCGTAGTATACTGATTTTGAAATATATTAGTGTGTTAACCCACTAATACATATATTATGATCAAGCTCGATAGAAGAGTAAGCTTGCAAAACTAGGCTATAATAGCAGCATAAGTCAAGGTAGTATAACAAATATAAGTACGCTAGATGATGATGAAAGGAGGTACAAATTAATTCAAGTTCACAAAAACAAAAACAAAAACAAAATAAGCAACAATAATAAAAGACTCTATAATCTCTACAGTTATCATACAACCTCCTTGTCTAAGTCGCTAGTCGACCAAATAGGGGCAAGGACCTCTAAATTCTATTGTCTGAACAAATACTGTCGTCTTTTGCTAGCATGCGATTAATGTCATTCAGTTATACTTCAATAATGGGTCAAAAGGCTATGTGATTCTAGGTTGTGAGGTATACTACCTAACTTATAACAATTTAACTACTATTATAATTGTCTTAAAGATACCGTAGAAGCTCTTGTTAAGGTCTACGAGAAAGGGTCTTAGTACCTATTAGGGTATCCTCCTATATTACATAGGTCATGGTCGTCTTAAGCCTTAGTCTTAGTGCTTATAGAATAAGTGTCAATAGTAAGAATAGAAGAGTTACTAGTCGTTAAGGAGAAAGGGATCTAACTTGTATCGATGTGGGGTACAAATTACGTGGTCTACAACTAGGGGTAATCATCACAATCTACTTGAACAACTCAACTATCAGGTTCTAACTACAAGGCACACAATTCAAAATTCAAAGTCACAACTATAACTTTAGCAAACTATATATATTCTATCATAGAATACAATCACTTGGTCTATAATTAGAGGTGTCAAGGGCACAAGTTGAAAGATGAAGAAAAGAAGAAGATAATTTATTCGTCGCGCAATTAACGAACGTTAAGGTCGCAGAGGATCAACATATGAAATTTAAAATAGGGGGCTCTAGATAGCATCATGGTTTTCTAAGGGAAAGGGGTATGCTAGTCTCTGTGTTTGAGGTATGATTAGGAATATATTCTATGCATTGCTCTTGGCTCTCTAAGGTACTGTCTGCTTATCTCAAGACAAGAATCTAAATTTATAGTTCTCCAATACTTATCTAACTGCGAAGGTTAGGTTCAGTCCTAATATTCAATTTTGGTTTTCTATTGGTTCCTCAATACTAGGGTCAACCATTATGGTAAACTTCTAACTAACTCTAATAGTGTCTATACTACTCTCAAGTCTTCATAATACATCAGGGGGTAATGGTAAACCAACTCTAGAGATAAGGAATTCTAGGGTTCACTAGATATTCTAAACTTAGTGGTGTGTCTATATTCTCGTTGTATTCTTAATAGGTATGCTACCCTAATTATCATCCTAATAACAGGGGTTCCTATATTCTAGTAGAAGGCTATACTCAAAGAACTATTAGGGAAGTACATGAATCAAGCAGAATACAATTGTTCAAATAGAACAGATAGGAGGAAGATGAATCGTAGTCAATTTTGGATGAGATCCTATACTCTAGTCCTAGGTACAGGATTGTTCGGTACAGTAACGTAACTAAGATAATAGCTCTCGACCTGCATGGGCCACCACAAAAATATGTCACGTCCCAATCCCAAAATACATAGGACTAGGACACGTAAGCATGCCAGCCGTATGGATATGGCAACTCCAATATATGGACACCAAAATTCACACGTACGCTGTAATATGAATATCAAATCCACAAGTGGTATAAATCTATCACAAGTCACAGGGTATAATCTAAATCTCATCCACGAAAATCAAATATAAATAGATAACCAGTATCTATGAATCTAGATCTCAATAAGAAGTATCTAAGGATGATAGTTGGATAGAAACAAATCCACTACCAACTCGAATGTAAAAGTGAATACAATATAAGTACAACACAATATAGGAATACCAGCTAACAACCACGGGCTCGAAGAGAAGACCTCCTCGAAACATAGGTAACCATCCGAATCTGCGCTCCTGCGAACACTCAAGAACAAATACACCTGCAAGGGCCAGGTCCTCAGAGGGACATAACAAGATACATAAAAGCATGCTAATAAAGTACTGAAATAAATATCCAATGGGGTCGCCTAACCATCTAAGTGAATGCAATTAAGAACAACTTTCCCAATGCGTGGGCTATCTGGCTAAAATGGGATTGGCATGGTTCTCTTGGAGATCCAGGGGCCTACAAAGGCACGTCGTCTTTTGAACGGCGGAGGCCCGCCTGATAATATATAATATATAGTGGTCATCATGACCGCGCATCTCCGGCAGAGCGTACAGGTTACACAAGGAAAGTGCAACGGAGCCCACACATCTTACTTGTTGTTCTCCCCACCCCATGCTCTAAGCATGTCACATCCATGACACGATAATACCTCTAATAACTGCCAAGTCTACTAGCATGCAAAGTTTCTAGCGACAGTTATTCCTAACACACGGCCCATACGTACAGGAGGCCAAACTCTGCATGCAAGTCCGTGATCTACATGAGACTCACAACTCGTGTAACAACTGTGTCACGGCCAATGAACCTAATAATGCTACATGATAATGGGGTAGTCTTATAAACAAGGTCAATACAAATACATAAATAAAACATATCGCGACGACGCCGTCGCGCGCATTTTATATAACAATTAAAAAATATGAACTAAAGACAGAAAATAAAGATGCATGCAACATATGGAATATGAATAATAGTACAATGGCAAGGTATACTTGCCTGACAAGAAAGCTGCGATGTACCAATAACCTGCTCCAGAAGTCGCGCAGAATAAATCCAACATCCTATGTACATATAATATAATGCAATAAAATTATTAGTCATTACACTAGTACATACACAACCATATTTATACTGGACTCAGGGGGTATACTAGGGGTAACATTAGTCATCTAACACGGTCAATTATGCGTTAGATTACGCAGGTATTGGGCCTTCAAGTATTGTACATAATCAGACAGTCAGCTGACAGGTGTCTAAGCCAGTGCGTTAATGTACGCAAGGCAGGCAATTCACAAGTTCTTAGGGTCAATATGGTCAAGGTAAGTACGGGACAGTCCACGGTGTCCTAGGGTAATACATTCTAAATATATATAGTCATAATTATTAATTAGAATTTACTTAATTATACATATATATATCCATATAATTATATAATAATATAACCAGTAATTTATTTACATAACTATTGGAATACATATAGTAAATACGCACATAAATATATATACCAACTAATAATATGCTAATGGATAACCAAATATACATATACTAGATATATTTATATATTTCAAACTGAATAATATACGCGTATGAGTACGAGTTCGTGTACGCAGCACTAGGTTCACCGACTCAGGGTCCGATATCAGCTAGCAGTCATAAGCAATACGCATGTCCTAATGGTACACACACGAACATACATATAAGGAGGAGACAGACAGGTTCATACCTCGGAGTACATGCACGGGTACGACTATGAGGTTGACGACGATGATGGTGGTGGTGACGACTATAACGATAATGATGGTGAGGACGACAGTGATAATGATGATAATGAATGGTGAGGTGACGATGAGGTGATGATGATGATGGAATGATGGTGAGATGACGATGATGCGATGATGATGATGGGATGACGATGACGATGATGCGATGATGATGATGGAATGATGGTGAGATGACGACAACGACGATGATGATGGGATGACGATGAAGAGATGACGATGATGCGATGATGATGATGGAATGATGGTGAGATGACGACAACGACGATGATGATGGGATTGACGATGACGAGATGACGATGATGCGATGATGATGATGGAATGATGGTGAGATGACGACAACGACGATGATGATGGGATGACGATGACGCGATGATGATGATAATGAATGGTGAGTTGATAATGGTGATGGTGGTGTGGATGGGCTACTGTTTCGGCCAGACGAGGGGAGGTCTGGCATGGAGGACAGGGAGCAGGAGGAGGAGCAGGGAATGATGGAGTGGTGGTTGTCGATGTGGTGGCAGGGAACGGGGGTGGTTCAGTCGACGGGGAGAAGGATGACGGTGCTGCTGGTGGATGGCTGGGAGCAGGGTGGCTCGGGTTGTGGAGGTCCGGCGAGGTCGTCGCGGGGAAGTGGGTGGCTGCCAGACGAAAATTCTCGGCAAGGCAGTGCTCGGGGTCAGGTGATTAGAAGTCGGGGGAGGAAGGAGAACGGGGGAAGACATCGGGGACAATGGTGGAGGTGAAGTATTGGTGGTGTGGTGGTGATTTGGGAAGTCCGACGAGGCTGTGGTGGCTGTGTTCAGTTGGTCAGGGAGTCGTCAGGCGGGGTGCTCCGGGTTCCAGCGGGGGAAGGAAGTCGAGGACAGACGGGAAGAGGCGGTGGGTCGAGATATGCAGTGGCGGAGGGATCGTCGGTGCTGCACAGTCGGGGTACTCAGGGATGAGGGTGGTGGTTTGTGATGTCGACGAGGGTGGTGAACGGCGGGAGGTGGAGATCTGAGGTGGGAGGAAGGTTGTCGAGGAGTCCAGCAGGGTCAGGTCGACTCCGTTGTCGGTGCAGCGGCCCTCGATCGGCGCTGGGGAAGATAGAGGAGAAGAGCGAGAGGGATCGTCGGTGCAGTTCGAGTCCGGCTGTGCTCCGACCCTTGCGCAGGGAAGAGGAGGAAGGAGGATGGGGCGAGGTCGTGCACGTGGGCGACGGAGGAAGGAGTGGGTACGAGGCTACTCCGGTAGGGTGGCTCACCGCAGTATGGTCGGGGCGACCGGAGCTCCGGCTGCGGGAGGAAGGAGACAGTGAACAGGGAAAAGGAAGGAGTGAATTCGGCTAGGTGGGGCTGGGTGTTTGGGTTTCCAATAGAAAAAAGGGAGAAAATTGTATATAAATACATGTGAACTAGGGTTTGGGAGTTTGATCTAGGACAATATGGGCTTGGTCAACTCTCCTTGGAGTGGGCCTTGGTCTTGCATGAGGATGTTTGAGGGCCATAATTGCATGGTTTAAAACACAAGGATGGGGTTTAGATGAGGGATCGATGATGTGCGTTTGCACATTCCGATAAATTACGGAAAAAATTATGTGAAGGGAAAAACTGGATTTTTTCATGAATTGTCCAATGGTGGGGACACCTCAATGCATTTTTGCATAAAACCCCCAACAATTAGAAAAATTGCACAAGGACAAAAATTATATTTAATTAATCAAACTGAATGTGCACGATATTCTAGAATTAATTAGAAGTACATGAAAATGAAATTTGGTGGGACACAAGTGTCAGGGGCGTAGAGGGTACAGTGTAGAATATTAATAAAATTTGGGTTGCACAAAATGGTCAAGATTGTGTCTCCAATTTCGATTGGAACGCACAAGGGTACGGAGTTAGAATTTATTTAGAATTTAGAAATAACGTCCGCGGCGTTTATTGTGCGACTAATATGTAGCACCAGAAAGCATGATTATAAGTTACACAAAGGTCAGAAAGGTAGGCGGGCACGTCTAGGACAATGTTGTAAAATTCGTTGAAAGGCAATGGCTAGTGTAGTGCTCCAATTAACGAAGCAACGGTAAGGTGCGCTACGCGATAAAATAGTGTACAGTTAAATCAAATGCCGTGTTCTAAATTCTAATTGGTTCAAACTAACCCTAGTTTCACTATATAAGCAAGGTAGGCCTAGTTTTGGTTGAGGGGGTTTACATGATGTGCGTCTTCGGTAACAGGGAGAAAATAGGGAGCGCAAGCTCCGCAGTTGGGTGAGGCACAACGGCCTTCGCTACCTATGTCCTGCGGGTCATCTTAGGCTTTGCTTGCCTTGGAGAAGGACTCGCGCTGTCCCTGGAGAGCATATTCTTGAATATTTACTGGTCAAAGCGTACCACCAGCATACTCTGGGTTTAACCCAGCTTGGCCGCATTGGACTGCGTCACGACCTTCTCATCATTGGAGAAGTTGGTCCACAGCAGAGTCGCCATATTGTCTGCCATTATAAGTTTTGAACGTTGAAATAAAAACAAAGAATTACAAAGAAATCCTAAGCAGAAGATCTAAGTACAATATTTAATCTGGATAGTATGGCGATGGAGATCGAGCGCTACAGTGGCTCCTTTACTCCGTTGACGGTCTGACGAGGGAATGAGGATGCTCTCTCCTTTTTTTTCTCGCTTATGAGATTGTGTGAACATACGTAGCTGGCCGAGGCTCTGGGGGTATGCTACCCTTGTTATTTATAATCGTCGTGATGACGGACTATTGATGCCGCATATGTGTCTTTTTGGTGGACGCATAGGACTGATTCAAAAAAATAAGGTTGTAAATGCAGTCGCATGACATGGACAGGCTGCCACGTGGTCTTGGTTATAATATATTATTGAAGAGATCTCAGAGTTATTGCGTGCGTGACTTGGTCAGTTGAACACGTAGTCAGCACTGATTATGCGAGAAATTATCTTCGGTTGTAACAGAAAGATCCTGCAAGTAGAGAGCCGCATAATGCCTTGGCTGCATATTATTGTTTTCGTATGTGTGCTCTCGTTTGACCTTGGTCGTATGGATACTCTGGCCGTACGACATTGTGGCCGCCTACGTGCTCTTGTCTGGCCTTGGTCGGATGGACACTCTGGCCGCATGATGACGAGGCCGCATGGGTATATGGCCGCATGCAAGATCTCATCTGGCCTTGGTCGGATGGATACTTTGGCCGCATGATGACGAGACCGCATGGATATGTGGCCGCATATGGATGGGCATATGGCGTGGCACGTATATCGATACCATCAATGAATTGATGTAACTTTTTCTCTTTTTCTGAGCCGACGTCGTCTTCACGAGTCTCGAAGCGTCTTAGTGGGATGAGTTATGTGTCAGAATCTGACAGTCATCAAATGATGTGTCAGGAGGGATTTATGCGACCTCCCTGTTCTGTGGTCGTTCAGGCCGCATAGAGTATACTATGCAGCTTCTAGATCTTTGGTTTATCTGGCCGCATATGACTCCTCTGCGACTTTTTTTGTTTAGGATTCATGTGGCTTCTCTGCGGCTTGGTTGTTCAGGCCGCATATGACTTCTCTGTGGCTTGATTTCATTTTTGAGGGGGCATGACCTCTATGCGGCTTGCATAATTTTTTATGCTTCTACAAGCATTTAGCTTTATATTGTATTCGATTATTTCCAACTTTGAGACTTATGAGTTGTATTATTTTGAGACATATTGGTGTTGAGATGGCTAGACTCTTAGACTATTATTGACAATTTGAGTTGTATATTTATAGACTTCTCTTTCTTTTATATCATATTATGCATTTTATTATCCTTATAGTTTTATTGCAATTGAGTATTGATATTACCATTATATTATCATCCTGTCCTCCTTATGGAGTTGAGATTATCATTGACAGGTTATGATATATTATTATGAGTTGTTGATAGATAGTATTATTGACCTAGACAATATTTTGCGTCATTGTTATGGCGTAAGCTAGACATTGCCACGTACTTGTGTCCAATTATACGGATGAGAGTCTTGACATGCACGCAGCAGCGCGCGTTGCCCTACCTGTCACCCTCACTTTTCCAAATGAGGGTAATTTAGATAATTTGCATATAATTATTTTTAGAGATTAATATTTATTTATATTGTGCTAATAATTAATATTCGTGGTTGTGTTATTTATTTATTAGTTAGTGGGCTAGCTTATTAGTTAGACTTGACACTTGTGGACCCAATTAGACTTGTCATGACAACTTGTGAGCCCAACATGGACTAGACCCATTTTCTCTAATTAATTAGAAGGATTAGACTAATTTGTATTAGATTAGAAGCTTTCCAATTTAGCCCTTCCCTAATCCTCTCCATAACGAACAAGTAGGGACATATTAGGAATTTTCTAGTTGCTTGGAGAAGGGGACCGGCCACATAAAGGCCTCTCTCTCTCTCTCTCTCTCTCTCTCTCTCTCTCTCTCCCCTACCCATTTGCACTCATTTTAGATTTCCAATTCATAGATCCCCAATTTCTTTCATCCCTCCATCAACCTCTCTCAATTCATTCACTTTTCTCTCTCATTTTCATCACTCAAAGATCATTGGAGCTTGGAGTTGTAAGGAGCACTTGGATAAGAAGCTTATGGCGAGGAGATAATGTCCGGATCGTATCCAATTGTATATTTCATTAAAAATTCATCTTCTAATAGGTATATATCTGAATTCACCTTTATTTTAACTTCTAAATTATGCATTTGACTCTTAGGAACACCCCAATGGCATAGGACTACCTATAGAGAGAAGTTTTAGGCTAAATTGTGGTGTATTATGATTTTTACATGGTAATTTGTGTCCATTTTGGGAGAATTACGGGATTGATACATCAAGTGTGTGTCATGAGACCAATTAGATCTAATTAGACTTAGATTGGGATTGTAAAATTAGATACTTGTCCATAATTGGACACGAGTAGAGCGTATCATAGTATCTTATGATGCGGTATGAGGGATTCATTTTGGGTGATTTGTTTTTATTCTCTTCAATTTCTTTTGTAGCAAGTTACTTTAGTTGTATTATGATGTTTATGATATGTACGTATGGATAATATGAAAATTTTGGGGTCTTGGCATTCCAATTGGGTACGTGTCATAGCGTATCATATTTTAGCATGCCAAGTGTTTGTTTAGGTGCCTCCAGTAGTGTATATGGGTGTTGTGTGTGTGTGTGTGTGTGTGTGTGTGTGTGTGTGTGTGTGTGTATATATATATATATATATATATATATATATATATATATATGTTGTAGTAGTATATATGTGTTTAGTAGTGTACAGACTGTGTGTATTGATACATAGTGACTGTGTGTTAAGATTTAGTTGTTAGTGTGTGCTATACTTGGTGTGATATATAGGGTGGTTCAAGAGGAGTTTTATAGTAGTTAGAGGGGCTTGGAAGTAGCAGTAGTAGGAAAGGAGTGAGGGAGAGATGGGTATCAAAAATGAGAATCAGTGCATTGATTGATAGTTGCATAGGCAATAGCAGCTGCAACAGCAACAGGAAGACCAACAGTAGGCTTAAATTCTTGTTGGTGTATTGTATTCACTGCAATAGGTTGGGTATTAGATTGGTGTAGTGGTGGGTGGTAGTGTGCAAGGGCTTAACATCAGTAGCAATAAGATCATCATTAGTAGCAGCAGCAATACTTGGTGGAGCTCGGGTTGGGAAAACTGAGAGCAGCAGTTATAACATCAATATGAGATAGGGGAGGGGTCTGTGCAAGTCCAGTGTACTAGCAAGGATACCAGTTAAGTTGGGGTTGTTTGATATTGTTGTCGGGGTATGGGCAGTTGGGAATAGGTAGGAGTGCATTAGGAGGGGAAATAAGTAGCTCACTATAACAACATCAGTGAACTACAATCGGGCAAGGGATTGCTAAATTGTTGTATAATTGCAGCAGTGTGCACTCAGAGCTGAGACAACAGCAGTGGAGAAAAGGAGGCCTGGGATAGAGGGAATACTAGGGAGGTAGTTGGTATCTTGAGTACAGAGATATCAGGAATGGAAATTAGATGCTAAGAGTATCAGGTATAGAGTTAAGCAGTGAGGGTAATATTTAGTATTAGTTGGTATCAGTAGGTGAAAGTAGGGTCAAGGAGAGTGTGTTCAAGGGGTGTGTGTCCCCTAGCACCAATAGAAGTTATGCAGTGCGAGTGTGAATCTATCAAGTGTGGGTTCAGGATATTGTGTCTGCGAGTTACAGTATCTTAGATACAGGAGTGTAGTCCTAGTTGTTAAGAGAGGTAACAAGGTAAGGTTAAGTTATGGGTAAGGTATTGTTATAAACTAAGGTAATATGGTATGGAGTAAATGTATATAGGCTATACATGGATGTTAGTAGATAGAGTATCCTAGTAATAACTAATATAACTAATATGGACTAGATTAACTAGTTTTGGTCTAAAAATATGGGTATGACATAATTTTGATCAATATTGAGTAGTTTGACCCTAAAAGTCAACCTTTGACTTTAGTTGACCAATGAGACATAGTATTGACCTAAAAAAAATTATATTTAGTGCATTTTAGCTCATTTATCACTTTATTACACCTAATTGACATATCATTTATATATAAGTGTGTGACACCAGCTCGGATACTGAGTTATACTTGTTGCTCAGGACCACAAGCGAGTACATTCTCTGATAGTTTTCTTATTTGACAGTCTCTATGTTTCATGTATTTAGTATTGAGATATTTGATTCATGACACATGGTCACACGGATTGGTATACGTGGATCATTGTCATGAGATATTATTTTTAAAATTACTCAGTGATCGTCCTGTCGTGATTCGTGATTACTCAGTGATCGTCCTGTCGTGATTCGTGATTCAGTGATTACCGTGATATCTTCATGATTATATAGATCGTGATTATAGTACATGATATTATAGACCGTACATTATGATATACGTATTATAACGTGTCGTGATATGGATCCGTGTATTAGTCGGGGGATGGGGAGATACTAGTGGATATGTGATCATACCTTATAGCACGTATAGCCCGTGATGGATAACAGATCATGTAACTCACGTATGGTCACGCTAGCTACCATTTATTTATATAGCCGTGTTAGGCTCAGCCGATCACATATTTTGCTAATATTTTAAGGCACAAGTTATTATTTCATTTCCCTATTCCCAGCTCAGTACAGTGATGTTCCTTATCATATTGTTCTAAGTTTATTTCCATTGCTTACCATGATTTTATTTCTGTGATATTATCTAGTTCAGTTACTTCCATAATATATTTTCATTACTATTGATGTTTCATAGTTTTTGTCAATTATTGGAACTTCTATTGGGTTGTACTTCGCTCCAATCCTAACTGGATATATTTTTCAGATAATTTATTAGATGACTGGTGTCCTACGCATTACGGGCCACAGGATGGCGAGGCAGGTGAGCATGCACCCGTAGAGCCTCTTGAGATAGTACCACCAGCTGTAGAGACTTAGACTTTTTACTATGAGTTGTATTTGATTTTAGTAGACTTTATGGCATGTATTATTATTTTGAGACGTACGTTGGGATTGGACTTGTATTGAGACTCTTGTATTTCTTTTTACTTCTAATTCATGTCGTGACATTCTTCCTCTAGCTTGATATTGTGATTGAGTATGATTATTATTTATCACACATTATATTGTTCATCCAATTTGAGTTGAGATGACATGACAGGTACCTTATATATATTGTGTGAGATGTGTAGATAGTTATGTTGACCCAAACAGCGTTCTATCGTCGATGTTGCGGTGTAGGCTGGGAGTTGTTCACCACTTGTGCCCTTATTCTTGGTGCGGGCAGTGACACTATCCCTCCCCTCCCCCCCCCCCCCCCCCCCCCCCGCGCGCGCACCTCCTGCAGCGCACGCAAGAGCGCTTCGGCTGCCCTCGCGCACACAGCACGTTCGCGCGCGCACAACTCGCCCGCCCGGACGCGAACCTCCAACCGTGCGCGCCGCGAGCTCCTTGCCCGACGGAGAGGGAGGGGGGAGGGGAGGTGAGGGATAGTTTGCGTTTTTCTTTTCTTTTCTTTTTTTTGGATGGCAGGGGTATGAAGTAAAAAAAAAAATTAATACTTGATAGTATTAAGTTGATGATAAAAAAAATTTAGGGTATCAAGTTAAAATTTAGTCCTTTTTTTTACTGTCACTCACGTTCAAAAATTAAATTTATAGACAAAGTAAGAATTACTTGTGGATATGTTATTATATCTTGTTTTTGAAAATTATTTTTTGTATTTCCAACCACAACCCCAGCCTAACAGCTTCAAACTGATATAATCGAATAAAATAAAGCAGAGATTGAAGGCTATTATATATCCAATGGAATCCATCAGATAACTGGCTTGTTTTAAATCTAACTATTCTTCTTTTCAGATTGATTTGTTTTAGTAGGACTAGACAGACCGTGCCACGTGGTGCCCTCCTCCCGACATTAGCAGGAGGCTGACATCAGATCTTTTTGACCCGGTCAATGGAGAGACGTCACGTGGCCTTTCTAGCTGACCCGCGATTCCTCCTCTCGGTCTGTCTAGTATTTTATTTTCTTTTTTCCTTCTAAGAATAAAATTATTGCTTTAAATGTAAGATAGTTTAATAGACAAATAAATTATGACAGGACTATTTCCCGCCCAACTTGTAGAAAAAATGAATGCAACATGGGAGTGATAAAGCGAAAAGTTAACAAAAGTCCCCACTATGTATTTTCTATTTATAAATGATTAAGACAACAAAGTGCAGGGAAAGCCAGCTGGAGTGTGTTGAATAGTTGGTGAGCAGCTTCAATAAAAAGTAAGCATATATATATATATACAAAGCTATGAGCCTGTGGATGTGGACATGAGAAAGGATCAAAGAATCAACCTTCCCACATGCTAAGGAAGAATTGTGCCACACTTCTTATGTCCACTAGCCACTGGTTTCTGGTCCTCAGAAGTATTTTCGGAGACGACATTAATGGCTCATGTTTGACAAATATCTATGATCTTAACTAAAATTATAAAATCAAGGACGGATTCATTTGCTCACGTATAGATATAACGAGGCATCCATGTTTTTTTTTTAAGGAGTTCTACACTTCTTATTAGGAACGTCAAAAAAAAAAAAAATTTGACAGAACTGTTAAAAAATTTGATAAACATTTTTATTAAAAAAACTGCCAAAAAATTTAACAGTTTTAAAATAGATAATTTTGACATCCTATCTATTGAGAGGACTGTTAAAAACAATATATAAATAATAACATTTGAACTGTCAAAATTTTGACAATTCTATCTATTAGACTTTGACAGTCCTGACAGTCCGAACAACTTTTGTAATGCTACTAAAAAAAATTCCTTAAAGATTGTGAGAACGGGTTAAGTGAGCGAACTGATAGAAGAAAATTCAAGGATAAGTCACAGGCGTATAAAGGCATGGTTGGTAATACAGAGAATGGGGGAGGATTTGCACTTTCAACTGAAAAGTGGATACTATTCAAATTCCAACGGATACTATAGCATTTATTTGCTTAGGGAAGGCCAAATGGAATAGGGACTTACCAAATTGAGGGTTTTAGGTTTTGAGAGACCGAAAATTCTAATCTCTCTTAAATTTAAGATTTTAGGTGGCTGGCACTTCAACTAATTCCTTTAATAATTATCTAAAAAAATTATTAATAAATATAATTATTAAATAGGTAATGTTATTTATTTCTTCAAAGTACTTCTTTAAATTATTTTTTATGTGACAGCTGACGTGACATGTAAAATAGTATTATATGGCATAACAAAATTTAACTAAAAAATTAATCAGACAAATTTTTTAATATTAATATTAATAATAATTTTAATTTAATGCTTAATATTAAATTTTATTTTATTTTTACTTTTAAAATTTGCCATGTTAGCTGTCATATTAACCGTCACATCAGCTGCCACATAATGAAGAATTGTTTGGAGGGACACTTTAGAATAATGAATAACATTATTTTAAGGAATATACTAATTAATATTTTATTAATATTAATTAATTATATTTGTACTATCTTAGTTTATTAAACTGGTTAGTTAATTTATTTATATTTAAGAACTATATTAATTTGTTATATAAATTAATTATAATTTTTTTATTATAATATATATTTTATTTTTTTTATCCTAACAAAACACATTTTATTTTCTACTAGAATAAAACACATGAATACCTATTATATTTTTTAAGATGTAAACTCAAGTCTTTAATGCTTACCGTTTACCAAACAAACTATAATTGATGAATTGCATGTCCTCTCTAATTTAAAGTTTCACGTAGAAAGCAATGGGAGCAAATCAGTTATCTTATATATTCTGTCGTATATTTCTGTCTTATTTTTATTACAAGTGGATTCCAACTAATATTAAAAGAGGAAAAGAAAAAGAGAGAAATATATATATATATATATATATATATAGAACAGAACATTGGATATCAGATTTGTTCTCGAAAGCAATATACAATTTTTCTCGTGACTTGATGTTCTTACTAAGCCGTTGAGTTCTGTCTCTACACTTATCTTAGTTCTGTCTCTACACTTATCATAGTTTTAAAGTACACTTATCTTGTACTTGCACATGGTCTTACTAATCTCTTTTATCTTCATTTTCATTCAAGGACTTTTTGATATTACCTCCTCTTAGATTAGGTATATTGATATTATTTTTATATTAGATTAAAAGTTAAGAATACTTTCCTGAAAGTGTCTTTAAAATTTTTTAACGACACTTTCAAAATTTATCAGATTTTTAACGACACTTTCAGGAAGATATTCTTAACTTTTAATCAAACAGGGGATAATATCAATATATATAATCTAAGAGAGGGGTAATATCAAATAGTCCTTCATTCTAATTGGTTATGTTAGAATTTTTTTTTTATGTAGTTTTACTAACTTAAAACAAAATGTTTGTTTGAAATCTTATTGCTAGGAAGGTTACACAATTCTATTGATAAAATAAAAGGTCAGTACTAGGGGCGAACATTATTCGGTTTTGGACCGAAAATTGAATCGAATCGAATAAAAGTTTTGGTTCAGTTTAAAAACAAATCGGTTCGATTTCGGTTTTGAAAATACTAAATTTTTTTATTCGATTTCGATTTTTGTTTTGATTTCAGTCCAAAACAAAAAAATGAATAATTTTTGTAGTTTATATAGATATTAACCCAAAAAAAAAGTAAATAAACCGAAAAAACAAATAAATTGAATAAACCAAACCGATTAAATTCGGTTCGATTATAGATCATTTCGGTTCGATTTCAGTTTTACTTATTCAGTTTTTGGTTTAATTCGATTTTCAATTATTTGATTCGGTTGAAACTGAATTAACCGAATGTCCACCCCAAGTTAGTACCATTTCGAACTCATGTGGATAAGATGTCAAACATTCTTTCTGAGTGAATTCTTTCTAGTTGGATGAATTTGATTATGCGAAAGAACGATTTTTTTATAATTTATTTTTTAAATTAAACTGGCCGGGTTGGTCAGTGTGCATGATTATGCGAAAGAATGATTTTTTTTATAATTTATTTCGAACATGTTGTACTCTACGAATTTTTCAGAATTTAATATTCAAAATTTTGTGAAATAAATTACATATTCAGAATTTTTTCTCGATACAGTTCCAACGCAAGAAACGGAAATGCATTTGGAGTTCGGAGTTAGGAGATATGGTCATTCGAATTAAAAAAAAAGGCTAATTTTGTGACGAATTTTTGCTATTTTTGGAGGAAAAAAAGATGATTTTTTAATGATAGAAGGAAAAAAGTAAAAAGATTATATATATATATATATATATATATATATATATATATATATATATATATATATATATATATATATATGACTTAATTTATTTATCTTAATAGATAGGGTTTAATTTAAATAGGTAGGCTGGATTTGTTAGGATATGATATGGATAAAGTTGCTTTCCTCGTAAACTTAGAATTATGATTAATTTAAATTGTAGTTTAGATTTATCTAAAAAAATTATAATTGTATTTAAAATTATCTTAGATAATACATATAATCTACACATATATTTTATTTAAATAATCTATATCAAATTCTTATTTATATCTATTAACACTAAATTAGCATCTATCAAATATTAAGTGTATATATAATCCAAATAACTTTAAATAAATATGTAAAATATCATAAAATTCTAGAAAACTTAGAATGGCATTATAAATGCTTATGTTCCTAGGCTTGCAAAATAAATGAAAATTAGTTATTAGCCTATTCCAAAACCAAATAAATTCAAATAAGTTTCAAAAAATTACAAATAAATTACAAAAAATATATTTAAGCATTTTAATCCTAAAATAAATGTTTGGCAGAAAAATATACAAATATGGTCGCACAGTAAATCATGGAAGTCCTAAAAAATTAGGTTTTCTAGGTTTTAATTATCCAAAAATTCTAGAAAAATTGAAAAAAATTATAAAATTGTCTGAAAATGATTATAAATAAGTATTTATATAAGTAATTAAATCAAATAAATTATTTTCTAATTAACCAACAAAATAGTCAAAAGAAATCAAATAATTTAATAAAAAATAATAAAATTAAAAATTAAGGAGTTTACAAAAGGTCGTGCATTGCTCAAAATATCAAATCCATGACAAAGTATATATATATATATATATATATATATATATATATATATATATATATATATATGATTCTATAAATTAATACTTTAATTTTTTTAATCAATTAAATTAAAAAATAAATTAAAAAATATTAAATTATCCATATTCCAAAATGTGGGGGTTTACATATCGGAAGGTGACCAAGAGCGTTCCAGCATTCCAGAAGTTCTCGTGTGGACTTGCTGGATCCTGAGGACAGTTCGTTGTACAGCGCAAATCTTGCCTTGAGTTCCGGTGGTTTTGATCACCCCATCAAGTAGTTTTCTTCTTTGTATTTCTTTTCTTGTTTTCGTTCTTTCTCGTTGTAGCGTCTACGAACATAAAGAGAAGAATGATTTTCTGATTTTTATTGTATTTATATTTTTTTTGAATCGTCAGTTTGTAACCTGTTTCTAGTTTTGTGCTTCTATAGAGTTATGTGTCACTGTAAAAAAAAAATTGTGTGAATTTCAGTGCATCAACTTTTATAGAAACAAACTCTTGTGTGAGTCTCTACTTTGTGGACCTCCTCTACTATAATTTAGCTTTGGGACTAACAATTATTTCATATACAAATTACCAGGTAACTAAATATTGTGTACATGGTGTACATAGAATGGCAAAAACATCACCGAACAACTATTTCTCCATTGATTAAATCGTAAAACCCCATATTACATAAATCTTAATCCATCCAAATCAAATAGTTTTAAAGTCTTTTGAATATGAAGATCTAAACTGAAGGATCATAAACAAAACAAAAAAAAAACTTTCGATTAATTGGAATCTTATATTAAATTAAATCTAACGATTTAGAGTTTCTTAACAAAAACACAAAATTGAATATGAAATTTCAAACTCGTAAATCAAACAAGATAAGCTCTGAAAGCAATTGTTGAATTTGTATGTCCGTTGATTCATAAGATAAAGAACATAAAATATTGCGGAAGCGTACATGAATCTATTGTTTGGCTTGATCGATTTTGTAGCTAACGTCTCTTTATGGAGTTCAATCTTCCAACTTGATACGATCCTTACTGACAAATATGAAACATTTGTCCCTCTCTCTGTTGATGATGATGCACAAGAGAAAAAAAAACCCATCTTTATTGTGGCCGTATAAGTTTGGGACCATAACCCACATATATATATATATATATATATATATATATATATATATATATATATATATATATATATATATATGTTTTACATAATTCTAATTTGATCTCTCATTAAATAGAATTATCTGTATGGTATCTATATATTATTTTCATAATAATTATATCTTAAGCTTATTTTTTAAATTGACCACTTTAATTTGACTTAATTATTTAGATAACACAATACAATTAATTTTACATATTTGATGTCTAATTATTGAATAATTTCAACAAGTAATTGTACGTAGTCAATTGGAAGCAATCTCCTTGTTAGTTCAAACTTCATTGAAATAGAAGATTACCAAGTAATTGTACAGGCATGCAAATATGGACTGAAGGATTCAACGTGTGTATGTTACACCGTACTTAATTTGCCATTAATATAGGTGAAGCCAACCAACAAGAAAAAGAAGAAAAATGCATGTAGTCTTTCAGACTCTGCACATAACAATTTGATGGCAACTTCCGGGACAGGACATGAATGATGCATGCCCATGATGCGCCACCTGCAAGTAATCAATATAATAAATTTATTATAACGATAATATATTTAAATAAATTAAATAAAAGAATAAAAAAATTAAAAAAATTAGAAGAACGAAACGTTCCTGTGACTCTGACAGAAATTGAACATTCCGTCAGTGACACTACGGAGAGTTGGGTGGGGGTTCAATTTCTGTCAAACTTTGAAGGAATAAGCTGAGTTGGTAAAATGCAAGTGTCTTAACCTTGTGGTCGTGGGTTCCACCCACAGCGGACGTTTTCTTTTTTCTCTTTCTTTTTATGTATGATCATAGTTAAATAAGAAGAGAGAGCCTGGGTAATATAAAAACATAATTTTACAATCAGTGACAAACAACAAAATGAATCTAGTTCTTATTTGAGAATCATGAAAAATGAATAATTAATTAGCAATAGTAGAAAAAGAAGAAGAAGAACGTATATATATATATATATATATATATATATATATATATATATATATATATAATTATGATTTTTTATTAATTTTTTAATATTTAGATCATACTTTTTTATATATTAATTTTTAATATTTAAACCATAATTTTTTATATATATAAATCATAATTTTTTACATAATATTAAAATTTTTAAATATATATATATATATATATATATATATATATATATATATATTTCTCACGCTTCTTCTTTTTCTACTATTGCTAATTAATTATTCATTTCATTCTCAAATAAGAACTAGATTTATTTTGTTGTTTGTCACTGATTGTAGACCACAAGGTTATGAGACTTCATTTTACCGACTGAGCTTATTTCTTCAATGTTTGACAAAAAATTTACTATACCACTCACCCCACCCAACTCTCCGCTGGATTTCCGTCAGTGTCACGGACGGAATGTTTAATTTCTGCCAAGAGTCACCGTAATGTTTCGTTCTTCTAAATTTTTTTAAATTTTTATTCTTTTATCTAATTTATTTAATATATTATCGTTATATAAATTTTGAAACGTTATTTTTAAATTTTTAATTATTATTTTATCTAATTTATTTAAATATATTATTGTTATAATAAATTTTCTATATTGATTACTTGCAGGTAGCGCATTATGGACATGCATCATTCATGTCTTGTCCCGAAAGTTGCCATCTAATTGTTAGAGTTGTTTTGGTTTTACTTTGGAAGCAACCCATATGATTCAATAAAGACAACTCTTCTTTTTTTAGTCCCACATAGAAAAGGAGAAGTCATCCATATATTGCTTTACCCCTCTTAGTGGGTATATGAATTTTGTGGGGATGGACTAGATCTCATCCAACCCGCGAACGGGTGCGTGATTTAATGTGCGTTTTTAAGCGTTTATTAGTCGCGCACTTAGCACTTACACGCTTGCGCGCCGCAGAACGGACATAGGTACAAAAGTAATTTCACAATTTATTTTATTTTATTTTTTTATTTTCGTTGGTTTGTTCTGGTGGGTTGCTGGTCTTCCGCGGAACCGTTCTCACGTAATCCCGTTACGGAAAGAGTGAAAAATGTTACGTGAGAGATATATCCAGGACACGATTCTGATATCTTAAAACCAGAATCTGTTTTTTCTCTCTCTCTCTCTCTGTTCGGAACGAAAGAAAAAATCGTACAGAGACGGAAAAGAAAACCACCAGAACCTAAATTCCTCAAAAAACTCCTCCGTCCAATCTCTCTTCTTCGGACAAGGCTGTGATCGTTCGTGGGATTCGCCTCCGGGTGCACGGTGTAGTGGATCGAAGGGATTTGTTGTATCTCGGGAATAGATCGTCAGGAACCCGCTGCACTGTTCGTGGGAGAAAAATTATATTCTAAGGACAGCGTATAACGTGCCTCGAATTCTTTACATATTTTCTGTCTTTAATTTTACATCTTCCAATTTGCATTCTTTAGGAGTTTATCCAACAATCTTAGAATAGAATTTTGTAGCTTCTGTCTACTTTTTATTTTCTGTTTGTGAAATTTTTTATCTGCATGATGAACACCACCGCAGAAGAACTGTCCACCAACATTCATAACTCCTCCAAACCGGAGAAGTTTGATGGTCTGACCTTTAAGAGATGGCAGCGTAGGATGACCTACTGGCTGACTTGCTTGAAACTGTTTAAGGTTCTCAAAGAACCGGAAATCCTACCTGACTTACACGAACCTTTCAGGACCTATGAATTAGAGTCCTACAATGAGACAGACTTTATCTGTCACGGTAAAATTTACAGTTGTCTTTCTGACACGCTCTATGATATATATTGCACTACCTCTACGTCCAGAGAGCTTTGGAAAGCTCTCGATAAAAAATACTCCAATGATCGAGCGGGTTCTGAGATTTACATTGTAGACAGATTTTTAGAGTTTAAAATGGTAGATGAGAAGTCTGTTGTTGAATAGACTAATACCCTTCAGACTATCATACACGAGATGTCTCAGAAATATATGTCATTTGCTGATAAGTTTCTAATTGCTTCCTTCATTAGTAAACTTTTCCCATTCTGGAAAGAATTTGGTTTAAAACTAAAACATAATAAGGAACCCATGTCCTTAGACGACCTGTTCGTATCCTTCCGCATTGAGGAAGCAGGTAGAACTAAAGACAAGGAACCTCTAAGTACTGAATTTGAGACAAAGTTACACATTGTTGAAATCAAGGGAAAGCCTAAGGGCCAACCCCATCAACAGAGGAACAACCCCCATAACAGGAACCCTGCAAAGAAACAGTTTCTTAAGCCAAAAGCTGTGATTGGGAAAGACAACAGATCTAAGCGAGAATGTTATAATTGTCGTAAGCCTTGTCACTTTGCTAGGCAATGCCGCAACAGGAAGAGAATTTCAGAATCCTGATCGTCGAACTCCTGCAGACGCTCATGTTGTTCCACAGGTTCATGTTATCATAGCCGGGATCGAATCTGTCGGTACCGATGATCAGATGTTTGTAACCGTATGTTCTATTTTTGAGTCCTCGTATCAGCCTACTGACTGGTGGGTTGATATAGGGGCAAATGTCCATGTATGCCCTAATATTGATTCTTTTTTCTCCTACTGACAGGTTGAGGAAGGCGAATCAGTAGCTATGGGATACTCGAGTGCTGCCAGAGTGCATGGAAAGGGAAGAGTGAACCTCAAGTTGTCTTCGGGCAAGATCCCTTTGCATAATATGCATAACTTACCGGACGTCAACAAGAACTTAATTTCTGGTTATTTGCTAAATAAACGTGGTTACAAACTTATATTTGAGTCTGATCGAGTTGTAATCTCCCTAAACGGTAACTTTATTGAGAAAGGCTATGTATGCGGGGGTCTGTTTAAACTTTCTGTTGACATGCCTTGCAGTATTTTAAATTCCTGTTTAAATAATATTGCATCTACTTCTACTTTTGATTCGAATGCTCTCTTTTATAATACTGGTAGTTGTGATATTTGGTATGGTCGTTTAGGACATGTTAATTTTAACTCTTTAAAGAGAATGTCTAAGTTGCAATTGATTCCTAAGATTGACATGAGCAGGAATAAAAAATGTGAGATATGTACACAAGCCAAACAGCCCAGAAAATTCTTTTATTATGTTGAAAGGAGTTCTCAGCTATTGGAGCTTATTCACAGCGATATTTGTGAATTGAACGGTATTCTTACTCGTAGTGGTAAACGATATTTTATTACTTTTATAGATAATTATTCAAAATACTGTCATGTTTACTTGCTTAGAACTAAAAATGAAACTTTCAGTAAGTTTGTATCTTTTAAAGCTGAAGTTGAAAACCAGCTTGAAAAGAAAATTAAAATTCTTAGGCCTGATCGTGGGGATGAATACATCTCTTCCGAATTTGACTCTTTTTGTGAATTGCATGACATTATATATGAGGTAACTTCTCCTTATGCTCCTCAACAGAATGGGGTAGCAGAAAGAAAAAATAGAACATTTTTTGATATGATTAATGCTATGTTAGGTAGCTCTGGTTTATCTAATAATTTGTGGAGGGAAGCTCTTCTTTATGCATGTTATATTTTAAATAAAGTTCCTTTCAAAAAGATTGATAAGACCCCTTATGAACTTTGAAAAGATAGAAAATTATCTTTAAAATATTTTAAAGTGTGGGGGTGCCTTGCTAAAGTTTCTGTCCCTCCTACTAAGAAAAAAATTTGGGATCCAAGACCGTAGATTGTGTATTTTTGGGATATGTCCAAAATAGTATTGCTTATAGATTTTTTGTAATTAAGAGAGGTAAATGGGTTGATACAGGGACCCAAGATATTTTATTTTAACATCGCAAAAAATGTCACTAATTCCGCAATTTTTAGTAGTGAATAGATAAAAGAGATATACAATAAAGAAAATACTGGAATAAATACAAGAATGAACAATATGACAATGAACAAGAATACTAATGACTAAGTGTGTGAGTACTAGCTTTAACATGTGATCGGCTTGGGAACTTGCACAAGAAACTTGCACAGGAATAAGGGCAAGGCTAGTCATACGTGCGGTGTAAGACCAACACTCACAGGAAATAAGACATGCAAAAGAAGGGTATGATCACATATCTACACTAAAATACTTCCCACCCCTGACTGGTATAGGGGATCCAACCATGGTACGCTATGCCACATGATTCTCTAGAAAGATAGCGACTCTCCCCGAGAATCAGTGTATGTACAAGATAAACAATGAAACAAGGCTTGCGCAATATACACCATATACCAAGGAATAATATCTCATGATGAGATCCGGATATACCAATCCGTGTAACCATCGTATCAAAAAATTATGGATATCTATACTAGATACAATGAACATAGAGGATATCATAAATGAGAAACTATCAGAGAATATACTCGCCTGAAGTCTGGTGAATAGTCTCACAGATGTCTGATACGGTACCTCGAAGACCTAGATATGGAATACAACATCAATACAGGGTTTCAGAAAGAAAATAAGTTAAACTAGTCAACATCTAGGTCAAAGAGCCGTTTCTAAGTCAAACAGTCAAACTAGGTCAACTCTAAGTCAAACCGGTCAAACTACCTATTTTTATGTTGCATGAGTCTATCTCAAAATATTGGATTTATACACTATAAAACTAGGCCAAACAAGCTAGATCTAGGATACTAAGATACCGTATCTTAGGATACGCAAACAAAAGATAGAAAATAGTATATATACATATCCAAACAATATTAAATATAATAATCCTGATTATAATTACTAAAAGGATACCTTGGTTTTGAACCAACGCAGTATCGCACTACTAAACCCCCATCTTGATACCAAATTTAATAACTTGAGTATCCTCAATACATTGGCATTTACCTTGGTATCTCAAGGTAAATGTGATTCTAATATATATATATAGTAACTACCCAATCTAATGACTAACATATATATAGATACTAACTAAACTAGGTACTAATAATGAGATAGTTAAATAACTAGTTAACTAATCATAGTAACTAGCTTACTACTAAGAGCTAACATTAATAATAACAAGTGTATCACTAACTACTACCCAAATCTAACTATTTCTAACTGTTAGATATACTAATTACCATCTAATATACATTCAATACAAGGATACATATACTACATATACCAACTAATCTAACAAATATATATATACATATCTCTAACTATTAGCTAACTATTAATTGCTAAACATTAATACTAGCTAACTGTGCTCACCTTACTGTTGCTGTTAACTGCTACTGCTGCTGTAAGCTGCTGCTGCCACTGCAGCTTCTGCAAGCTGCTGCTGCCATTGCAGCTTCTGCAAGCTGCAACTGCTGCTGCTTATGCAAGCTGCTGCTGCTATTGCTGCTTCTACAAGCTGTTGTTGCTGCTGCTTCAGCAAGCCGCTGCTTCTACTGCTTATGCAAGCTACTGCTGCTGCTTCTTCGGCAAGCCGCTGCTGCTACTGCTTCTGCAGCTTCTGCAAGCTGCTGCTGCCGCTTCTGCAGCTTTTGCAAGCTGCTGCTGCTACTTCTACAAGTCGAGTCTTTCCCCCCTCTTGCACACACACACAACAAAAATACACATACGTACACATAGATTCCGCTATATATATATATATACATAGATATTGTCATACCCCAGTCCCAAATATCGAGGGACTAGACACGTGGCAATGGCCAGCAGCACACGTTAATGGGCAAACCCAATTTAATGGACCCATCAAGGTATACTTAAGCTGTATAACAACAGTAAGGGTCTATGATACTAATCTCATCCACAAAAATAAATACATCAATAAGAAGTATAAAACAACATCAAGTCTCAATAAAGTATCTCGGGGAACAACCCGATAATATGTCTGATACAGCAGGTCAATAGACAGGAAATAGAAGTCCAACAAACAGAAATAACTGAGTATAATAAACCAGATACTCAGGAGAAATCCTCGGTGATCACCTCATCTTCTGGTTCTAGTACTGCTCCAGTGCCTGCTCCTGTTCCGAACACCTTGGGGGTAGATCTCTTCTGCTAAACCTGGGGACATAATCCGGATCCAAGTCCTCAGGGGACATAGCAAGGTACAAGAATAACTCAAGCCAAATAAATGCAGTATATGAAATGAATCAGCAGGGCAACTATATAGCCAGCTAAGTGATATGCAATATGAGAGCATCACTAGAACTCAGATTGAGACTACAACAAGCTCTGTGTCTGGGAGCCGGTAGCAGTGATATCATGTAGGAGCCTAGCTCGGAGTGGCTATGATACCATAATAATATAATCAACCTATAGCCTATGTGTCTTTCTCCACCCAATGTAATCACACGTCTCATGTCCACGACGTCTCATGTTCATGTCACGCAAGATCATATCTAATGCAGCAAGTCATAATGATAGATAAGCACATGCAATATCTATGTCACGAATCATGTAACCTATACAGAATCACCATAAATATCTCAGGAAGATTCTGTCTCATAAATAGTGTCAGCTGTCATGTGGTATGACGTACTTGATGATGCAAGCACGAGAATGTATAGGGTCTCGATATCCATGTCTAGGTGACGCTACACAACTCCGCGTACGGTGTTGACACCCGAATATTATTCGGACGTTAAGTAATGCCACACGGTCCAAGGTTGAACATTTATATCAGATAAATAAATCAAGAAAATAAAAGAAACAAGTACTGCAAGTATGGCAAGGTACACTTGCCTGGTATTTGGTTTCCAACTACTGCTCTGGTATCGACGAGATCTGCAGGTACTCCTCCCGTTGCTGAAATAAATACTACCATCATGTTCAGAAGATATCAAATAGCTAGAATTGTCTGTCCATAAGTCCAATTTGGATACAGGGGCAAAATTGACCGTTTCTAGTCAAAGTGGGGCCCACATGTGGCACACTTCGCACCGAAAAATGTGCCAGAGATAATATTCTCCAAATTTATCAAAATTAGTGTCTATAATTTTAGTACAACGATACGAACCCAACAAAATATCCAGAACTGGATTCCGATGAGCCGATCACAAAATCGTCCATCAAGTAGAGCCGTGGGGCCCACGACACGAAATTTTATCAACGTTCTCAGAATCGAACCAAACTTGGGTCACAGGACCAAAAAAATGCTAAGAATCCAATGGCATAAGTTTTGTTTCGAGACGACGAGCACACCCGAAGTTACAACGAGTTTCAGAACAGGGCCGATACGGGGCGTTGTCGACGGATACGCATTGATTCTGGTGTGCACGCACATCCAAATCAACTTTTGCAAAATCTCACATGTCCGTATCGACGGCGCACATCTTTTGATAAAGTTTGCATGCGACCAAGTTGCCTCGTTTAGCGGGGCGCATCCAGTTCCGGAAAAAATTAGATTTTAAATAACAAAGTTTTTGGCCATTTTCACCCGCGAATAAATCACAATCTACAACACCATAAATTGAACAAAAATAGGATTTTAAAACTTGGTCATAAGGTCTAAATTACTGTTCAAGTAGATTTTAGAAATAGTTAACAGATTGCACGCAAAACGGTCGTGAACTGGGATATTCGGGACAAATTCTGAATTTTCAGAAATTGGGAATTATTTTTTTGTTTTTGCGTCGCGGTTTACGACCGACACAGGATACGATACCCCGAACGAGTTGCACGAGTTTCGAGGGGGCATGCAATCTACAAGGCTGGGAAGACAGGTACCTTGTTGTTCGAAGGGACGCGACGTGGCGGAGCACGGCGGAGGCGGCACTGTGGCGGTGGTTGTTGGAGAGGTCGTGGGTTGGCAGGGGTCAGAGTCATCGGTGGGTCATCGTCGGAGGTCGGGGTTGTTGAGCCGGTGGCCGGAGCAGCGGGGGGGGTGGATGTGGTTGATGGTGACGGGGGTGTCGTTGGGTTTAAATAGGGAAGGGAGGCTGGAGTGGGGAGAGGGGTCGTGGGGTGGCTGGGCGGAGTCGGGGCCGGTCGTGGGGCGGGGTCGTGGCCGGGAATCGCGGGGGAGATGAGTTTGGGTGATCGGGTTAACGAATAGTGGGTTAGGCGGGTAGGCGGGTCGGGTCCAGACCCGACCCGTTAGGTTCGGGTTTGGGTCGGTCCAGTTTGGTTCGGTTTAAACTCGGTTCAACCCGGTTCAGTCCATTGGGTTTAAGCTGGTTTAATTAAATCCTTGGTATTTAGCTATTTAAAAATAGTTTTTGAGCCCAATAAATTTCAGAAAAATTATATAACATCCAATAATTAATAATACCACCAAAAATATTTTTTTAATATTTTAATACTTAATTTAATATATAAAAATATTCATCCCTGAAGGACTTAATTAAAAATTACCAAAAAATGCAGAAATTTCATTTTTTAAAAAATTTAAAAAAATAGGGTGTTACAATCTACCCACCTTAAAAGAATTACGTTCTCGCAATTAAGAAAATTACCGACAGCAGAGATAACACGGTTGCAAGACATATTGGTTGAAGCACGACACTAGGAGTAAGGAATCATTAACAAGGAAGATCGAGGGTGATGGTTAAGTAGAACACATAGGGAAGAAAAAAATTTCCCTAGGCATTGAGAGGGAAGAATTTTAAGAGTAATGGAATCTGGTTAGAGCAAGGATCAACTACAACTTATGAGAAACTTTAGGTATCAATTATTAACAAGTTCAAAATACTAGGCTCAAGGTTAAAGACATGAACTAACAGGTACGTGCTAAAGCATTACTAGAAATAGATAGCTATGAATAACTTAAATCTTACGCGCATTCGCTAATCTACGAGTCTGTGTGTCCGCCATTATCATCGCAAAAGCTTGTCCGCGTCCTTGTGGCGGTGTCCTCTGTTGTTGCTGGACTTGCTGAAAAAGTGCTGCCTGGGTTGCCAATGGTGGCCTCGGCTGATACCCTCCTGGAGCTGGTGGTATGACTCCTTCAACTCCCGTCTGTGGTGCTTCTAATGCTGGATAGGCTGGCCTCGGTGCTGGTAAGGCTTATCGGTTTACCATTGTTGCTTTCTCTCGACACTTAGGGCATTCCTTGGCTAAATGTTGGTTGGATCCGCAAATTAAACATAATCTCATTTTACGTCTGTACTTGTTCTCAATATGGTCTCGCTTGCCACAATATTGACAGATAGGCAGTGCGTGCGGGGATGCTCTGGGTGGTTGGTACATGTGAGATCTTTTTGCAGCTTCTTCCTGTCTGGCTGGTACTGATGTGAAAGGCTGCTTCAGGCTGGACTCTCTCCTGGTGACGCGCTCCATGCATCGTGCTGCAGCAAGGACGTCCGAGTAAGAAGTATGTACAATAGAACCAATCAGTCTCCGTAGCTCGAAGTTTAGTCCTTCGAAGAACTTTTCAGCCTTCTCCTCTTCTATTAGGATCAGGGTAGGGGCGAAGCGACTCAGACGAATGAACTCCGTATTGTACTCTTCCACTATCATATTATCTTGAGTGAGGTGATTAAACCTGTCCCGAAGTTCCGATCGAGCAATAGATGGAATATACATCTCCTGGAAGAGTCTAGAGAACTCTTCCCAAGTGACTCATTCTGGTCCGAGCCGTGTCTCCTCAGATAGCCACCAGTGATGTGCATTGTCCGTCAACTGCATCCGGACGGCAGTCATCCAACGCTCCCTTGGAAGCTCAGCTACTTTCAATTAATGTTGAGTATTTGTGAGCCACTCATGAACTTCAGTGGGCTCCTTCTTGCCAGAAAAGGTGCAGGGCTTCAGCTGGTAAAAATCGGTGATAGATCCCGTCGACGACCATCGAGCTGGTAGGTTCGCCTGCTCCAGTACGATTACTAGGTTGTTCCTTAAGTTCTCCACCTTGTGACACAGAGTCTCTTGTTGAATCTGCTGTTGGCTTGTATCATTGCATAGAATATTTGAAACATTTGTTACCCGTCCATAGCTTGCCCTTGCGGAAATACGGGCATTGGTGGTGTGAACTGTGGCGGAAGTGGAATGTCATCTCATCGAAATCTTGAGGTATCTTGACTGCTTTGTTGTGCTAATTGACCTCCACCAATTGGTGTCACTTCATCTTCGTGGGTAACCACAACACCTGGTGGTGTTCCTGCAGGAGTCTCGTCGCTTGCTGGTGGATCCATTACTCTACATCCAAAATAAACTATAAGAGGCACACAGAGGAATCAAGGCAGGATGCAAGTCAAGGAACTAATTCAAATCCGATATATAAATCAAGAATGATTCAAGCAAGTGGATGAGATCCTATAACTTATCCTATCCTTGTCGCAGGCTTGCTCGGTCCCTTAGTTGAAACCGAAACATTTTAGTCGTATACCTGCATGGGCCACCACAAAAACTATGTCACGTCCCAGTCCCAAATATCGAGGGACTAGACACGTGACAATGGCCAACAGCACACACTAATGGGCAAACCCAATTTAATGGACCCATCAAGGTATACTTAAGCTATATAACAACAGTAAGGGTCTATGATACTAATCTCATTCACAGAAATAAATATATCAATAAGAAGTATAAAAAAATATCAAGTCTCAATAAAGTATCTCGAGGAACAACCCGATAATATGTCTGATACAGCAGGTCAATAGACAGGAAATAGAAGTCCAACAAATAGAAATAACTGAGTATAATAAACCAGATACTCAGGAGAAATCCTCGGAGATCACCTCGTCTTCTGGTTCTGGTACTGCTCCAGTGCCTGCTCCTGTTCAGTACACCTCGGGGTAGATCTCTTCTGCTAAACCTGGGGACATAATCCGGATCCAAGTCCTCAGGGGACATAGCAAGGTACAAGAATAACTCAAGCCAAATAAATGCAATATATGAAATGAATCAGCAGGGCAACTATATAACCAGCTAAGTGATATGCAATATGAGAGCATCACTAGAACTCAGGTTGAGACTACAACAAGCTCTATGTCTGGGAGCCGGTAGCAGTGATATCATGTAGGAGCCTAGATCGGAGTGGCTACGACACCATAATAATATAATCAACCTGTAGCCTGTGTGTCTCTCCCCACCCAATGTAATCACACGTCTCATGTCCACGACGTCTCATGTCCATGTCACGCAAGATCATATCTAATACAGCAAGTCATAATGATAGCTAAGAACATGCAATATCTATGTCACGAATCATATAACCTATACAGAATCACCATGAATATCTCAGAAAGATTCTGTCTCATAAATAGTATCAGGTGTCCTGTGGTATGACGTACTTGATGATGCAAGCACGAAAATGTATAGGGTCTCGATATCATGTCTAGGTGACGTTACATAACTCCGCGTACGGTGTTGACACCCAAATATTATTCGGACGTTAAGTAATGTCACACGGTCCAAGGTTAAATATTTATATCAGATAAATAAATTAAGAGAATAATATAAACAAGTGTTGCAAGTATGGCAAGGTACACTTGCCTGGTATTTGATTTCCAACTGCTGCTCTGGTATCGACGGGATCTGCAGGTACTCCTACTGTTGCTGAAATAAACACTACAATCATGTTCAAAAGATATCAAATAGCTAGAATTGTTTGTCCATAAGTCCAATTTGGACACAAGGACAAAATTGACCATTTTTTGTCAAAGTAGGGTCCACATGTGGCCCACTTCGCACCGAAAAATGTGCCATAGACAATATTCTCCAAATTCGTCAAAATTAGTGTCTAAAAGTCCATAACAACGATACGAACCCAACAAAATATCCAGAATTGGATTTCGATGAGCCGATCACAAAATCGTCCGTCAAGTGGAGCCGTGGGGCCTACGACACGGGATTTTGTCAACGTTCTCAGAATCGAACCAAACATGGGTCATAGGACCAGAAAAATGCTACGAATTCAATGGCATAAGTTTTGTTTCGAGACGACGAGCACACACAAAGTTACAATGAGTTTCAGAACAAGGCCGATACGGGGCGTTGTCGACAGATATGCGTTGATTTTGGTGTGCACGCACATCCAAATCAACTTCGGCAAAATCTCATACGTATGTATTGATAGCGCGCATCTTTTGGTGAAGTTCACACGCGACCAAGTCACCTCGTTTAGCAGGGCGCACCCAGTTTCGGGAAAAAATAGGTTTTAAATAACCAAATTTTTGGCCATTTTTATCCGCGAATAAATTACAATCTACAACACCATAAATTGAACAAAAATAGGATTTTAAAACTTGGTCATAAGGTCTAAATTACTGTTCAAGTAGATTTTAGAAATAGTTAACAGGTTGCACGCAAATCGGTCGTGAACTGGGGTGTTCGGGACAAATTTTGAATTTTCAGAAATTGGGAATTATTTTTCTATTTTTGTGTCACAGTTTGCGACCGACACAGGACACAATATCCCGAACGAGTTGCACGAGTTTTGAGGGAGTCATGCGATCTTCGTGCAGGATTTGACAGAATGAAAATGTAAACCCCCTGAATTTTCAAAATTTTAAAAACTGGATTTTTCACAATTTTCTAGAATTTTCTGGGAATTTTCTGTAATTTAAAAACAGGGTTTTAATTTTTAAATGATTTTTAATTGATATTAAATAATATTAAAATATTATAAAAATAATATTTTTGGATGTAAAATGAAAAACTGGACTTAGGGCAATTTTTCTGGAATTTATCGGGCCCCGGACCTATTTTTAAATGCCTAAAAAGTATTTTATTATTTATTTAATTAATTAACTGATAATTAATTATTATTTATTATTATTATTAATTTTATTATTTTTATTTTCGGCCCGCGGCCCGTTGGCCCGGCCCGGCCCAGCCCAACCCGGCCCAGCCCCCTGCCTAGCGGGTCGGGTCGGATCCAGCAGACCCGACCCGGACCCGCCACCCGCCCGCACCCTCTCTCCTCCCACGTCGCTCCCCTCCCCACGTCGCGCGCCGCGTCCGGCGCCGCTCCGCCCGCCTCGCGCCGCTCTGGCCGGCCACGCCCCCACGACCCAGCCACCTGGCCGCCTCACCCGGCCACCCCCCCCAGCTCACCGCCCTATATAATCCTCCCCCCCGCCGGCTCCAGCTCCACGAACCGCCACCGCCACCACCCACTCGCCACTGCGCCTCCGTCGACCACCGCCCGCAGCACCCCTCCGCACCTCGCCGCCCTCTTCCTCCCCTCCTCTTCGTCTCCGGCAGCACCACCGGCGGCAACAGCAGCGAGCACAGCAGCGGCCGCAGCAGCTCGAGCCGAGCCGCCTCCGGCCACCGCAGCGCCGACGAGCCCGGCCACCGCCTCGTCGCGCTGCGCCGGTCCCCTCCGCCTCCGCCTGGCCACAGAGCCGCCGCCCTCCGCCGGAGCTCGGCCGCGTGCCCAAGCCCTAACCCTAGCCCTAATTCCCTGTGTCCGGCACGAGTCGGACACGTGTCGGACACAACTCGAACCCCGGTTTTCGGGTCCCCTTCAAGTGCGTGTAACTTTTTGCTCGTAGCTCCGTTTTTGATTCCGCAAATTGCGTTGCGAAGCCTATATGACCCTCTCGGTGTCCGGACAAACTGTTCTGGGCATCGCGTCCTGTGGTGATCGTACACCGCGATCCAAAAACAGGAAAAACCCAGACCCTGTTTCACCCCGGAACCGAGTCCGCCCCGCCAAACGGGACGACTTGGTCGCGCGCGATCTTCACAGACACGAGCGCCTCATCGATACGGATGTGTGGGATTTCGCGGAAGCTGATTCGGGTGTGCGTGCACACCGAAATCGACGCGTATCCGCGGACATCGCCCCGTATCCGCCTTTTCTGTAATTCACCCTAACTTTGTGTACACACGTCGGATTGAGACGAAACTTACGCCATCGGACTCGTAGCGATACGCTGGTCCTGTGGGTCAAGTTTGGTTCGATTCTGAGAACGTTGACGAAATCGCGTGTCGTGGGCCCCACAGGCCCCGCTCGACGGGCGATTTTGTGAACGGCTCATCGAAATTCAAATCTGAAAGTTCCGTTGGGTTCGTATCAGCATTTCTGACCTGTTGACACTAAGTTTGGTGAATTTGGAGACCGTTGACCCGGACACGTTTTTCGGTGCAAAGCGGGCCCACCGGTGGACCCCGTTTTGGCCCGAAACTGCCGTTTCTGCCCTTGTCTCCAAATTGGACCCAAGGACAGGCGTTTCTAGCTGATTGATATTTTTTGGATCTGATGGTGATATTTGTTTCAGCAATCGGAGTACCGCCTGCAATTTCAGCTGAAGTCAGAACCGCAACTGGAACCGGAACCACAGGCAAGTGTACCTTGCCAAACCCTGCAGCTTGCTATTTATTTCTGGACTTAATTATGCAATATTAGGCAAGTAAAGATTACCAATTCTCAGTAATTCTTGACATAGTATTTTACTTAAATTCTTGTGGAATTAATTGTAAACTTGTTATAACTGCTTAACCTAAGAAACGGGTGACGTGCTTAGTGTCCGATCATAGTCGGGTGCCAACTCCGCACGCGGGGTTGTGTAACGTCACATAGACATGGATATCGAGACCCGATAATTCTCGTACTTGTCCTATCAAGTACACCAGAACCCAGGACACTTGACACTATTTCATGAGACAGAGTCTTCCTGAGACATTCGAGGTGATTCTGTATAGGATGCATGGTTATGACCTAGACTTTACATTCTTAGACATTTGATTCATAGATATCAGACTTGCTGCATTAGTTATAATCGTGCGTGATATGGACATGAGACATCGTGGACATGAGACGTGGGATTATATTGGGTGGGGAGAGACACATAGGCTACAGGCTGATATTTTATATAAAACATAGTATATAACATAGTGTAGTTCATAGTTATTGCCGCTACCGGCTCCCCGACACAGAGTTTGTAGTGGCGTCAGCCTGAGTTCTAGTGCTGCTCTCATATTGCATATCACTTAGCTGGATATATAGTTTACCCTGTTGTTTCATTCATTGCTGCTTTGCATATATGTTTGCCTCGTATTCTTCTGTACCTTGTTACGTCCCGCTGAGGACCTGGTTTTGTTCACCAGATATAGCAGAAGAGAACTACCCCGAGGTGTACGGTACCGGAGCACTCCTTGGAGCAGAACAGGGAACAGAGGACGAGATAGTGGCCGAAGACTTCTCTTGAGCACCGGCTTCAGCTATACAGTATTTCCACTTTTCAGTATTTCATTCCTGTTTATTTTTTTCCTTAAATGTAACAGAATAATTCTCGGATTTGTTTCCCGAGATAACTTTATTTGATATTGCATATTTATTTCCATTACATTATTTCTGGCATTTAATCTGTGATTATCTGTTGTGGATGAGATTAGAATAACCTGAGACTTGTAACAAATGCCCTAACTCCTGTTAGACTACAGCTTAAGCATGCCCTGATGGATCCATTAAATTGGGTTGTCCATCGGTGCGTGCTGCTGGCCATTGCCACGCTTCTCCAGTCCCTCGTCATTTTGGGACTGAGGTGTGACATGGTTTTTGTGGTGGCCTATGCAGGTCTACGACTAATTTGTTCGGTTTCAACTTAGGGACCGAACAGGACTGCAATAAGATAGGATAAGTTTTAGGATCTCATCCACTTGCTTGAATCGTTTTTGATCTCTATATCGACTTCAAATAATTTACTTGCATCTTGCCTTGATTCCTGTACGCCTCTTACTAGGTATTTTGGATGCAGGAAAATGGACCCACAAGAATGCAACGAGACTCCCGTCGGAACACCCCAAGCTACAGGTGTCACCTATGACGACGAAGTGACACCAGTCGAAGGAGTTCCACCAACTCAACAGAGCCAGCAGGCAGGTCAACCTACCTCCCGATTCTGACGCGATGACATTCCACCTCCGCCGCAGTTCGTCCCACCAACACCCGTACTCCCACAAGGACAGCCAATTGACGGGCAGCAGATATTCCAAATGATCTATGCGATGATGCAAGCCCAGCAACAAGTCCAACACGAGGCTCAGCGTCGCGAAGCTAACTTCTGGAGGGACAGCATCGTAACTGTACTGGAGCAGGCCAACCTACCAGCTCGACGGCCAACTACAGGCTCAATCACTGACTTCCGCCAACTGAAGCCCCGCACTTTTTCCGGAAAAGAGGAGCCCACAGAAGTTCACGAGTGGCTCACCAACATACGGCATCAACTTGAAGCAGCCGAGCTCCCCCGGGAACGCTGGATGACGGCCGTCCGAATGCAATTGACAGGCAACGCGCACCACTGGTGGTTGTCTGAGGAGGCACGACTCGGACCAGACCGAGTCACTTGGGAAGAGTTCTCCAGACTCTTCCAAGAGATGTACATTCCGGCTATCGCTCGATCAGAACTGCGGGACAAATTTAATCGCCTCACCCAGGACTCTATGACGGTGGAAGAGTACAACGCAGAATTCATTCGTCTGAGCCACTTCGCCCCAACTCTGATCCCGACAGAGGAAGAGAAGGCCGAGAAATTCTTCGACGGACTGAACATTGAGCTGCAGAAACTAATTGGGTCCGTCGCACCAACATCATACTCGGACGTTCTCGCTGCAGCCCGACGCATGGAACGCGTCACCAGGAGAGAGTCTCGCCTCAAGCGGCCAATCACCTCAGCACCAGACAGATCATCACCAGGAGAATCTGCAAAGAGATCTCACACGCACCAGCCACCCAGGACTGCTTCGCAGACCCTTCCTACCTGTCACTACTGCGGCAAGATAGGCCATGTCGAGAGGGACTGCAGACGCAAGTTGGGATTGTGCCTGATTTGCGGCACCAATCAACACATAGCCAAGGACTGTCCCCAGTATCGAGATGGAGCACCAAGGGCAAACCAACCAGCTTTGCCAACACCGAGGCCACCTCTGGCACCTCAGGCGACACTCTTCCAGCAAGCCCAACAGCAGCAGAGGAATCTACCTCAAGGACGAGGGCAAGCTTATGCGCTGACTGTGCAGGACGCTGATGCGAGTAAGTGATTCGTAGTTTTCCGTTTTTGTCTTGTGTAGTTCGTGCCCGTTGGTTCGTGACCTCAGCCCCAACCTAGTAAATTGCAACTTGTAATAATAACCTGGTTTTCATAAAAGTTATAGTTTTAACTAGATTTTCCTGGAAAGTGTAAACTTTTAATTTTTAGGGAAACGGTATTTCCCTAAGTATCTTGTGATGTGTTTCGAACGATACCGTGTCATCTCTGCTGACCGGTTATTCTTTGATTGCGAGGACGCAATCCTCTTAAGGGGGATAGATTGTAAACCCCCTGAATTTTCAAAATTTTAAAAACTGGATTTTTCACAATTTTCTGGAATTTTCTGGAAATTTTCTGTAATTTAAAAACAGGGTTTTAATTTTTAAATGATTTTTAATTGATATTAAACAATATTAAAATATTATAAAAATAATATTTTTGGATGTAAAATGAAAAACTGGACTTAGGACAATTTTTCTGGAATTTATCGGGCCCCGGACCTATTTTTAAATGCCTAAAAAGTATTTTATTATTTATTTAATTAATTATTATTTATTATTATTATTAATTTTATTATTTTTATTTTCGGCCCGCGGCCCGTTGGGCCGGCCCGGCCCAGCCCCCTGCCTAGCGGGTCGGGTCTGATCCAGCAGACCCGACCCGGACCCGCCACCCGCCCGCACCCTCTCTCCTCCCACGTCGCTCCCCTCCCCGCGTCGCGCGCCGCGTCCGGCGCCGCTCCGCCCATCTCGCGCCGCGCTGGCCGGCCACGCCCCCACGACCCAGCCACCTGGCCGCCTCACCCGGCCACCCCCCCAGCTCACCGCCCTATATAATCCTCCCCCCCCCGCCGGCTCCAGATCCACGAACCGCCACCGCCACCACCCACTCGCCGCTGCGCCTCCGTCGACCGCCGCCCGCAGCACCCCTCCGCGCCTCGCCGCCCTCTTCCTCCCCTCCTCTTCGTCTCCGGCAGCACCGCCGGCGGCAACAGCAGCGAGCACAGCAGCGGCCGCAGCAGCTCGAGCCGAGCCGCCTCCGGCCACCGCAGCGCCGACGAGCCCGGCCACCGCCTCGTCGCGCTGCGCCGGTCCCCTCCGCCTCCGCCTCCGCCTGGCCACAGAGCCGCCGCCCTCCGCCGGAGCTCGGCCGCGTGCCCAAGCCCTAACCCTAGCCCTAATTCCCTGTGTCCGACACGAGTCGGACACGTGTCGGACACAACTCGAACCCCGGTTTTCGGGTCCCCTTCAGGTGCGTGTAACTTTTTGCTCGTAGCTCCGTTTTCGATTCCGCAAATTGCGTTGCGAAGCCTGTATGACCCTCTCGGTGTCCGGACAAACTGTTCTGGGCATCGCGTCCTGTGGTGATCGTACACCGCGATCCAAAAACAGGAAAAACCCAGACCCTGTTTCACCCCGGAACCGAGTCCGCCCCGCCAAACGGGACGACTTGGTCGTGCGCGGTCTTCACAGACACGAGCGCCTCGTCGATACGGACGTGTGGAATTTCGCGGAAGCTGATTCGGGTGTGCGTGCACACCGAAATCGACGCGTATCCGCGGACATCGCCCCGTATCCGCCTTTTCTGCAATTCACCCTAACTTTGTGTACACACGTCGGATCGAGACGAAACTTGCGCCATCGGACTCGTAGCGATACGCTGGTCCTGTGGGTCAAGTTTGGTTCGATTCTGAGAACGTTGACGAAATCGCGTGTCGTGGGCCCCACAGGCCCCGCTCGACGGGCGATTTTGTGAACGGCTCATCGGAATTCAAATCTGAAAGTTCCGTTGGGTTGGTATCAGTGTTTCTAACCTGTTGACACTAAGTTTGGTGAATTTGGAGACCGTTGACCAGGACACGTTTTTCGGTGCAAAGCGGGCCCACCGGTGGACCCCGTTTTGGCCCGAAACTGCCGTTTCTGCCCTTGTCTCCAAATTGGACCCAAGGACAGGCGTTTCTAGCTGATTGATATTTTCTGGATCTGATGGTGATATTTGTTTCAGCAATCGGAGTACCGCCTGCAATTTCAGCTGAAGTCAGAACCGCAACTGGAACCGGAACCACAGGCAAGTGTACCTTGCCAAACCCTGCAGCTTGCTATTTATTTCTGGACTTAATTATGCAATATTGGGCAAGTAAAGATTGCCAATTCTCAGTAATTCTTGACATAGTATTTTACTTAAATTCTTGTGGAATTAATTGTAAACTTGTTATAACTGCTTAACCTAAGAAACGGGTGACGTGCTTAGTGTCCGATCATAGTCGGGTGCCAACTCCGCACGCGGGGTTGTGTAACGTCACATAGACATGGATATCGAGACCCAATAATTCTCGTACTTGTCCTATCAAGTACACCAGAACCCAGGACACTTGACACTATTTCATGAGACAGAGTCTTCCTGAGACATTCGAGGTGATTCTGTATAGGATGCATGGTTATGACCTAGACTTTACATTCTTAGACATTTGATTCATAGATATCAGACTTGCTGCATTAGTTATAATCGTGCGTGACATGGACATGAGACATCGTGGACATGAGACGTGGGATTATATTGGGTGGGGAGAGACACATAGGCTACAGGCTGATATTTTATATAAAACATAGTATATAACATAGTGTAGTTCATAGTTATTGCCGCTACCGGCTCCCCGACACAAAGCTTGTAGTGGCGTCAGCCTGAGTTCTAGTGCTGCTCTCATATTGCATATCACTTAGCTGGATATATAGTTTACCCTGTTGTTTCATTCATTGCTGCTTTGCATATATGTTTGGCTCGTATTCTTCTGTACCTTGTTACGTCCCGCTGAGGACCTGGTTTTGTTCACCAGATATAGCAGAAGAGAACTACCCCGAGGTGTACGGTACCGGAGCACTCCTTGGAGCAGAACAGGGAACAGAGGACGAGATAGTGGTCGAAGACTTCTCTTGAGCACCGGCTTCAGCTATACAGTATTTCCACTTTTCAGCATTTCATTCCTGTTTATTTTTTTCCTTAAATGTAACAGAATAATTCTCGAATTTGTTTCCCGAGATAACTTTATTTGATATTGCATATTTATTTCCATTACATTATTTCTGGCATTTAATCTGTGATTATCTGTTGTGGATGAGATTAGAATAACCTGAGACTTGTAACAAATGCCCTAACTCCTGTTAGACTACAGCTTAAGCATGCCCTGATGGATCCATTAAATTGGGTTGTCCATCGGTGCGTGCTGCTGGCCATTGCCACGCTTCTCCAGTCCCTCGTCATTTTGGGACTGGGGCGTGACAGAAAATTGGGTCAATGTACAGAGAGATACAAAGCTGGATAGACAGGTACCTTGCTGTTCGAAGGGACGCGGCGCGGCGGGGCACGACGGAGCGGCGCTGCGGCGGTGATTGCTTGAGAGGTCGTGGGTTGGCGGGGGTCGAAGTCGTCGCCGGGGAGGTCGCCGGAGGTCGGGGTCGTTGAGCTGGTGGCCGGAGCAACGGGGGGGTGGCTGTGGTTGATGGTGACGGGGGTGTCGTCGGGTTTAAATAGGGAAGGGAGGCTGGAGTGAGGAGAGGGGTCGTGGGGTGGCTGGGCAGAGTCGGGGCCGGTCGTGGGGCGGGGTCGTGGCCGGTGGGGCAGGGAGCGGGGCCAGCGGAGGCACGGTCGTGGCCGGGAATCGCGGGGGAGATGAGTTTGGGTGATCGGGTTAACGGGTAGTGGGTTAGGCGGGTAGGCGGGTCGGGTCCAGAACCGACCCGTTAGGTTAGGTTAGGGTTTGGGTCGATCCGGTTTGGTTCGGTTTAAACCCGGTTCAACCCGGTTCAGTCCGATTTAATTGGGTTTAAGCTGATTTAATTAAATCCTTGGTATTTAGCTATTTAAAAATAGTTTTTGAGCCCAATAAATTCCAGAAAAATTATACAACATCCAATAATTAATCATACCCCCAAAAAATATAATTTTTTAAATATTTTAATACTTAATTTAATACATAAAATATTAATCCCTGAAGGACAATTTTTAATAATTAATTAAAAATTACAGAAAAATCCAGAAAATTTATTTTAAAAAAAATTTAAAAAAATAGGGTGTTACAGATATATATATATATATATATATATATATATATATATATATATATATATATATATATATATATATATATATATATATATATACACTTATCAATATACATATATACCCAAGTAATCATACCCTCATCTATACAATGTATATAAATATAACCATACACATATATATAGATATGTACATATACCTATGCACTACTAGATATAGTATTCCATACATATATATATATACATAGCCTCACATACACATATGCCTGTATAGATATAGTATATCTTATATATATATATATATACTTATCAATATATACATATAGATAACATATGAGAACATACACACCAATATACATATATCAACATATATATATATATATATATATATATATATATATATATATATATATATATATATATATATATATATATATATATATACACACACACACACACACAATAGTATTTATATATATCTATATACATATATACATGCCTATATATAGATAATACTTATACATCTACATATGAAAACACATATTACCCATAACTAAGAACAAAGAAAAATTGGATCTAGAATTGAAATGCAACAAACACGTGCAGAGCATCGCACCCGTATCACACTAGATCTATGATACGCTTGCGACACGAGTCCACCACACAACCAAACATATCTCGAAGGACACGAACAAGTCTAATATACTATTTATGAACAATACGAAGAGTCAAACATATATCTACATGTCCGTGTCAAAATATGACATGCACAAAGTCATGTGTCGGAGAAAAAATCCCAAAATCAACACGTATCACTAATTTTGTTGGGATACGACCTACATATATCCAATTGTGGATACGACACTAACACAAACAAACAAACATATGTCAATTGGATCTATAGGACCAATTGACAAACACAACAAGTGTCAATCTCGGAATTCTCCCAAAATTGACACAAAAAGTACCATAACTTTCTCAATAGGCCTCATATGAACTCAATTCCAATTCCTATGGGTAGCCTATGCATATGGGTTAGTTTTTCATGCTTAATTCTCATATTTAGAATTTAATTAAGGAAAAAAACTGAATTGTACCTATTGAAAGATGGATTTCCAATGCAACCTCCAAATTGAATGAAATTGGCCTCCAACTTGTAGATCATTGCTTCTCTTTGTAGATTCTTACTTTCTCCTTCTAGATCCTTGCTCCACTAGTCTCCAATAGTGATTTGAGAAGAAATTGGGATAAAATTTGGTAGGGAAATGATGTGAAAATAACAGAATTTGGTTGAGAGAAATTCTAGATCTAGATTTGAAATAAAAAGAGGAGAGAAAAACTTTTCCTCCCTCTCTAAGTAGGCCGGCCCCCCTTGCCCCTTTCTCAAGCTACTATATAATGTCCATTATACCCCTTAGGGCCTCTCATGAAGAAATAATTAAGGAGGGAATGTTCTAGTCTAATGTAATCATCCTCCTAATCAATGGGCTTCTAGTTGGGCTCAATTCTAACAATTAATACATGTTGGCCCATGAGTCTAAACTAAACTAGTTAGGTCCACTAATACAAGTCTAAAATAATAAACTAACATCTAACAATAATAAAATAATATAATAAATAATTATTTATCATGCAAAATATTTAATTAATTATGTGTAAAAAACCCTCCCTAGAAAATCGTATATACCTCTTTTATTTATTAAGTATTAATTAAATTATAGTAATTAGGTCCAAATAGGAGAAATAGATTTTTAATAATTTTTATGTTAGGTGTTCGGGCACTTAGATGATTTATGGGACCATCAGGAATTTTTCGGATTTTATTTCATGTAGGAGACCCCTTGAGCTGTTGCTAGCCAAACGATGTGCAATACCCTAATCTATAAAATTTTTTATGTGTGAATATATATATATATATATATATATATATATATATATATATATATATATATACAAATATATATATGTGTATATATATATTTAATGAAAGAAAGCAAAAGAAAAATTATTAAAGTAAGTTACTATTCATATTAGTATAATAATAATACTAATAGTAATAATAGTATTAGCTACTTAGGAATCCCTCAGCAACTTATTTCATTGCTTTTCCCATCCACAACAATGAACCCGCCCACTCCTTAGCAATTTCACCCGAGCCCCTCAGCAACTTTGCGTGCAATGAACCCCCTTCAGCCGAAGTAAAACCCGCGGACCCGCCTTCAATTACCCTCTCTCTCTCCTAATATATATAGTATATATATATATATATAATAGCTCTCTAAAATCCTAACCTAAAACTCCAGACTTCCTCTTCCCATCTAGAGCCGTCACCGCAGCCAGAGAAGCCTCCCCAAGCCGTCCAACCATCCCGTCGACGCCGACATCGCGAACTGCAGTCTCCCACTCGAAGCACCTTCGCTCCGGCGTGATTTTCCGTCGACTCGCTCGACCAAACGCTGTTTCCGTTTTCATAGGTATGATCTTCCCTCAACCCTCTCCAATATTTGTTTTATAGTCAACTTCGGAAAACGTGTGCCCCTAGGTGAAAAACAGCGTCCAAAGTTGGACGAGCAGACAGAATTCTGCAATCGCAGAATTCCAGATTGACCACCCATATTGCCGAGTTCGTATCTCCCACCACAGAGATCCGAATTTGGTGATTCTTTTTGATACCTGTAGATTACATGACCTAGTTTATTTTTTGTATTATAACTTTGTGCTTCTAGTCGCTGTGGACAGAATTGTATTCGTCACAAAACTGTGCGCACCCACTTTTTCCGGTTTTCTAAAAGTTGGAGATCGGAGCGCGCCCCGCCAAACGGGACCGCCCCGCCGTGTGCCAAGTGTACCGAATGGTGCACGCTGCATAATCGGACACGAGAAAATTCGTGGAAACTGATTCGGACGCGTGTGCGCGCCGGAATCAGCCCGTATCTGCGGACACATTTCGTGTCGCCACTTTTGTGGAACTCGCGAGTATTTTGTGCAGGCTAGTCAGATTGTGACAAAACTTGCGCCACTGGACTCGTGGTAACGCGCTGGTCCTGTGACCCAAATTTCACACATTTCTGAGATGGTTGACCAGATCGCCAATTGGCGGGCCCCACAGTTGACTTTTTGGACCAAATTTTGTTCGGCTCATCGGAATCCAAATTTGGATATACCGTTGGGTTCGTATTGACATTTAGAGTTGTTTGACCCATAGTTTGTCCCATTTAGAGACTGTTACCCTCGGCACGCTTTTCGGTGCAAAGTGGGCCACACGTGGACCCCACTTTTGCCCGAAATTAACGTTTTGCCCCTGTGTCCAAATTGGACGAAAGGGAAGTGCTTTCTAGCTATTTTGCTTATTTTGGGAACGTTGGTGATATTTATTTCAGCATCCGAAGACATTTGTCCTGTGGACATAGCTTCTGGTCCTGTGTACTGGACATCTGGACGTAATATTTTGCAGCTTCTTGCCAGGCAAGTATACCTTGCCATTGTACTGTTATTTATATTCCATATGTTGCATGCATCTTTATTTTCTGTCTTTAATTCATATATTTTAACTGTTATATAAAATACGCGCGACGGTGACGTCGCGATATGTTTTTATTTATGTATTGTATTGACCTTGTTAATGAGACTACCCCATTATCATGTAGCACCATTAGGTTCATTGGCCGTGACACAGTGGTTACACGAGTGTGAGTCTCATATAGATCACGGACTGCGTGACAGGTCTGGCCTCCTGTACGTATGGGCCGTGCGTTAGGAATAACTGCTGTTAGAAACATTGCATGCTAGTAGACTTGGCAGTTATTAGAGGTCCAGGGACATAGCTTATTGTAGTACGGTGGTCCCATCCTTGTCCTTGTTTGGTTGCAGGATTGGGCTAGGGTACTAAGAATAGGCTATGGACCAAATCGTGTCATGGATGTGACATGCTTAGAGCATGGGGTGGGGAGAACAACAAGTACCGCATTTGAGCTCCTTTACACTTTTTCTGTGAAGCCCGGATTCTCCGCTGGAGATACGGGTGATGATGACCCTTATATATTATGTACTATCAGGCGGGCCACCGGCGTTCAAAAGACGACGTGCCTTTTAGGCCCCTGGCTCTTCAAAAGAGAACCATGCCAAATCCCAGTTTTCAGCCAGATAGCTCACTTGTGGGGAAAGGTGTTCTTAACTGCATTCACATAGATGGTTAGGCGACCCCAATGGATGTTTATTTTCAGTACTTTATTGGCATATGTTTAAGTATACTTGTTATGTCCCTCTGAGGACCTGGTCCGCTGCCAGGTGTGCCTGTTCTTGAGTATTTGCAGGAGCGCAGATTGGAAGGATATAGATGCTTCGTGGATGTCTTCTCTTCGAGCCGTGATTGGTAGCTGGTACTTATATTATTTGAGTGAGTTGTACTTATATTGTATTTACTTTTATTATTTGAGTTGGTAGTGGATTTGTTTCCACCCAACTATCATCCTTAGATACTTCTTATTGAGATCTAGTTTCATAGATACTGGTTATTTATTTCTATATGATTTTGGTGGATGAGATTTAGATTATAACCTGTGACTTGTATTACATTTTATACCACTTGTGGATTTGATATTCATATTACAGCGTACGTGTGGATTTGGTTTCCATACATTGGAGTTGCCATATCCATGCGGCTGGCATGCTTACGTGTCCTAGTCCAACGTATTTTTGGGACTGGGGCGTGACATTATGAAATGACTAAAATACCCTTTACTAGAAAATGTGGTAGTGACAAGTCTACCCTCCTTAAGATAATTTCATCCTCAAAATTCAAAGACAAAAACTACCCCCAGAAAATAACAGAACAGAACAAAGAACAGAACAGAACTATGAAAAAATATACCTCAAAGCACAAACAAATATGGGTAACGCTCTCACATTTTATCCTCTCTCTCCCAAGTAGACTCCCCCGGAGAGTGATGCCTCCATGCGACGCGTACCAAAGGAATAGTCTGGTTTCTCAGAACCTTCTCTCTCCGATCCAGAATCTCAACTGGCTACTCTGGATAGCAAGAGTAGGGCCCACCTCTATCTCCGAGTGATCCAACACGTGACTAGGATCCGCCATGTACCGTCTCAACTGCGACACATGAAATATGTCATGCACTCCCTCCAATGCAGGTGGCAAGTCTAGTCTGTAAGCAACTGCACCGACCCTCTCTAGAATAGTAAAATGTCCGATGAATCGCGGACTAAGCTTCCCGCCTCCACCGAAGCGAATCATGCCTCGTGTCGGAGAAATCCTCAGAAACACCAAACCACCCACCTAGAAAAAAATACCACCTTAAGAACTTAAACTATAACAAACAACCAATACAAGCACAAAATAAAATATAAAACTATACATCAAACTCCAAGGGTCTTCGGTGGCTATCGGTCCAATGCCGCTGTTTGTCCTGCACCACTCGAAGTCTGTCTCTGATTAGCTTAACCTTCTCCGCAGTATCCACAACCATCTCTGGCCCAAGAAAAACTCTCTCTTGTCACGCCCCAGTCCCAAAATATTATGGGACTAAATACGTGGCAATGGCCAGCAGCACACACCGATGGGCAAACCCAATTTAATGGACCCATCAGGGTGTACTTAAGCTGTAAAACAACTATAAAGGTCTATGATACTAATCTCATCCACAACAGATAATCACAAAATAAATGTCAGAATAATTAAGATCAAATATATCCAACAAAACTCAATAAAAAGTCTCAGGGAACAACCCGATAATGAGTTTGATACAGCAGTTCAATAAACAGGAAATAAGAGTCCAATAATAGAAATAACTAAGTATAATAAACCAGATACTCAGGAGAAATACTCGGCGATCACCTCATCCTCTGGTTCTGGTATTGCTCCAACGTCTACTCATGTCCTGTACACCTCAGGGTAGATCTCCTCTGCTAAACCTGGGAACATAATCCAGATTCCAGGTCCTCAGGGGACATAGCAAGGTACAAGAATAACTCAAGCCAAAATAAATACAGTACAATAATAAATGAAATAATAGGGTAAACTATGTAACCAGCTATGTGATATAAAAATAAGAGCATTAATCATACTCAGGCTGAAACTACTATAGGTTCGGTATCGGGAAAATCCATAGCAGCATTTATCTCGAAGGGCCAGTACATGTGCCAAAGCTCTGTGTCAGAGTCTAAGGCACTTCCAGAATAACTTTATATAAAATAATCAGCCTTTAATATGGTAAGAATCTCCCCACACAATGTAATCACACGTCTCATGTCCACGATGTCTCATGTCCATAATACGCAAATCATGACCTCTAACTAATGCAACGAGTCATAATGATACATATGCATATAGAAAATCTATGTCACGAATCCTGTAACCTATACAGAATCACCATGAATAACTCAGAAAGATTTTGTTTTTATGAACAGTGTCAAGTGTCCTACGGTATGACGTACTTGATAATGCAAGCACGAAGATTATAGGGTCGCGATATCAATCTCTAGTGAGGCTACACAACTCTGCATACGGCGTCGACACCCGAATCTTATTTGAACACTAAGCAACGTCACACGGTCCTAAGTTGAACAAATACATTATATAAATAAATCAAAGAGATAATATAAAGCAATTTACTGCAAGTATGATAAGGTACACTTGCCTGGTGCTTGGATTCCAACAGTTGCTCCGGTATTCGTGGGATCTTCAAGTATTCCTCCGGTTGCTGAAATAAATATTACCATCATGCTCATAAGATATGAAATAGCTAAAATTGCCTATCCATAAGGCCAATTTGGACACATGAGCAAAATTGACAGTTTCTAGTCAAAGCGGGGTCCATATGTGGCCCTACTTCGCACCGAAAAATGTGCCAGAGACTAAGTTCTCCAAATTCGTTAAACTTAGTGTCTACAAGTCCAGAACGACGATACGAACCCAACAGAATGTCCAGAACTGGATTCCGATGAGCCGATCACAAAATTGCCCGTCAAGTGGAGCCGTGGGGCCCACGATACAGAATTTTGTCAACGTTCTCAGAATCAAACCTAACTTGGGTCACAGGACCAGCGTATTGCTATGAGTCCGATGGCGTAAGTTTTGTTTTGAAACGACGAGCACACACGAAGTTACAACGAGTTTTAGAACAGGGTCGATACGGGGTGTTGTCGACGGATACGCGTTGATTACGGTGTGCACGCACATCCAAATCAACTTTCGCGAAATCTCACACGTCCGTATTGACGATGTGCACCTTTCGGTAAAATTTGTACACGATCAAGTCGTCTCGTTTAGTGGGGCACACCCAGTTCCGAGAAAAATTAGGTTTTTAAAGACCAAGTTTCGTCTTTTAATTTCGAGGACGAAATTATTTTAAGGAGGGTAGGCTTGTCACTACCCAATTCTAAAAGTAGGATTTTCTTTTTATTTTAATTTGGTAAATTATGTACTGATCATAAATATTTATATTTATATTTAATTAGTTGGATGTTTTTATTTTTATTGGTTGTTTTAGGGTTTTGGCTAATTTGGACTCGTGTCAGACCCTATTGGACCTTGTCAGACCCTTGTCAGACTCAACTCTTGGTGTAGAATAGTTATTTTATCTTTAATTATCTAGCTGGGTTATTTTGGATTAGTTAGATTGGTTTAAGAAACCCTAAACCTAAAACCCTAGTTTGGAAGACTTAAGTTGAGGGTATTGTGGTCTTTGTGTTAGGCTTCTAACCCTAACCCTATTTCTCCTATATGCCCCCCCCCCCCCCTTCCTTTTCATTTCCTTCCACTTTATTTTTCTTCCTCCATTCTCTTTCTTTACTTCTTTCATCTACTTCACTCCAATTCCAAGTATTTTCACCTTCCCTCTCTTCCTCCATTTACTTCTCTCATTAATGCAAATCCTAATCTTCCATTCTTTCTAACCTATGTGTGTAGAGCCTAGATTTGGTATAAAAGCTTGGTTTGGAGGCTTTGTGTGATGAATTCTAGGGTTTTTTGGAGACTTTGGCCTTGGAATTTTAACTCCCAAGAGGTAAACCCTAACTTTCCTCTTAGTGATTACTCTAATATAGTGTAATTAGTTGTTTAGAACCTTCTTAGACCTTAGGACTACCGATGTGATAAAGTTAGAACTTGTTTGGATATGTTTGGAGACTTTCACCTAGGATTTTGTGTCAATTTCGGGTAAAATCCGAGATTGGCCCATTTTTGGTGTTGTCTTAGGTTAGACGGACCTAGGTAGACGTGCATGGGTGTCTTGAGGGTAGGTTCATGTCTCCGTTCGGACACGCGAGGTCGTATCACGGAGTTTTGGGTATTTCGAGCGATTTGAGAGTTTTTCTTCTCCATGGGTTCCACGTGCATGTGGAATTTTGCCACGGACCTAGAATCGGAGAGTTAGCATTTTTGTGAGGTTCTAGACATTGATTAGAACTCGTAGATAAATTTTGGGTCGATTTCGATTAGGTTTGGCGTACGTTTCGCGAGGTATTGCAAGCCGCACTCCAAGTGTTCGTTGAAATGACCAAATGGCCATTTCGGCTTGGTTTCTAGGTTTCGGGCTTGTGCGCGGGTTGGTTTAGCCTTGGAGAGTGTGTATTAGGGTTTTCAAGTTTATATATATATATATATATATATATATATATATATATATATATATATATATATATATATATATATATGTATGTATGTATGTATGTATGTATGTATTTATATGTATATGGGTGAGTGTGTGTGTGTTTGTGTGTAAGTGTGTGTGTGTGTATATATATATATAGGTGTAGGTGTAGGTGTAGGTGTATCTATATATGTATATGATATATATATATATATATATATATATATATATATATATATATATATATATATATATACACTCACACACACTATATATATATATATATATATATATATATATATATATATATATAGTGTGTGTGAGTGTATATATATATATATATATATATATATATATATATATATATATATATATATATATATATATATATATATAGTGTGTGTGTGTGTGTGTGTGTGCGTTTATATATATATGTATGTGTGTAGTGTGTGTGAGTGTTGAGGATGTGAGTGAGTTGGTAGAGAGGAAGAGAGAGTGAGTTGAGAGAGATCGAGAGAGAGTGAGACATATAGAGAGAGAGAGAGAGAGGGAGAGGAAGTAGCAGCAGCAGCAGTAGGTAGCAGCAGCAGCAGCAAGTAGCAGCAGTAGCAGGTAGCAGCAGCAGGTATATATATATATATATATATATATATATATATATATATATATATATATATATATATATATATATATATATATGTTGATAGTGAGATAAGAGAGAAGGGTGAGGTAAGGTATTGGATTTCAATACCTTGAGGTATTGAAGATAAGTTGAGGTATTGCTTATATACTAGGTTATATATATATATATATATATATATATATATATATATATATATATATATATATATATATATTGATGTTTACATATAGTAGTATATATATAAGTATATATATAGATAGTTGGCTAGTTGGTTAGAGTTAGAGAGGGGTAAGGCTAGAGGTATCTCAATACCTTGAGATACTCAAGGTATTAGGTATCGGGGCGAAGTATTGAATTTTTGCCCGTGTATGGGATAAGTGATGCTTATATATATATATATATATATATATTAGGATATATATTAGAGGGTATAGACGGGGTGTATAGCGTAGGTTGATATATCGAATACCGAGGGTATCCCGGTATCTCAAAGAGACGAGTTTGAGGGTTTACTAGCTTAATGAGCTAGTTTTGACCTAGAAATTTAGGGGCACCCTAGTTTGACCTAGAGTTGACCATAATTGCCCCGGTTGACCGCCAAAGTCAACCTTTGACCTAGTTTCGGCCTAGAGTTGACTTTTTGGACCTCGGGTTAACTTTGACCCAGATTTTACCGGTTTGATCCGTTTGACCTAGAACAACCCTAGAAGCTTATTTTTAGTTATTTTTTATCTGTTTAACTCTTTAGAACCCCGTTTAACCTTGCTTTTCGCAATAGGTCTTTGCGACGCCAGTCCGGATCTTGATCCCCACCAGTTGCTCAGGACGTCAAGCGAGTACCTACCTCTGATTGTTTTCATTTCATGATAGCGTATATATTACCTGTTTTGGAACTATTAATACTTGATTCTGACATATTGTTTTATGACCTGGTACTAGTTGGATTCCGTCATGAGATGTTATCCCCTTTACCGTCTTCAGCGGGTACTCTATCACGTGTATTTCATCATGTGCTTCGGGTATTGATTCTCATGTGCTTCATGTGCTTCGTGTGCTCTTGCTTTCATGTGCGCGAGTTATTTATCATGTACGTAGCGTGTCGTGGTTGGATCCAAGAGAATTAGTGGGGGAGGGGAGTAGAAGTTGGTTATGTGATCAAATCCAAACAGTATTCATGTGTATGTCGGTTATGCAAGTCACGCATAACAGAGTTATCGTAGAATAAATCATGTGCAACCCAAGCCGATCACACAACAAACTTGTGCCCAAGGCACTTAGCTAGTATTCCTATTTTCTCACATACAGTTACTTCTCTATTACTTGTATTATTTTCCAGTTGTACATTACAGTTACTTTATCAGTTCTACCATGTATTTACTTTCATGCGCATCTTGTATTCTTTTATATTGCTAGTCATATACACCTTACCATGTATTTGGAGTTGCTTTCAGAGTTATGTACTTCGCTCCAATCCTGACTGGATATATTTTTTCAAAGGATCCTGAGGACTTTTGCCCAACTTAGTACGGGCCAGGTGTCAACGATTGTTGCGAACCTGAGATAGAGGAGGAGCCCGTCCCAGCTGAGGAGTCGCCGCTAGCGCCCTAGTATAGCTAGGTGGGTTTCACTGGGTTTATTTTCAGTTTGTTTTGGATGATGTATTATTTATTTTGCTGATGTGAGATGTTGTAGACTCTTATACTTGGACTGTATATTTTGGATATTGTACTTGCTCTCTTTGGTTCTTTGGTTCTTTTGTTGATATCTTATCGTGCTTTTACTCTTCCCCTAGTTATTGTGATTGAGTTTATGTATATATTGTAATGTTGTCCTCCTTTTGGAGATATTATCTTGACAGGTTATTGTGAGATATAGATAGTTGTGACCTAGACAACGTTCTACTACCGATTCTGTGGTGTAGGCTGGACGTACCCACGACTCATGTCCGATTTTCTGGGTGCGGGTCGTGACAATATGTGACATATAATTTTGGACGCATTTTACTTTCATGTATGATATACTCTTGTACTTTGTAAACCCCCTGAATTTTCATAATTTTCAAAACTGGATTTTTCACAATTTTCTAGATTTTTCTGGGATTTTTCTGTAATTTAAAACAGGGTTTTAAATATTCAATGATTTTTAATTGATATTAAACAGTATTAAAATATTATGAAAATAATATTTTTGGATGTAAAATGAAAAACTGGACTTAGGACAATTTTTCTGGAATTTATCGGACCCCGGACCTATTTTTAAATACCTAAAAACTATTTATTTAATTTATTAATTAATTTTCTGATATTATTTATTATTATTATTGATTTCATTATTTTTATTTTATTTTTATTTTTTCCTCGGCCCGCGGCCCGTTGGGCCGGCCCGGCCCAGACCCAGCCCAACTCCCCACCGGGTCGGGTCGGACCCGCCGCCGCCCGACCCGCACCCGCCGGCCCGACCCGTCCCCACTCTCGTCCCCACGACTCCTCCGCTGCCCGCGTCGTGCGCCGCCCCGCCCGGCGCGCCGCCCGCTCCGGCGGCCACCTCACCCCACGACTTACCTCGCCCCGCCTCCCTCGGCTCGACCCCCCCACCGCCACAGCCTATTTAACCCTCGACCCCCTGGCCGTCGACACCGAACCGCCACCGCCCGCTGCCACCACTCACCGTGCCGACCCCCGCCACCACGACGAGCCCGCCGCCAGCGCCGCCCGCCGCAGCTCCCTCCTCCGCCTCCCCCTTCGTCTCCGGCGCCTTCCCCCACCGCAGCCACAACAGCAGCAGCAGCAGCGGCAGCTCCGCCGCCGTCCACGCGCCGCCGGCGAGCCTCGAGCGCCGCGCCGCCTCGCCGCAGAACCCCGGCCCCCTCCGCCGCAGCCCGGCCGCCCTCAGCCGCCCCTGCCGCCGGCCAGTACACCCCAAGCCCTAACCCTAACCCTAATTCTCGATTCCGTGTCCGACACGAATCGGACACGTGTCGGACACGTGTCGGACACGATTCGATCCGGTTTTTCGGGTCCCCTTCAGGTGCGTGTAACTTTTTATTCGTAGCTCCGTTTTCGATTCCGCAAATTGCGTTGCGAAGCCTGTATGACCCTCTCGGTGTCCGGACAAACTGTTCGGGGCATCGCGTCCTGTGGTGATCGCACACCGCGATCCAAAAAGGGAAAAACCAGACCCCATTTCACCCTAACTTGGTGTACACACGTCGGATCGAGACGAAACTTACGCCATCGGACTCGTAGCAATACGCTGGTCCTGTGAGCCAAGTTTGGTTCGATTCTGAGAACGTTGACGAAATCGCACGTCGTGGGCCCCACAGGCCCCGCTCGACGGGCGATTTTGTGTTCGGCTCATCGGAATCCAATTCTGGAAGTTCCGTTGGGTTCGTATCAGCGTTCCTGACCTGTTGACACTAAGTTTGGTGAATTTGGAGACCTTTGACCCTGACACGTTTTCCGGTGCAAAGCGGGCCCACATGTGGACCCCGTTTTGACCCGAAACTGCCGTTTCTGCCCTTGTCTCCAAATTGGACCCAAGGACAGGCGTTTCTAGCTGATTGATATTTTCTGGATCTGATGGTGATGTTTGTTTCAGCAACCGGAGTACCGCCTGCAATTCTCGCCGAGGTCAGAACTGCAAACCGAACAGGAACCACAGGCAAGTGTACCTCGCCAAAACTTGCAGTCTTGCTAAATAATTCCTGAACTTAGTTATATATCAGAGGGCAAGTAAAGCTTGCCAATTCTCGGATATTTCTGGTTATAGTATTTTACTTGATTTCTTGTAGTCTTATATGTGAACTTGTTTAACTGCTCAACCCAGGACACCTGACACTCTTCATGTGACGGAATTGCCTGAGATATATCTGGTGATCCCGTATAGGTTACATTTTCATGTCATTTCCAGTTTACATGCTTAGATTCTAGCCTGACTCATTGCATTAGTTCAAACTTGCGTGACTGGTACCTGATATATTCTGGAACTGTGACGTGAGATTTCATGGGTGGGGAGAGTGTTGTCATATCAAGGCTGAATATAATATAATATAAATACTTATATCTGGCGGTGCCTTAGACTCTGATACAGAGCTTTGGTTCCTTACTGGCTCCTCGAGAAAATACTGCTATGGTTTCTTCGACACTAATCCTGTAGTAGTCAGCCTGAGTATGACTAAACTCTCACATGCATATCACTAGCTGGTTTATATATTTACCCTGCTGTCTATCTTATTGCTGCACTGCATATATTTTGGCTTGTATTTTCTGTACCTTGTTATGTCCCCTGAGGACCTGGAATGGACTATGTCCCCAGGTATAGCTGCAGAGGACTACCTCGAGGTGTACGGTACAGGAGCACTCCTTGGAGCAGAACAGGGAACAGAGGACGAAGTAGTGGCCGAAGACTTCTCTTGAGCATTGCCTTCAGCTACACAGTATTTCTTTTTCAGCATTTTATTTCCATTCTATGTTTCCTTAAATGTAACAGACTAATTCTCGGATTTGTTCCCGAGATAGCTTATTTGAGATTTCAGTATTCATTTCCATTGCATAATATCTGGCTTTTAATCTGTGACTTTCTGTGGATGAGATTAGAAACACCTGAGACTTGTAACATTCTACTGTTAGACTACAGCTTAAGCATGCCCTGATGGATCCATTAAATTGGGTTGTCCATCAGTGCGTGCTGCTGGCCATTGCTCACGTGCTCAGTCCCTCGTCATTTTGGGACTGGGGCGTGACATACTTGTGTTGTTGGATTGAGATAATAGGATTTGTATGCCTTAGGACTGACGTCATAGCATGCTAGAGTTCACTCATTTGTCTTCTAGAGAACCTTAACACATTGTGGCTTACTTCGGTATTCTGTAAGTATTCTGTAATGTGCGATTGGCCATGTCAGTTCCCGTATTTATCCAGTATTCTAGGAGCGGGGCGTGACAATGAGCCTCCCATCCATGAAATAAGGTTGACTACTGGCGTATTTGATAAATTTATCAACGTCCGCCATAAAATCATCTGTCAAACCAATCATACTCTCATGTCACCGATTGTACATCCACGATCGGTCAACTAAGTATCGACTCATTGTTCAAACCAATTCTGTATGTATGTACCCAATATATTCAAACAACATAGATTAAATACAAGTATCCTAAAACTTAAAGAATAAGGGTATTCTAACTTAGTACTTAATTGTAATAACTAATTATTATTCACACTAGATCGATAAAGTAATTACACCCTACATATTGATACCCCTAGAGCCCTTCCTAGTATTTTCTAAGATGCTAATAATTTACTAATAGTTATTTGTTTCCGATACCAAAAAAATCGATATATGACTGGATGCATTTTTATTACTTGAAATTTGTTTTAATTTCTGAATAAATTCCTCTTCTGCCTATTCGTAAATCCTACATTCTAAACATTTTTAACTTTAATTTTTTTCAAAGCCAACCCATTAGGGTTAATGTTTACCAGCGTATCGTGTCCGTATGCAGCATATCGTGTCCGTGTCCAGCGTATCAAAAAAATACCAAATTATTTATTTATTTTTCTTCGTGTTCGTGTCCAGCGTATCGTGTTTGTACGTGTGTCCAGACCCCCACAATCCAAAGACAATAATTAACCAAATCGAAATGAGGGTTATGAGTACCTTAGCCGGAGGATAAGGCGATCTGAAGGAGACAGAGGGGGTCGGGGGTGGAGGAGGAGGGCTTGAGGGTCGAACGCAGGAGGAGGAGAGGGGGTCGGGGGTCGGTGGAGGAGGAGGAGGAGGAGAGGGTGAGTGAGGGGGAAGGGCTGCCGGAGAGGGGGAGGGGGGGTGGAGGAGGAGGACTTGGGAGTCAGACGCCGGAGGAGGAGGAGGAGGAGGAGGAGGAGGAGAGGGGAGGGGGGTTTGGGGGTCGCCAGAGAGGGGGTCGAGGAGGAGGGGGGCGGGGTCGCTGGAGATGGGGGTCGCCGGAGAGGGGCCGGGGTTGGGGTCGGAGAGACGGAGGCCGGGGTCGGAGAGAGAGAGAGAGAGAGAGAGAGAGAGAGAGAGAGATTGATTGAGAATGGAAAAAAAATGAAACGCGCTATGAAATTTTAAGTCTTCTTAGCAACGGATATTTTCGTCGTTATTCTGTCGCTAAGTAACAGCGACGGATTAGCGACAAACTATTAAAAAATAATATAATTTGTTTACATAAATAAATTAGTCGTAATTATGTCGAAAGTTCGCCACTGACTCAGCGACGGATTACTTTTCGTCGCTGAGATCCATCGCTATTTAACAGTATTTTTGTAGTAATTTGATGAGGGGTCAAATTAGAATTATTTAAAACCTATATATATATATATATATATATATATATATATATATATAGTCCCCAACTTATATGGCCACAATAGAGATGGTTTTCTCTTTTCTCTTTAGCATTTCCATCAACAGAGAGAGGGACAAGGGTTTCATCTTTGTCATTAAGGGTCGTATCAAGTTAAAAAATTGAATCCCATAAAGAGATGTTCATTATAAGATCCATCAAGCCAAACAATAGATTCAGATACGCTTCCACAATATTTTATGTTCTTCATCTCATGAATCAACGGACATACAAATCGGACATACAAATCCGACAGGAACTACTCAACAACTAACTTAATTAGAGAAAAAAAGACCATGAAGTCACATATTTGAACGTACGTACAGGTTTGCTAAAATAATATAATACTTAATTGATGTGATCTAATTAGAAACTTACTAATTTTAAAACAAATTATGTTTCATCTCAAGTTCATCTAACAGTGTAGCACAATGATTCTACAAATTACAAAATCTAAATTATAAGTCTACACACACATGAAATTAACAGACCTCCATCGTGTATTTGTTGAAAGTCCGTGGCAAAAAAAATTGTGAAACGTCTCCGTTATATATATATATATATATATATATATATATATATATATATATATATATATATATATATATATATATATATATATATATATATATATATATATATATATATATTAAGAAGGTAAATATTATAGATAAACGATGATTACAACTAAGATCTATTTTAGATTATAAAATAGGTTATTTGGGATTAAAAATAACTAAGTCAACATCTATATTTCTTTGTATGGTAAAAATAATAAGGAAAAGACCGTCAAAGATTCGTCGATTACGTTCCCTCCATACGTTTCAAACCACCGTTCCAAAAATTATTCTGAGACGGCGGTAACCTCTCATTCTGTTGCCCTTCTGCACTTTAACATCGTTCAAGGTCGCAACAAGAGTTTTGCAGTGCGCATTGCAGGTTTGTCCAAACTTAGTCCTATGTGCGTCCCAACTAGTCCAAGTGATGTCACAAGCGAAGAACAGATGATTTATGAACTCATTCCGATTCCCACATAAGCAACAGTTCATATCCTCGCAGGGAATGTCAAACTTGGTTAGCCTGTCTTTAGTAAGGAGTCTATTCCTGATCATTTTGTATAAGCACATGAACATCTTGACTGCCGTCACTTTGGATATATATATATATATATATATATATATATATATATATATATATATATATGTGTGTGTGTGTGTGTGTACGAACTCGCTATACGTCTCAATCAAATAAACAATAATAAGACAAGTTACAATTACACAAACACAATTAGTTGACAGTTGAGTTACAATTACACAAACACAATCGTGCTAGGCTACACTTTAGACAAGTTACAATTACACAAACACAAAATAAGACCATCTCCAATGGAGATTTTTGAAATTGAATTTATATCATACTTGATATTGTATTTTTTTTTTTTAAAATTAGTTGACAGAATTTTTACATAAACACTATACACACACACAAAAATTTGATAGTTCTCAAATTCTACGGTGATAGAAAATAAAATGATCAATTTAATAATTTTGTTTGAAAGTAAGATAATTTTAAATTCTTAAAAAAAAAAGAGAATTTCTATTAGAAATAAAACCCCTCGTATAAACTATATATCCTATGTTAGCACCACGTAGGATAAAAATTAGAATAGGAACTACTCTCCATCCTATATTAGTGTCAAGTAGAATAAAAATTGAAATAGAAACAACGTTGGAAAAAAAAAATCTAAATATATATATATATATATATATATATATATATATATATATATATATATATATTATAGAAATGAAGGAAATATAATTAGAAACTATAAAGTCACGGAGGCGCACATTTATCTACAACTCAAAGTATTCTTCATTGTCGGTCCATTGTAGGAAAGGGAAGACACAACAGAGGAGGAGAGCAAGTAGAAATCACAAGTGGATTTCTTTTAAAATTCTAGGTATTAAGAAAACACTTGTTTAACTCATGAAATTGTGAATTATTCCTATGCAAAATCAAGAAAAAATCACAAATATTTTGCATACATTACCAATGTTTTGTGTCGTATATGCTTGCTTACATAAATCTTATTGGAGATCGGACACGTCTTGCAAGCATTTCGACACCGTGTCTAAAAACGTCTGCAGCAAAAATTTTAGACCAATCCATCTGAGATAATCAACTCCAGTCTAACGAACACCAAGTACATATAAAGTCAAGTATATGATGATGACTATGTCATCTGGACAAATCCTAAAATTTATAACTCAGGTAAAATTACAAGATTGACAAAATCAATATTGAACCATTTGTCCTAATAGATTCAACACCCTCACCACACTCAAAAAGAAAAGAAAGATATTACAATTGAAATCACTAATAGATTCAACACCCTCACCACACTCAAAAAGAAAAGAAAGAGATTACAATTGAAATCACACACCAACTCGTAGCAATCTTCCTGAGCGAAGGCGACGACTCCTCGATTAGATCTCTTTCTTCCTTATGTCTTGGACGACGAAGTCCTAAGAGCAAAACACGGACTTTCTTTTAAATTTTCTGTGGACGAACACCCCGAATCTCTAACTTGTGCTATACTTTGTGCCTCCACCCTCCTCATATATTTATAGGATAAAAAATTCTATTTTAGGTCATAATAGAATTTTTTAAATAGAAAATCTTAAAATAAGAATCATATTTCACCTAAAATAGTCCAACACCAATTATGAATGTCCAAATATGATCAAATTAATTATTTAATACAAATTTAAAATATAATCAAATCTTACATTTAATGTAGATTTTTAAATTGTATCAATCAAATCTTTAATCATATTTGGATTCTAAAATTTACTAAATTCAGATTGGATCCCAACAAATCTTTTACAAATAATTAAAAGACAATAACAAGAAAAGATATGTTCACAACTTTCATGCCCATAAGAGATTGATCACAATTCTTTCATGTGTGCACCTTTGTTGAGATATTATTGCATCAAAGATTCTTATAGGTGACCCACCCACCAGAAGAGTTTCTAGCAATGGAATAGTATGGTTGAAAAACTTATGCAAGGACATTTTACTTTTGAGTTGTGTCCCCCTTAAGATGCCAAACCTATACATATATTTAGCCAGCCCAAACTCCTTTACTTTGCATTCAAAACATCTACGTCTCAAGCTAATGCAACGCCGTCCCCTTTTTACTTGACACCCCTAATGTTCCAAGCATCGTCTTATTAACTAACTAAAAGCTAGGGTTAACTTTTCAATGGTTGCCGATCAGGACCGGTCCGAGAACTCTTGGGACCTGAAACAAAATACAAAATTTGAAAGTGAAACCTCTTGAACAAATAAATAAATAATATTTAATTTTTCTAAATAAATTTTACTGACGAATACCAATTTTATAAATAAAAAATATTCTTAAAAATTAACAAACAAAATAATAAATAAATAATTGGTTGAGTAGTTTTAGTGTCGTTTTTTCTAACAGTCAAAAAAAAAAATAGAAACAAGATCATTTGGAGACAAAAGAAAAAAAATAACTCCTATAATGATAACAGATATTTGAAAAGAAATTTTTTTTTAATTAATTAATTGGTTTCGTTGTAATAGCTCTCTCAATGCATTTCTTGATCGATAGTTCAAATCTGTTATTGCAATTTTAATTACTAAAGCTTACCATGTATAAGTGGATGTAGACCCCCTTTGAGCTATCTTCCTACTAAAGTCATTACTATGACGTACTACTTAAGTTGGTCTAGAACTTGTTTGGACCTTCCAATTACAAGGACCGACTCGGCTAGTAAATAACATTGGTACCCGTCTAGAGACCTTGTCTATTAAGGAACCTAGGACGGTCGCCCACCCTCTTGACCGACCCTGGTACCAACATGCAGTAGAGAAAAGTACGTTCATCCAGTAGGGGCTAGTCTTCGGTTTCTACCGAATCAAAATAGTCAAAATCGAATAAACCGAACTTCTAAAAATTCAAAACAAAATCGAAACTAACCATAACCGAAATCAAACCGATAATTAATTCAATTTATTTATTCAATTTATTTAATCTGTTTGGTTAGACTATTTTTATTATTTAATAGTCAAACCCCAAATACTGTAGTTAAACTATATTAAAAAATATAATATACATACATTTGTTGTATTTTAAAATTACAACCATAGTTATTAAATTACCAAAGTTGACTTACACATTCATATAATTATTATTTTCAAAATATAGACACAAAATGTACATTCTTAATCATTAAATATACATAAAATTGAAGGCAATTATATAATTGCGTATATCTTATTTGATTTTAGACCGAAACTGAAAACCAAAACTGAATAAATAATTTTAGAATTTTCAAAACTACATAAAAAAAAATTCAAACCGAACCGAATATCTTATTAGATTTGGTTCGGTTCTCGGTCCAAACTCGAATAATGCTCACCCCTACATCCTAGTAGAGGAGATATTTCAAAGATTGTGCCAAAATGCAATTGATAAATCTAACAATGGCAACAATATTAATCCGAAGAGAAACACTCTATAGCTCGACTATCAGCTATGATGACTTGGATTGACAATTATGACTGTTTTATATAGTTGCCATTCATTGAACAAGCAAACAATACCATTGTTAACAAACAGTTTGGTGGATCACTGTTTACAAGACGGAGTACCAGAAATTTCTTATATAATGAGATAATAAACATTGAACTATTTGGAGAAAATGCTGCAACTCATGGGAGAACAAATTCTTTCATGGACACTCAATACTTTGGAAGCTTCTTTGATACCATCAAAAATCTTGTCAACTCCTTGGGATAACATGACTGATATGATTAGTGAACACACCCTCTTGTCACTTCTCACATAAGGAACATCAGAAGAGAAACAAAAAACTTTGACAAAATGAACAAAAGAATGGAAACATAACACTAACAATGGTCAGCAATCTATTCAATTGTAAATGGTCAATAAATCCACTTCACCTGTACTACTATACATAATCAATAATCTAAAATTATTGACGACAATTTTGTATGCAGCCTAACATATGGGAGGAAAGAATCGTTTATGACCAAGTCGCCAAAGTGCTAGGGGTTATATTTAGATTTCACGATCATGCAACTGAAATAACAAAGTCATAACCATATTAAGAACCCCCTTGCTTCTCTCACTTCTGTGAAAAGACTTATAGGACACAACTCTCCTATACAATATTCTAACGGGAGCAAAAGGGAAGGGTATTGGCACCAAGACTCAACCAAAGGTGCCAGACTTCTGTGGTCAATCTTGCTTTTACAGTGAAATTGAGAGAGAAGCAATGATTTAACAGATATCAGGCCCAACAAATCCAATGACCTCAAAAAACCACATTGGACAGAGGAAAGCCTGCCAGAACACCTGGGATTTACATGACTATATATATTATAGATATGATCATCACATACTACTCCCCAAATATTATTACAGCCAGTGGAGCCAGCAGCAAAAACAAAACAAATTGGGCAACCACCTTCGGCGACGATGCTGACGGAATGCTGGTGGGAGCCCGCCCAGCAACTGCTGGTGAAACTGCACTGCTGTTGGGAGACCTCTGCTGCTCATCTGTTGGTAATGGATTCTCAGTTTGGTCGCGTGGTGGCGGATTTAAAGGAACTGTACTGCTGTGGTCAAGATCTCGACCTGTACATGGATTAGGCACACGTATTGTTTGCAATCCCACCTTAACTTGCATTCTACTTCAATTTGTTCATTGTGTAGGTAAAATAAAATTCTACGAACACTAAATTTTCAAAACCAAACTACCTTTCAGCATGATACACACACACACAGGAGGGATCAGGATCCCCACTATTAAGCATTTCCGAATGTCCCCGAAATAGTAGCAATTGGATCTGTTTTTTGGACCATACAGATTAGTTCCTTAACTACCCAACTTCTCGCAAAATTTGAACTAATTTGTAATGTCCCAAAAGACGGATCCAATGGCTGCTATTTCTAAGACATTCGGGAATACTTAATAGCGGAAATCCCGATCCCTCCTAATATATATAGAATGTCTTACAATTGGAATGTGACCACCCGAGCTTCAAATTCTCTCTATCAAAGACCATACGGTATCCCGTCATAAGATTCTCTGCAGTGGTTTGTAATGTTCAAGAGGCAGGCTGAATAGAAAAAAAATATATATGCTTGATAAGGAAGAACTAAGGTTGAAGGATACTCACGCCCAATGGTCCCTAGACTTTCTGGTGATGACTGCAGAGCTAGACAAAATACAACACTTCCTTCCTGCATCAGATTGCATACTGTCAGCTCAAAATTTTACATCCTCTAACTTGTACTATAAGTTCTACTTTCAAGCTTTATCCAGATGAGTGTTTTGTAAGAGCTTTAAGAATAAAATATATAAACCAATAAACCATCAGTGGGAGGCTTTAGAGAGATGCAACGAAATTCATTCTACGGGAACAAGATATGGAATTTAAAATCCTCAATAGGACAATCTAGAACTTGTAGTGTTGGTTAACATTGGTTCTCCAATGATCTCTAAGCCTGCGTCTTTCACCTCTTCTTGTAACCTCCACTTTTCAAAAAAATTTATTATAATTATTTATTTGGATTAATTAATTTCTAATTAGCTAAGGCTATCATAGTACTGCCAGCATGGTTACATCTAACTGCCTACTGGGCAAGTTTCAACTTCAAAGTCACCTGATTTGGCACCAGCCAAAGGAGTAGGAGCAGCAGCTGGGGAACCACCATAACCATGCTCCTACTACTTCTGCAGCTGGGTTCTATAAATGCGGTAGGCAGGTTTTTCTTCTTTCTCTCCCGCTTGTACCTGCCTTTGTGGCACGCCTAAGAAGCTACGTCTATCAGCCTTGCATTAACCAGCTAAGCTACTTGGTCCATTTGATGAGTGGCTGCTAGGGCCACTGACCACAAGATCTAATGTCTACCTACCTGGGTACTGGGATGAATTTCTACCTCGTGGATTGGAGCAGGCCCCACACACGGGGCTGCTTTCTCAAAACCTCTTCCTATTCCGATCCGCACGTTCGCTCTTCCGTCTGTTTTAATTAATCCTAATTAGTATTCAGTATAGGGTTAACTTTGGTTTAGGTTAATGGAGGATTAGTATTGAATTAGGATTAAACTTGGATTAGAAAATATCTAGATATTTTAGTCTCCCGCCTCTTCATGATAATATCTAGGGGTAAAATGGTAATTTTCCTTTTTCCACCTCTTCAAGATTAATATCTTGAATGACTTCCAAGAGAAGCTAACGAACACCACCTCACCCCCACCATTCCCTATAAATGGAAGGCCACCCCTCTTATTCATTCCTTCATTCATTCCACTCCAACTTCATTTTCTTCTCCACTTCATCTTCTCCAAAGTATCTCACCCTTTCCTAAACACCAAACCTCCACAACTATTCCACCACCCAAACATCACCAAAATTCTTCCAAAGGAGGAAACAAGCTTGAGCATCATAGGAGCACCATCAAGGAGGATTTGATTCCCTTCTTCTTCCTACACCATCCATTTTGAGAGGTGGTTATTGGGAGCCTTCCCAATAGGTATGTTACTCTTTCCCCTAATAGAAATTTAGTTTTATATATATATATATATATATATATATATATATATATATATATATGTGTGTGTGTGTGTGTGTGTGTGTGTGTGAGCGCGCGCGAGGATAAGTGCATATATATACTTATGTGTATACAAGCATGTGTGTTAATTAATATAGAAGTGTGTGTTATATACATTTAGAGAGATGTATATACTTATACATGTGTAGATATACATATTGAGAGAGAGATACATGTGTTATATATATATATATATATATATATATATATATATATATATATAGAAGTGTACGTGTGTTAAAGATATAGTGTATGTGTGTTAAATATATATATAGAAGTGTTTATATATATATATATATATATATATATATATATATATAGAGAGAGAGAGAGAGAGAGAGAGAGATGTATATAGAGAGAGAAGAGTGTATATGAGTGTTTTTATATATATATATATATATATATATATATATATATATATATATATTGAGAGGGGTGTGTGTGTGTGTGTGTGTATAAAAAGAGAGAGATATGTAGGTATAGAGGGGTGAGTGTGTGTTTATATATATAAGTGTATCTGTGTGTAGAGAGAGGGAGAGGGGAGAATGCAGGAAAGCAGTGGCAGTAACAGCAGCAGGAGCAGTGCAGCAAGCAGTAGCAGCTGCAGTAGGCGGCAGCAGCAGCAGCAGCTGCTGCAGTGAACAGCAGTAGCAGTAGAGGTAGCACCATCACCCTCATCAATTTGATCAAAAGGATGAGTGTGTATGTGTGTGAGTGAACTAGTGAATGAGTGTATGAGTGAATGTGAGTCAGAGTGATAGTATAAGTATTGGTTACTTGTATCCTAGGTACAAGTGAGTATCTTGGATAGTGAGTGAGAGAGGTAAGTCTTAATAGTAGGGGAGGTACAAGAGAGTGTATCTATGTAAGTTATGTAGGGTATATTAGAGTATAAGTTTAAGTATCAAGATACCAAGATACGAAGACATCGTAAGTGTCAAGATACGAGAGTAAGAAAATACTAAGTGTCAAGGTGTTGGGTTATTCATGAGATGCAAATACTTTTGAGTATGTGTAAGTTAAGGTGTAGGGTAAAATACCAAGGTATTGGAATACCAAAGTATTGAATTAGGATAACTAGAAATCTTATATATAAATGATAATAAGTGTTATACCTACGATATATATATATATAGTGTTATATGCTACTTTGAACTATACAAGACTATATTTTAGTATTAAAATACGTATTATATAGGTATCACAAGAAGGTAGTATTGAACCTAATTGAACATATCAAGATAAAATACACTTGGTATAAGTAATTGACCTAGAGACTCAATAACTAAATAGATAAGTTAAATTTTGATTCCACATCTCATATTGACATTGTAAACTCATAATATAGGTTACTTGGATTTTGGTACGGACTCTGATCCATATCACCTACTCAGGATGACAGGTGAATACATTCTTTGATTGTTTTCAGTATTTAATAGCTTCTATACTTCGTGCTTTTAAGTCATATTTTAATTGATTCTCGTTACGACTTATTCACGGATTGATATTATATAGATTCACTTCAGGATATTTGTTTATTTGTGTGATGCCATTTTGTTCTTGTTGGTTTGCTCCAGTTTATCTAGTTTCATGTTTACATGTTTCTAGATATCACAATATCCAGACCAGAATCCATGAATATTAGTCGGGATGGAGGAAATACGATGTTGATATGTGATATGTCGATCTAGTTGATTTCACCTTAAATACGATGTTGATATGTGATCTGTCGATCTAGTTGATTTCACCTTACATGAATGATTGATAATAATACATTCACGTATGATTATGTCGTACCCTTCTCGAATGATAGCCATCGATGCGAGATGTGCTGTATTTTCAAGATATAACAAATCTAACATGGTATTTTAAATCACTAGAATAGTTCCAGTTTACTTATCATTATCTTGCATGTTGTCACACCACTTTACTGCTTTCTAGGCTGCCTATTTCTCTTTACTTGAGGATAATTGTCCCTTGATGAATATCATCTTGAAAGTACTTAACCTTTGGGGAAGGATGTTAATATGCCTTAACATGTTAAGTACTTTCAAGATGATATTCATCAAGGGACAATTATCCTCAATGATAGGAAATAGAACTTCGAGAATCGTGAAGGCAAAGGTAGTAGAACTAAGGATCAGAAAAATAAATTGGTAGGATTGATGACTAAATTTAGATTATAAGTTCTATAAGGTTGCAACTTATATGAGAAATTGATCAAATAAATAGAAGCACACAAGATTTGAAAATTAATACTAAACATTTGAGGATTCTAAGATTGGTTATAGATGGTTCGAAGAATAAGGTTTAAAAGGCAGGATTATAAAATTTCAAGACTTAGCCACCAATTAAAGAATAGTAGGATTATACTTAAAGATGATATTGAGGGTTGTAAAACAAAACAAATGATGATTTTGAAATTGATGGCCTTATATTTTCATTCTAAATTTCAAGGATAAATGGAAAATATTGATACTAGAAGACATTGACTAATTTATTGGATGGAAACATTGATATACTTAAAGATCTAAATATAGTAGAGTTATAGGGATTGATAGAAACTCATGGATAATGATATCATGGAGGGAAATACATATCCGATAAAGATCTTTTGAAGGACTAAGTTTTAAAACCATCAATTTCTTAGTGATAAATAATGTAGAGTCATAATGAGTAAGAGAATTGATTATCAAAACCGAGGTAAACACATTAGAGTTAAAAAAATTAGGCCCTTGTTGACTAGTAGCATATGCAAGAAAAAGGTACGACAACGACTTCATTATAATCAAGTGAACAAGAGTAAGATTCTTTTTTTCTTGTAGTCATCTTTCTTCATGTTACCTTTGTCCTACTTACATCTATCAACTTGACTACCACCTAGAAATATGTTACTCTAGATCTTGTTTTCCTTTTGAATCTTATTATCCTCCTTACTTTGAATGACCAATAGAAGTACCAAAGTCAGTCTAGTACTAGAATAGAGGAGTTGATTATCATATGGTACTCGAAAAGATAACCTTAGACTTGAGGTAAAATTGATGAGAGAGAGAACATGAAATCCTTGAAATCATGATTTTGAATTGAGGAATTTTTTATTTAGCAACATATTATTGATGGAGAAAATAAGAATTTTGATCAAAAGAATTATATGAAAATTTTAGATAGGTTAAGGAATACAAAAATAATTCGAGGTTAAGAAGAAGAGGCTTGAATTTGAAACTCAAAGATTATAGAACTAGTTAAAGACAGGTTTGAAAATCTTAGAACTTTTATAGATTGAGTAGATATTCTAGAACAATAATTTCAACCAGCTATTTTATCTTCTTGCTAACTCCATTCCTGTATTTATTCATACTAAGACTATAACAATATTTTACCATATCAGTTAGACTATTTTCTGTCTATCCTAGTTATACTATTCTCTAAATTTTAAGATAAGAGGATAGTAATTTAGATGATGAAGTTTAATTTTATTTAGTAGTCATGGTATCTACCTAACTTAGGGGTTAAGTAAATTGGTTAGCTTATATTACAGGACATGTTGTGACCCTTGGGTATTACTTGAGTTAGATATATAGAATAGATTTTGAGTATCCTAAATATTGAGGAATTGAATGGAAAAGAATTTGCATTAGGATAATAAAGTCAAAAGATAAATAAGAAACTTTCAAGTGAATGTTATTTTGAATTAGAGGTATTTTCTAAAGGTCAAAGGACTAAATCTAGATAACACCATGAAGTAAGAGTTATGAAAATAATAAGGAAACTTATGGTAATAAAAATGGTGTAATGGAATTGATAATGAAATCCTATACTAGAAGTATTGAGGATAGACGTGGATATAGCAAGATTATGAGTTTAAATTAAAAGAGAAATTTTAAGAACCTAAGTAAATGAGAGCATTCAAGGTTAATTGAGGAAATGAGATTTTGATCAAACATTGATAAGAGATTTTGAAAATTTTAAGTAGAGTGGTTCTAACTCTGAGTATTGAGAATTGCGGAATAAAAACACATGATTGGAAGATAAAGATTGGAAGTATAACTAGATGATGTACCGTATCCATCGAGACTAAGATACGAGAGGAGGATATGAGTAGTGAAATAGATTGAATTTGAAATAAGGATACAGAATATCTGAGAATAAAGGAGAGCAAACTCCAAAAGATTTTATGGTTATAAAGTTAAAATCGAGAGACTAGATGGATGTAATAGGGGTTACCATATCATGAAACTATATAACTAATATACACTAAAGGTTTTAAGATTTGAATTCTGGGGAATGTGATAATAGGTTATATCTACCTAGGAGAGAGTAGATGAGATGTGTGAGCAGTACCCTATCTTTTAAACCATACCCTATCTTTTAAACCATAAGGTATCACTTCATTAGTGCATGCACCTATCCTTAAATTCCGAGGACGGAATTTTTCTAAAGGGAGTAGATTTGTAACCTCCACTTTCAAATTTTTTTATTATAATTATTTATTTGGATTAATTAATTTCTAATCAGTGATTAGTTAATTAATTCTAATTCGTATTAAGTATAGGGTTAACTTTGGTTTAGGTTAATAGAGGATTAGTATTAGATTAGGATTAAACTTGGATTAGAAAATATCTAGATATTTTAGTCTCCCACCTCCTCATGATAATATCTAGGGGTAAAATGATAATTTTCCTTTTTCCACTTCTTCAAGATTAATATCTTGGATGGCTTCCAAGAGAAGCTTACTAACACCACCTCACCCCCACCATTCCCTACAAATGGAAGGCCACCCCTCTTCTTCATTCCTTCATTCATTCCACTCCAACTTCATTTTCTTCTCCACTTCATCTTCTCCAAAGTATCCCATCCTTTCCTAAACACCAAACCTTCTTCTCCACAACTATTTCACCACCCAAACATCACCAAAATTCTTCCAAAGGAGGAACCAAGCTTGAGGATCATAGGAGGCTAGAAAGGAGCACCATCAAGGAGAATTTGATTCACTTCTTCCTACACCATCCATTTTGAGAGGTGGTTATTGGGAGCCCTTCCCAATAGGTATGTTACTCTTTCCTCTAATAGAAATTCAATTTAGAACTCAAAAGGAAACCCCTATTGGTTAGGAATAGGTTCTACAAAGACTCTAAAATAATGTAGATCTAAAGTTTCCATGGTAGGATAGTTGTCATGGGTTGCTAGTAGTATTAAGACAACCATGTGTTGGTATGATTTCTTCAAAAGAAACTTTTGTCTTTAAAATAGTAATGAAAAATATCATTATGTTCAAAATAGATATTCTAAGAGTTGTGTCAAAGAAATTCATGAAATGCATGGCTAAATAAAAAGCTCCTATATGTATGTTTGTATTTTATATGTTATGAAAAGCTAGTATTTTGAGGTGTTACATTAGAACCTGAGTTATATATTAGATATATATGTATGTATATGTATATATGTGTGTTGCATATATATATATATATATATATATATAAGTGTATGTGCACATGAGAGGATAAGTGCATATATATACTTATGTGTATATAAGTATGTGTTATATATATATATATAGAAGTGTATGTGTGTTAAAGTATATATATATAGAAGTGTGTTTGTTTATATATATATATATATATATATATATATATATATATATATATATATAAAGAGAGTTATATATGTAGGTATAGCGGTGTGTTTATATATATATATATATATATATATATATATATATGTGTGTGTGTGTGTGTGTGTGTGTGTGTGTAGAGAGAGGGAGAGGGGAGAATGCAGGAAAGCAGTGGCACTAACAGCAGCAGGAGCAGTGCAGCAAGCAGTAGCAGCTGCAGTAGGCAGCAGCATCTAGGCAGCAGCAGCTGCCGCAGTGAACAGCAGTAGCAGCTGCAGTGAACAGCAGTAGCAGTAGAGGTAGCACCAGCACCCTCATCAATTTGATCAAAAGGATGTGTGTGTGTGTGTGTGTGTGTGTGAACTAGTGTATGAGTGAATGTGAGTTAGAGTGATAGTTAGTATAAGTATTGGTTAAGAGTATCCTAGGTACAAGTGAGTATCTTGGATAGTGAGTGAGAGAGGTAAGTATTATTAGTAGGGGAGGTACATGAGAGTCTCTATGTAAGTTATGTAGGGTATATTAGAGTCTAAGAGTATCAAGATACCAAGATACGAAGATATCTTAAGTGTCGAGATACAAGAGCAAGAAAATACTAAATTGTCAAGGTGTTGGGTTATTTATGAGATGCAAATACTTTGAGTATGTGTCAAGTTAAGGTGTAGGGTAAAATAACAAGGTATCGGAATACCAAAGTATTGAATTAGGATAACTAGAAATGTTATATATAAAGTATAATAAGTGTTATACCTACGATATATATATATATATATATATATATATATATATATATATGTATGCTACTTTGAACTATATAAAACTATATTTTAGTATTAAAATATTTATTATATTGGTATCACAAGAAGGTAGTATTGAACCCAATTGAACATATCAAGATAAAATACACTTGGTATAAGTAATTGACCTAGAGCAGTGTTCTAAAAATCGGTCTAGGCGGCGCCTAGGCGCCAGGTGGCCGCTCGCCGCACCGAAAACCCCCAATTCGGCCTCCTAGGCGCCTGTTCGGGCCTAGGCGGCGCCTAGGCGGGCCAGTTCGGTCAAGGCAAAAATTTAAAAATTCAAATTTTCAAAATTTGAAATTTGAAATTTCATATTTGAAATTGCAAAAAATATTCAAAAAAAAGTTCAAATGCCAAAAAAAATTCAAATTTCAAAAAAAAAATAAAAGAAATGCAATAGAAATTTAAAATATCAGGAAAAAAAATCTAAATATTAAAAAAAATTCAAAATTTTTTAAAAAATTTAAAACTAAAAATTCAAATTTTCAAAAAAAAAAAAAAATTCCTGTGCAGCCGCCTAGGCGGCCCTTTGGCGCACCGAATCCGCCTAGCGCAATTTATAACATTGACCTAGAGACTCAATAACTAAATAGATAAGTTAGATTTTGATTCCATGTCTTATATTGACATTGTAAACTCATAATATAGGTTACTTGGATTTCGGTACGGACTCTTACACGTATCACCCACTCAGGATGACAGGCGAGTACATTCTCTGATTGTTTTAAATATTTGATAGATTCTATACTTCGTGCTTTAAGTCATATTTTAATTGATTCTCGACACGACTTATTCACGGATTGATATTATATGGATTCACTTCAGGATACGTGTTTACTTGTGTAAGGCCATGTTGTTCTTGTTGGCTTGCTCCAGTTTATCTAGTTGCATGTTTACATGTTTCTAGAGATCACTATATCCATACTAGAATCCATGAATATTAGTCGGGACGGAAAAAATACGATGTTGATATGTGATCTGTCGATCTAGTTGATTTCACCTTACATGAACGATAGCTAATCATACACTCACATATGATTATGCGTACCCTTCTCGAATGATAGCCATCGATGTGAGATGTGTAGTATTTCCAAGCGATCACAAATCTAACATAGTATTTTAAATCACTAGAATAGTTCCAGTTTACTTATCATTACCGTGCATGTTGTCACACCACTTTACTGCTTTCTAGACTGCCTATTTCTCTTTACCTGTGACATACATGATTCCAGTCTTTCTAGTTATCTTATTTTTACATATACTTAACATGTCTTATAGCTTCTATCATATATTGGAACTGCTCTCATTTATGTACTTTCGCTCCAATCATGACATGGATACGTTAAAAAAATTTGGAGATGACATCGAGAACATGTGCTCTACATACTACGAGCCCCAAGAGGACTACACAGCTGAGTTAGATCCTGCCCATCAGGAGTGATCGCAGTAGAGATCCAGACTGTGACCCTCTAGTTATCTAGTTAGCTAGTTTCCCTATTTTAGCTTTTGTCCGGATTTTGTCTCCGGTAGTCTACTATCTTATGTAATACTTTTGGATCTAGACTCTTTGAAGTTGTTTGACTTCAACTATGAAACTTGATATTTATGTCTTAATGTTCGTATTGTTCTTTCTGGTATTATCTTCCTTAGAAATGTGATTTGAGTACTATATTTTATATCATTTATAAATTGCGTGAGTTGTTGGATATTTGTGAGTTACCAGACAGCGTTCTACCGCCGACACTGCGGCGTAGGCTGGACGTACCCACGTATTCGTGTCTGAATATCGGGTGCGGGTCGCGACACTTCTCCTTAAGATGCAAGAGAGAGTTCTGAAAGTTCCCACCCCTTGTACAGTGTATGCAAGATAGACAAACTGGATAAAAGAAAATTAGTGATGACAATGGATGTGGCATCCTAATAAATTGTGAGGTGTGCGGACTTGGCCTTGATGAGCAAGAGGCGATACTGCAAATAGTCAGTATATAACTGTTCTGAACATAGATTATTAAATCTCTAATTATTCTGGACATCAAGAGCTTTATCATGAAAAAGAACGGGTGGTAATAATTTAGGGCAAATATTATTATGTTGGGTTGGTTGGCCTAGGTTAGGGTTTGTAGAACCCAAACTGAGATTCTGCACAAATCCAAACTGCTCGACTTGAATCCCTAGGCAACGTTATAGCCAGATACCGTCAACCACCTCCCTCATCTATCTCTTAGTGACTGTTCAGACTCACCTTAGAGATCCATCTCTTGCATTTGGTGGTCAAGAATTGCCTTCAAAATCTGGTAAGCTAATTGTCAGGGTTGACAAACCCAAGACCTGACAGGAACACCCACGTCATCACCTGCAAATGTCGTTGCAAGCTCCAACTAGCCTTTCAGCATCTCATCTACGTTTCTATCAACCTATGGTCTCTCTCCTAGAGTAACGTACAAAAAAAAAAAGATGAAAGCTTATCTATGATAGGGTGCAAAACAGCAGTAAGAGGTTGCCAATGAGATTGCTAGAGAATGAATTTGATAAGGCCAGGGCAAGGAGATATAAGATTTATTTATCTACATTTTTGTCTTAATAAATGGTTTAGACAACAACTTGATGGCAGGGAATAAACTACAAGTAATAACATTAGGGAACATTCTTAATTAAATCCCAATAGATGGTGGTTGATGTATATACTGTTGTATTTAACTACCAATCAATAATACTTTTAGCTGTTCCAACTCGCAACAAATAGTTTCAATTACTAGTTTGCTCTGAGTAAATAAACAGTGAAAATGTGTTCGTTCGAATACCGACTTGCCTATAGTTATGCCCATTTTATTTCAAACAGATGCTGTTTAGATGGTTCACTTCAGTATTTTGGTTTTGGCCACAAAAAACCGTTCACACAAGCGCGCGTGCACACATAACAACACTATTAAGTATGAGAGCTGTAAATTAGCATCTGATGGTTGTAAGGAAAGAATCTCCAAAGTAACAAACAGATAACTACTAGGCTTTCCAGTGCTCAACTTTTGGAACCTTAATGGCCTACATCTCCTAATCATTAATATTCTACAACTATTTGACATAAACCACCAGATTGGCAAATGACAATTTTAGGTGAATGTTAAGTTTTTTTTCCACGTAAGATGGCCAAATCAATAACAAGAAGCTAAAACAATGACTAAACTATGTGTAACCCAAAATTAATTCCCCTAGACTTATGCAGGAAAGATACTAGAATATCATTTGCCTCTAGAAGTAAATATCAACCGCGAAAATGAATGTGATGTTAAGTGCATGAAACAATATTTTCAGATATGATGCATTTAGTGAAGAACAATTGCATTTGCCACAATATAGCCCCCTTCTCCTGGTCATTATACCAAGAGCTGGAAAGCAGAGCTTTAAAATTAACACAATCCTACTACACACCTCTTTACTAGAGAGCAAAAGGATTGGATTGGTGACCACAAAGCTCCTGTTCACGGCCAACTTTAATGTCAAGGTTGGCACCTCAGGCATCTTTAAGGGGCTGTTATTAACAATAAGAAACTTGTGAGTGATGAAACCTAACACAGCATCACAATTCATACACAGGAATTTACCTTGCTTTGTAACAATATTCCCAATCCAATTCATCAGAGAATATCCTTGAAGCATTTACTTGCCTGTCAAACTAGATATCATAAAGACAAGTAAGTTTCTATATGGTATTTGACATGTGACAATGCTTCAGGACAGATGTACCTCAAGGGTGACTCTCTTGTAAACATCATCAGGAAGAAAGGTGAATGATGAGCCACTATCAACTAATGCTTGAAAGTTGTTTTTCCCAGGACACGAATTTTTAATGCAAAACCCCTCCACCTCAATGATGTAGGTAAGGCTGAATGTGAACAAGGGGCAGAATGTCAACGAAATCAACTCAAGCTATTAGAATACTAAACTTTAGATGGCAGTTTATGCGTGAAATAAATGAAGTCACCTAACTGATACATAAAAAACAAAACAGAGGCTTTTGATAACAAGTTAAAATGTCCCCTGCTTCTTTATCTCCTTCCTTTCTAACAAGGAATGGCAAGATTAATTCTCTACATATGCTAGTGTAAGAAAAACAGTGATGTCCAAGATCCTATTTTACATTAAAGAATTCTAGAAGTAAAAGTCCATCCATGTACATAATATCATATAATGATAATTCTTCAAGTTATAAATGGTTGAAATAGTAGTGCTTTTGGAGTGATTTGATCACAGGATACACCCTTTAAGTTGAAAGGAAAATTCTATAAGATCAGCCATTTACAACCAGAGTGTTGGGACTAAAGAAACATGTCCAGGAAATAACCGGAGTTGGGACTAAAGAAACATGTCCAGGAAATAACCGTAGTTGAAATAAGAATGCTTCATTGATAGATATGATGAAGAATGGTAGCTTTGTGGGAAGTTGGAGGTGGCACCAATTGAGAATAAGATGAGAGAAAATTGTACTCATCCAGTCTGGACAGGTGCAATGCAGACCAATAGTGTCACCAGTTTGGAGTCAAAGATATTAGTTAAAGCAACTGCTCGAACTATGGGTAGGCCTAAAAGCAAGAAGATGGATTTTGTTAATGCTAGAGAGACATTTGCCCTTAAAAGGCGTTGAATGGAAGAAAAGGATTGAAATAGTTGTCCCAAATATTCTGGAATAAAGGCTCTGTGGTTTTTGTTGTTAATGTAGACATCAAGATAGCAAGGCGTGGTTCACTAGCTGCTGTTCAGTAAGATACACTATTTGCAATTATAACATGGAGAAAACAAGGGACAAATAGCAGACCCCCAAATTTTGGGCTAAAGGGTTTATTGTAGTTGATGTTCTTGTTTCTGTTGCTGCTACCGCTGGCATTGTTATTGTTCTTGTAGTGAACATATATGAGAAATGATAACCATTAAAAGAAAGTATACCAATTTGTAGCATCAACTTTCATTAGTGTAGAGTACAAAAGGGTTACGCAAGTGGTCTTAAAACATGGTATAGGATAGGTATTGGTCTCTCCTTTAGGAATATGAGTATGATATTTGTAGTTTTGGGCCTCTTTGCGGTCATCCATGGTTTTGGACGCCCTTACGGGAAATAATAACTATTAGAATTCTATTAAAATATAAGAAATGAATGTTTCGTTGTCTCGCTGTTCAATTGATAGCTAGGAAAGAAGTATGGGGTAGTTTAAAATTGGAATAAGCATTTACTTAGAAATTAAGTATGTTGTTCTATGTCGGCTTTAGTGGATGATGTCATGATTTCTGTGGAAGTGTAACATAATAATCGCATAGCTTCACAGCCAACTTATCGTTTATAAACTTGTTAGCAGTTCTAAAACATGAAAAATTGAAGTAAACCCACATTAAGTACACATTCTAGGAAATTTAAACAAAAAACTATACAAAGCTCAGCAAATTCAAGCCAAATACAAAACTTTTCCAGTTTTGAAAAAATTATGACAATTACGGAAAAATGGAACTTTTTGTAACTTTCAGCCAGTTCTTGGGAATACCAGACCTGCAATCATCTGATACTCGTCAAGGCAATACCGGCTCTAGAAGTTCCAGAACAGATCGGGTTAAATGCAATAAGATACAGCCGATAACAATTGGTATTGGCTGATCTTAAATCTTGGGTTATGAAGATTCTAGAAGAAAAAAATATCTAGACAGAGAACTGAAGTACAACAAATAAAAAAGTTGTACGTGCTATGCAAGATGTCAAAACCAGATAAAACTCCCCAAAAAGAAGGTTGGGCATCTATATTGGGCAACAAATGCACCAAAGAAGAAAAGAATCTGATAAGTTCGTGGACACTTACTATTTTCCTTCCCAAGGTACAAAAGGAGTAGACTGTTGGGCCGGGAGCCCTTGGTCCCCAAAGAGAATTCTCCCTGAATCATCATCTCGGAAGCACATTGAGAAAGAATTCTGCACCAATCCAGATCTTGCAAGGATGCTTGGAACTGAGATGTTCCCGAATCCAAGACCAAGAAGACCATCAGGAGCTATTCCGTCCAAATAGCCACCACTTTGCCTCTTGCCACAGCTGCATCCAGGGGATGACAAACTTTTATAGAGTACATGTAGGAGCAATATAAAAAAGCAGAAAACTTATCAACATGAGCAACATATGATGCATACCCTATAATGACTGGGGCATGCACTGATATGCGCTCTTCACCGGATGCCAAGTACAGCGTATCCTCCACCAACAATCCTGAACTGGATGTGTTTTCTGAATAGTAGTTGACAGTGTATGGACATGCCTGCTTCGGGTTGTTGCAGCTACCTGAAGAACATAGCTCATGATTGCAAGGAAGATGTCTACTGGTTCTTGATTCTGCTGGTCGGTACATGCCAAGATCCTTATCCTGCACAATAAATGCTCCAAACACCAGGGAGCACCTGCCAATCAATCATCGGAAATAAGTGCAAAAACTGCTGTCATATTATAGCAGAATAGCATCCTTTGTATTCAAGGGATTAAACTTTAGAGAGGTTATTAACAAAGCTAGAATGCCTTTATGCAATATTAAAACATACATGTGATGGCTTTATGTTAAAGAGATGAACTGTGAGTACTTACCTAATGACCAATTCCGCTCTATTTCAAGAAATATACAACACTAATTGAAGTTAAGATTGTAACAAAAGAACATGTTCTTACCAAAGGCAAAGAGGCATAATTACAATGAGTTTTGTAAGTTTATGTTAAGTTATACAACTGAGAACAATGGGGAAGATGGTTGTAATGCATCACATACACACACACACGGTGCCTAATTAGAGGATTGTTACAAGATTATAACAAATTATATGCATAATTTAATAGGTGAACATAATATTGGCTAGAAAACATTTTTGGAAAGCATGAAAATAAAAGTAAACCAAGTCAAATACACAAACCAGCTAGTTTCTAACAAAAAAAATATAAAGTCAGCCAAGTATGGCTGTTGTTAAGAAGTTTGGCCGTTTTGGGTCAATCTTGGAAGAATTTTGGACAATTTTGCCATCTCCACGCCAAGTTTGATCAGTTTTGAACCATAACAGACATGAAAATTTCCGTAACTTTGCAATATTAGCTAATACACTAGGTATCAGCCACCACCAATTTTATTGTGCAAATTTGGATTGGGACAGCCTTACATATCGGTTTCGGGCGATTTTTTTAAACCTTGTTATGAGCTTGACCCAAGGCCAGTTGCCAAATGATCATAGTATGGACCGATTAATCAAAATTACTCGCACACTTGCAAATTCCTAATTTGCAACATGTTTAATAGTATTAATCATCCAATTACTCAGTTGAATAAACACCATGAAATCTAATCTTAGAATGCTACATAGTGCAGCTGACTGCAGAAAGCATTCGATCGACCAGTTATTTCTCAATACATAGGCACAAAATTTAAAATATGTTAAACATCAACTCAGAAAGCAAAGATGGCATCCAAGCTCTACTAGACTCATACAACAGCATAAGAAGTTTCCAATTTGTGATAATAATAAATAAATAAATAAATAAAGTCACGGGGGATAAAACTCCCTGATAAGATATTATCCCAAAAGTCAGACCTGACCTGCCTATAGGCCAAGTTTGGATTTGACTAGACCAACCTTAAATCCTATCTGCCACATATATACTCCAATGCTTCGTAGACTGGATATGTAATAGAGGAAACCACTTTGAGCTATGTCCTATTCTTGTTCCCAAAACACTTAGTCAAATGGAAACTTATTACGAGCTCAACCACCAACCAAGCAGATACCGTGGGTTCTTCACTAACATCCTAAACTGGAAATTATGGTGTGATGAGATATAGAGGATTGAAGTTGCTCATTAAGATAGAATGAACAAATTGAAAGCCAAGTATTTATAACCATCCTCTAGACAGTAAACAATCAAAGCTTCCATTCAAATACTCCTCATAACTAATACATGAACCTTGGCTTTATGTGATATATGAAAGAAAGATGAGCTCCAAAGTCCATACCCTAAATAATGATAATACAAGAAACAGCAATCAGAATCCATATCACTAATGGAGAGTTAAAATTTTATAATCAACTAGGTTAGTGGTGTCTGATTGGTTAGAGACTGCAGTTGCATCACTATCGTTGCATTGTCATCATCATCCAAAACTTCTACCATAAAAGTGGGATAGGCTTTGAAGCACGATAGAGCTCCACAAAAGAATTCACAATATTTTTTATGATCGGCTGTCAACGTGACTTTGAATGCAATTTGTCGTTAACAAAGCAACAAAACTAAAGAAATACAAGCTTTGTAAATTATCCTAATGGGATGAAGCCCACTTAGATCTGATCATCAGTAGAGTAGATATATCACATATTTGTCTCAATGCAGCAATGTTCTAGATCTTCTAAGCAAGGTTCAAAGTATCGGTATCGGAATCGGTATCGGTCCATTCCTATGAGTATCGGGATCGGCGGTATCGGTAGTATCGGCGGTTTCGGATCGGAGGATCGAATTTTTTGGTATCGGAAAGCAAAAAACTATTAGTAAATTATTAACATTTTAGAAAATATATTTTATACATTTATGCATAATTTAAAGTATTTACAGTGTTGTTTCTTAGTATTTTTGAAATTGAATGAAATAGTAGTCACCCTTGTCGATTAATTTATATGCGATAGATAACTTTTCCTCTTTTATATGCTTTTACAACCTTATTATGCTTTTACACCCTTGCTAATTGGTCTTTTTAATTCAATTTTCTTTGCCGAATTGACCGGAAAAGAGACCTCTAATGTCGGTACCACTCAGTATCGGGTATCGGTCGGTATCGGATCGGGACATGCCAAACGGTATCGGTATCGGCCGTATCGGATCGGTATCGGCCGATACTTCAAACTATGCTTCTAAGTTGCCTCTCTAGAAGGTTACTTCTGAATGTATTCTAATTGAATCTTCAAGTTCCGTCCATGATCGTGAAATCATAATCTGACAATCTGGAATCTGGAATCTCTTTGAAGTGTCTCATGCTTTGAGCTCTTTCGCATGGATTACTGTACTATAAAGAGTTAAAAAGCAATATAAATGCATGGTCAATCACACAAGCATCTATGATTCAACTGCATATTATGGCCACTACAAACTAGGGAATATAAATGATAATAAATAATGTGTTGGGACATCAATTGGCAAACCATATGTTTGTTTCCAAAACCATAACTTTGGGTTGATTTGTGACTTCTGGGCACTTGTTGCATATGTGACGAAGTCCAAATCGTCTACTTTCCAATCCACAGTGATTGCAGAAACTTAGGTCATAATTAAATATCATTAATTTGGATAGACCAAGGTACATCTCAATAGTGATGTATAGCTTCAACAATGTCCTAAAGGTAGCTACTTTGTGAGTCTCTAGGCTAGTTCCTTAGACTCCAGAGACCCACAAGCTCTGTTACCCGGACTATCCATTTTAAGGAGAAGTATCAGTGTCGACCCGATAGGATATGAGTATGGATACGAGATCCGTATCGGATCCTCCATGATGACAATTGGGAGACTCGTAGTGAAGCAGATAGTTTATTTTAATGTGCTAGTGAAGTAGATAGTTTATTTTAATATGGTAGAGTGGTAGTAAAATAGTAGGAAGCTTTAGTTTATTTTAATATGGTAGAGTGGTAGTAAAATAGTAGGAAGCTGAAGAGACGGTCTCTTAGGGACTTATTCAACTAAATCAGTAAAGTTTACTAGTATTTTGTAATTACATGTTGTCTTTTTATGAAAACTTGCAAATTTAATTACTTGATGTGTCTTTTTATGAAACAATGATCAAATATATTTATTTTAATAGTGATATCCCGGTACCCGTACCCAAAATTTGGATCCTTTTTAGCCGAGTCCGCGTGTCATTCAATTATGAGTTTGAAGGTCCAATTATGAGTTTGAAAGACCTGACTCTTGGATATGTACCCTCACCCGAGTCCATGTAACATAGCCCTCAAGAAGCAGACGTTGAAACTAGCTCAAAAACCGTACCACTTTGATTTCCCTCAAGCATATGCTTCCAAAATGTGAAAAGAAAACGAGTAGAAAAAGAAACTAGAAAGTAACAACATAATGTATGGCTTAGAATTTCATATCAAGAGATATGAAGTTACTGAAAGATAATAAGAACATAAACTATCATTATTGCAATCAACATCGGGAGTCGGCACCTTGCAAAAATTAGGACCCGATGGGAGTGTTTAACCAACCCAAGAAACGCACAATGAGAAAAAGAAGAAAAGAAATGGAAATACGAATAATATTGAGTTTAAGAAGAAATTGCTGGCCTACCAAGCTACCATGATAGCCCGATAATGGAGCACATTGTATGCAATCACACGGAACCCAAAACAAGTCACTCCCAGCATCCAAAGCCACAAGAAAAGAAACGTTGGGCGTCCCGATATCAACCCATGTGTAATGCAACCTGGCCATAAAAATAAACTATGAAACTGGCTGCTTGGCTCAACAAGTACATGTCTTCTTCTAAATTTTATGAGTAAAACTTAGTACAAAAGAAAGAAAAACAATTGATCCATATGTAAAGAGATCAAGTAAGCTTTAGAATATTAGCACGCTAAAAGACGTCAATTTCTAATATCTTTCGAACTCATACAAAAGCCATTATAAAAGTATCATGACCTGAAATTCAACAAAGATATTCAAACTAAAACTCTACAAGGCAAGCATGTCCGACTTGAGAATCTACACGCCATTTCTCCATAATCTTGATGAGAATTCCCATCTGAACGATGAAAATGAAGATTCCCAGTTGGACTGGAACAGCAATCTATTGTAATCCTGAGATATATAATTACTTGCAAATTTGCAACTTAAAGGTTGTGGAAACCGTAGCCATAAACTCATCCTAGATATATATATAGCTTGAGATATGCTTTAGATAATCCAAGGGTCGAGATACCATCAAAAGTTTCCACAATCGAAGCAAAATGCAAAAAAAGGTTCTGAATAAATATTGACTTTTAGTAAGAATCAAAAGCCACATATTGATGATATAACCCGCAACCCAACTCATACCCTAGGACTTAACGAGTTTGTCAAGTACAAAAGCAAGAAAAAATCAGTATTGAGTTGAATAAGAAAAGAAATGAGCACAATGGCCCACCAATATTAATCTTCAAAAAAGGACAGACAAAAAGATCATAAAAGAAGCCATAACCAAATTTATGTGAATGTAAGCACTAAGCAGCAAAAACTCGTAGTACGAATACCAAGTATTAACTAGTTGGATCTGAACCCTATAGCATTCAGAGTTCAGACATGAGACGTCATGAAACTTAAAAGTTAAAACACACGGTGATAGACAAGAATGTCAGGACAGCTTTAAAGGAGAAAAAACATGATCTGTTCTAACGACACATAGTAGGTGTATATTGGTCGATGGTTGCAAATAGGGATCAATGGGTTTTGTGTAACAGGTCAGAATGGTCAAATATTGACTCACCCTTACTTTTATTTCAGATGGGTGGATGAAGGTGCATGCTTGTGCATATGCACCTGCAATGATCTAAACAAGCATTGATTGTCCGAATAAGCAATCACTTAGTCCGATTAATAACGAGACTGATTAATCGGAAATTACATGTGGTCGCACAACATTTGATAGGTGAAGTAATCCGATTAATCATAAGCACCCTCTAATGAGAATGTAATGAGTATTACTTAATGGAACATTATGTGTACACACGTGAACATACACACTTAGAGATAGTTGTCATTAGAACTTTAACAAGTTGTACATTGTTCAGATTAGAATGCATAACAGAAGCATTGTTGTGAATGTTGAGTTGCTGAATGTTAAGTTATATTGATGAGATGGTTCTATATTAATTAATAATATCGTCATGTAATACTAATTTCATAATTATTCCTTTGAATATTGAGTGACTGATTGTTAACTTCTCTGTTTGTGTTTGGCTCTCCTTTCATAAGTAAACTACCAGATATGCTAGAAAGCACAAAACATAAGGATAAGTTTTCTTTGTCAGTAACTTCCAATGTACAATACGTATCTCCGGATACAAATAAATGAAATAATGTGATACAGCCTAGAACTGTATGATATATTTAACAAGGCAGAGGGACAAGTTCTTGGTCAACACACTTCTCATTGATATGAAATGGTGTATCATTCGGTACAATAATTACCAGGTTAACTCAAAATCTCAAATGTAAATTGGTAAAACCTGCCCTTAAAAGCCAGAATCTCCTAGGAGGCCAACAAATCTCAGTAAGAACCTCAATTTCTTACATGGAAGCTTGCTTTCCCGGCGACGGGAGCTCGCTTCCCGACTACGGGAGCACATTTTCCGGCTGCGGGTGCGCTTCCCATAACACGGCCAAAATTTTAAGAGGACAAACTTTGGGAAGAAAATTGGAGAATTTTTAATACACGCTCATCAAAGTAACAAGAAACTAATGATTACTTACCTTGACATCATAAAAATCACCATGCAAATGATCTTTTTGTAACTTTGTAACATAATATTAATTCTAATAAATATTAAGATATCTACAAATTTTGATAACAATAATTAATAAACATAAAAAATTATTAGTGCACGCTCCCAACTTTAAACTCTTCTAAGTAGTCCCGCTCCCGCCCCCGCTCATACCCCCGCTCCCACTCCCACTTCTAGCTTCTAAGAACATAAAGTAATGGTTTTATAACCCACCACTACCAGCTCTAGAAGTCTAATAACCATAAATTCGTATAATCCATCTATGTTTTCTAGCGCTTTCTTTCTGTCTTATGTTCGCTTTTGGTGGTTGTTTTTTTTCATCTTTATTTGTTTTTGCTTTACCACCGAAGTTTGTTTTAGGATTTTGACCTTCATTTCTTTTGATGGCCTTTGAGGGATTTATTTTTGTTTGCTGAACTTTGAATGTAATTTTGGTAAAAGTTAAAGAGAAACTAACTTGTATGTATAACATTGTTATTTGTTATCTATTAACTTGAATGAACAATGGTGTTTTATTATTTGGTCATCTATGGCATTGTTTAATTACTGGATGTGTTCTTTGTATGTCAGTTGTTTGGTAGTAGAGGAAGGTTAAGTAACACTTAAAGATAATTGTTTATCGAACTTTAAGAAGTTCAAACAATGTTTAGAATTAGAACGTATAATAGAAAGATTGCTTTGAATGTTGAGTCAGTGAATGTTAAGTTCTATTGATGTGATGATGCTATATTAAGGACTAATACACATGTAATACTCATTTCATAATTATTGACTTTAAGACAAGACTCCATATTAATTCTCAATGTGTTCAATTTTTCCATATATTTGTGATTATATTAATTTCCAATGAAATTGTTATTTTGTTAATAGGACAATGTATCTTACAACAAAATATGATCTATAGATTCTATACATGATATGTATATCGACGAAGTGTTGACAAGCGATCAACAAATTATATTTGGCGTCATGTTGATTGTTCGTTCAACTGATGATCAGTTTCATATGATTTTTCTCGATTTGTTAAATTTATCCATATATGTATGATTATATTAATTCCCCATCATTGTTAATGGGACAATGTATCTTATGACACATAATATGACAATCAAGTGAATCTACAGATTCTATATATGATATGTAATATCGATTTGACAACCTAGCGTGTATGGTAACAACCAATCAGGTAGTCATGTAATCCTTTCTTCTCTTGTTTGCTTATGTTAAGTGTTTTCATGATTACTACCAAAATATCCCACTGTGGCTAGGGTCATTATGTATTTCAAAAGGCAACTAGCAAACTTTTAAGTGTACTAAACAAAATGATGTCTATTAGGCACAACAAAACTGATGTCTATTGCCAATGTTCATATGTGGATATGTTATATGCTTTCTTCATTTAGTGTTCAGTCTTTACAATTTAAAGACAACTGTTAGAAGGACATGCTCATCGCCAATGAAGGAAGGAATATTAATGCATCATGTGTTATGATCATAAGTAAACATACGGTTTCTCACAAGCAAGTTAATGATAAATCACTGTTCGAGAAATCGGACATCGGATTCGTATCGGCTTGGGTTTTGAGATTATCGGATAACATCGGAGATATATTAAAATACTGGATATCGATAAATATATAATATATTATATATCATATATACTAAATGTCCTATCAAGTTCAAATTTCTAGATGTTCTAAATGTTCTAAATGTCCTAAAATGCTAAAACTAAGTAACAAAAAAAATCTAACATAACATCATAATATGGTAACAAACTAACAATTATAAATTTACAAGTAAAACTAACAAAATTAATAATATCGTATCAATATAAAAACCTACTAATCCAACATGAAAACACTTATTCATCTCTAATATCCGATATTTTCATATTTCTGGCGATATCGGCCGATATATCGGCTTTCGACATATATATTGGCCGATTTTTCTCAAAATGATGTATATGATATATATGCCCTATATATGACGGTTTAGACCTTAAACCAATATATTGAATGATATATTCAATATCAATAATACTGGAATAAATCTTTACTATAATTGTGTCTTGCAACAAGTTTCTACTTTCTACCTATGAAGCACGGGCACTCCACTTATGAAGGCGTACCAGTATCGGGTGCTTACCGGGTACCGGTACTCCTTTGGGTACTCCTGGGTAGTTACCGCACATGTTCCCAAAATTTTATTTAATTATATTTGCACTTATAATTTCGGGTACTTCGTTGGTACTTTTGGGTACTTTCTAGTACAAATAATTGGATGTAGCCTTATCCTTTTAAGATATTACTTTGTTACTTTTGTTTTTGAAATCAAACCCCTTTCTTTTTTCCTGATTACTATATATATATATATACACTCTGACCCGTATCATGAAATTTTGGAATTTGTTGTACCGACCTACCAGGTAAGTACCGTACCGGGTACCTCTGCTTCACAGGTTTCTATAAACATGGTTCACTTATCATCAACTTATTATCCTTGCACATACATTTCAGCCTTTAATCATGACCAAATCATCAATAAATATATGTGTGTGAAAGATATTGCAATAATAAATGGATAATGTTAAAGTCCTTGCTACTAAACCAAAACTCTCGAGTCTTCAGTTGTGTTGAGGATTAAATATTTTATTACTCGAATACTCTCCCGCATGTCAAATGCTCATTTATTGGCTAAGAGCTGGATCCACGACGTAGTACACAATTTTATAAAATACGCTTAAAATGTGAGCCAGAGGAGATTTAAACTAGGTGCTCCTATAACATTTTAAAGTATTTACCAGTACTCCAAAACTCTTGGGTTGACGGTTAAATATTCATATTATTTCAACAGAAGAAAAATTATAGCATTTATATTAGATAATTTAAGTGTGCCACAAGGAAAACAAGTTGAGGGCTATTAGGCATGGGGGTATAGATGGCATTGGGCAAGTGCTACTTGGACATGCAATAGCAATGTTAACCAGACACTTCAACTTTTCAGGTGTTTACACTTTACACATGTCAAATAATAGAGTTAACAATGGGGCTCTAAATAGTCAAAATCAATTTGAACTAAGATGAGATTTATTTCTATCAAATAAAAAATGTATACTCTAGACTCTAATTCCTAATAATAAATGTTTAATGTAAACCAATTTCTAATTGAGCTAGACAAGCACGGACACTCCAAAAATCGGTGTCGTCTTGCATCGTGTCGGACACATATCAGACACAGGCTATCCAAATATAATAGGACATACCAAAATCAATATTGTGCCCGCGTTTCCGTGTCCATATAGTGTCATGTGCTATCCGCGTTCGTACACATATGGAGTTATTTAAGTACACATGCTACATATAAATACATGGAAGTGTTTTTTATTTATTTTTTTAGAGGTCCGGCAATATGCACGGGACTTTGTGCACGCTGCGTTGTATGCCATTTGGGCCCACTGCCCCACACCTCCCCCACGGTTTGATCCCGAGATTGTCCGCCTAGCCAGGGAGATTATACCTCTTCTCACTCACCACAAAAGCCAGTTGAGTTCGGTAATACATGGAAGTATTAATAAATAATCCACTGATTCTGCTCAATCAATTGAACCATAATTTGCCAAACTTGATTTAGCCTTCTACTCTGCAATGGAAGAATGACAATCTCGAATCCATATACATCTCAATAAACAAGTCCCAAAAGAGCCCAACTTTACTAATTAGTTTCTTCGACAACAACAAAAAAACCTAGTACAAACAACCATTAGCGAGAGGTCGGTTCGGTGCTCACCATCCCAAATCGTTACCGAAGTTGAAAGTCTCGCTCCCTTCGGAAGGGAAGAGGGTCCGGTACCGCCTCTTCTGCCTCCCGACGTCGCTCCGGACCAGCAGCTTGTAGTACTCCGGGCTCCCCTTCCTCGCCGGAGACCCACCGGAGGCGGCGGCGGAGAAGCGGTGGATCATCGGAGAGGAGAGAGTAAGCGAGTCGGCGTTCCGGATCAGGAAGCACGCCCCCAGGAGGAGGGAGAGGAAGAGGAGGGCCGACATCGGAAACTAGGGTTTCGGAGGTCGGATCTCGAGAGAGGGGGAGAAATTTAGGGTTAGGGTTTGGGTTCTTGTAGTGAGAATCACTGTGGACTGTGGAGTCAGTGGAGCGGAGAAGCTGGTTTTTTTGTTATTTATTTTTGTTTTCTCCTGAAATTGGTGACAGGTGGAGAGAATTAGGAGAGGGAAGGGACAGAAGGTTGGTTTTGCATTTTAATCCTTTCTTGTTTTTGGAAACTTTTGCACCTTACCCCTTACTATTTGGTTTTTTATTTTTCTTACTTTAATTTATAAATTACTTCTCCAGAGGAAATATATATATCTAAGAACAATTTTTTATTGCACTTACGTTTCATCGTTGGCTATATTTGATGCAAAATAATTTTTATTATGGAAGAATATTTTTTTAAACGTGTCATTCATTTCGGATGTGTGTCCGAAACGCAAACCAACAAACTTTTCGAAAATATAAGTTTAAGAAAACGAGATAAAATATAACTATAATCTAAACTAGTCGTAAGTAGTTCTAATATCGTTTTTCCACTAACTATTACAGATAAAAATTAAAATATTTGCAACTTTGGCCCCAATTATACTGCTATCGATTAATTCACGCATACACGTGAATGTTAAATCATTATAGATAATCTTTAACCAATATTCAAAATTGTCCTTGTCAACATCATACACCGTATATAATTAGCTTAAGCTTGAGATATGGATTAACTTGAACTTGAGATAGTGAGTTTACAAACTTAATTTATTATATATATAACATAAAGATTTTGACTAGGTTGAAGAAAAAAATTATAGATTATTCAGTGAAAACCCGATTTGGTAAAGCAAAATTAGTAGCACATAAATAATTTGAAATTTATAAGTTTTACAATTAAAAGAGCTGTCATAACTAGAGATAGACCAAAATATATATGGATTGATGTTGTTTTAAATATATATATATTTTATTAGTGCTACAAGTGATGATCTTTATTAAAGTTGAATGGAAAAATAATAATAATAATTTTGTCGTTTGGAAAAATAATAATAATAATTTTGTCGTTGTTATTAAAAAACTTATCCGAGTACGTGAAAAAATCAAAGATTTATAGAATTATAGGTGTTTTTTTGAAGAATAAAAGATTTCTAGTATGTTAACCAGAAAGTGCAAATAAAAAAGTGCTTTTATTCCTTTGGGTTGATTTGTAAATTGGGAAAGTAGGAGGTCCTAATCTTCATAATTAAGGTTTAGTACATTCTTTAATGGGCGTTGTCCCTTGTAACATTGCTTTTTCCGGAGAATGTGGTCGCGACACGTGTCTGGTCCCAAGCCAGAAAAAGTGTCTTTTTTCTTGCTGTAACGCACGCAGTCGAGAGTCGAGACTGCTGGCTGCTGCTTTTCGCTTTTGGTCAATTGTTTTTCTCTCCTTTTCTATTTTGGACCCTTTCATATTCTCACTCTCACCACCTTCGTGTTGCAACTCCACTTGGAATAAAATTAATAAATAATTAATTGTTCAAATGGTACACGAGAATATAGTATTTATCATTTTGGTGGTCAATTTTTTTTGTCAAAATGGTACATAAATTTTGCATTTTAGCTCAAATAGTACATAAAATAAATTTTGTTGATATTTAGATGAAAATCGATAAAAATAGATAAATAATGGTCCCGTACCATATTTTCAATGATTATTTTGTCATTTTTTTAGTTTTTGACTACTATTTTTAACGATTTGTAATTATTTTGATCTAAAAAAAAATTTTCGAACACTAATATTCTTCTAAAAATGATAGTCCAAAAAAAAAAAACTTAACAAAAGAATCATTAAAAATATGACACGTGACCATCACATGTCTATTTTTATTGATTTTTGTAAAAAAATATCAACGAAATTTATTTCAGACACTAATTGAGTAAAAATAAAAAACTTATTCACCATTTCGGAAAAAAAAGAAAAAAAATTTTGATCAAAAAAAATGACAAACATCACATTCTTTATGTACCATTTCGACAATTAACTCATCAATAAATGGACAAAGCTTGTGTAGGTCCATGTAACTTTTCTTAATTTGAAAGAATCCCTGCGTCTCAGTCAACTCTTGTACGTCTCTTAAATAGTTTGGTATGAATGACAAACAAAATTAGTACACAATATGTATTAAAAAAACAAAATTAGTACACAATATGTATTAAAAACTAATTTTGATATTGCTTATCATTGCTGGGTTTTTTTTTTTTAAAGGATTGAATTAAAAAATTGTTTGATAACAATAACTTATCAAATATCTTTTAAAAAAAATTAATTTCAATTTTAGAAAATTGAAAACACTTGAAAAAGGATATTATAAAGCTACTTCTACTTTCGAGTTTTTAAAAATATCCAAATTCCATAATAGGTCTCAGATGAAGCACACATCTTTTGTACATAATAGTTGTCATATATCTCACTCATATGTAGGAGAGTTGATTAGTCATTGGAGCTCTAATCAAATAAGCATAAATTTAGGATGTCGTTATTGACACTCCTAAAATGTTACTCTGCACTCATCTTTAATTTCATTCAAATTCTAAATATGTTCCTGCATTATGAGTACATGATGACATTCTAGGAGATTTAATGAAGAGACAAATTTGGAATTTGAATGATAAAAAATTAAAGAAGAGTACATGATGACATTTTAGGAGTGTCCATAACATGACCATAAATTTATATAGTTCTAAATCAAATTAAACCAATAATAATTTGAGAATAGAATAATTCAAAATTAGACATAGCATTAACAAGAAATCTTTTCTTTAATGAAAATAATAAAATATAGTGTAAACTACAATAGAAAGAGTTTTAGTGTACCAAAAATGCTATTAAAAAAAGTTTGAGAAAACAAGCTTAGTGTGGGGGCGTGAGATTAGCATGGCCCTCTCGCAATAGCATGTATTAGACTATTAGTGGTTGAGCGGTCACGTGGAGAGGTCGTTGTCTTATGTATGGATTTAATATTGGCAAGCATATGCACATGTTGTTGGACCTAGCCCAAAAGGAAAAGCCCTACTGTACTATTCTACAAAAGCATTCTTTGCTGCGTCCATTTTTTTTTTCTCAGAAACAATTATCATTCCAAGTCACGCATAAACAGACGCATCAAATAATTCACGTACATTATGTGACACCTCTCCACAACAACAACAACAACAACAAAGACATATGTGGGTTATTAAAATATGGATAAAAATTTACAATCCATAAGCATCGAATGATATAATTTAGAAATTGGTCCCAAATCCAGCAATAGTAAAATAATTTAGAAACAAACTTAAAATGCTCTGTTAACATCCATCAGCTACTTACAATTACACTTGAGTTGTAAGAAAGAAAGCTACAGTCCCTCTGAGGACTTTTTCAGGAAGAATGGAAAAATAAAGAATGATTCATCACAAGCAACCCACCCATAGGATTCGTTTGGTCCGCGGAATCATTATGTTAAAAAAGAAAAATATTTCTTTTCTAATTTGGATGTCAATGGAGGAGGAAAGAAAATTAATTCTCAATGAAAATAAAAATATGAGAAAAATTGTTCCCTCCACCCATCCAAAGATTTTTACTTTCCCACTTCAACTATTCACATTTCCTCTCAATTTTCATGACATTTCTTAACGCCGGAAATAAAAATAGATGAAAATTACAATTTTTCTAAAGAAAAGAAAAGAACAAAGAATTAATTTTCTTTCTTTTCCTTTCCGCGAACCAAACGGATCATCAAATACCTACGAAAATAAATCCTTTGCCAACTATTTACATTAATACATGATGGGTACAAAGAGAAGAGCCGGGTTCGCAAGTACAAAGAGAAGATACCAGCATGAGGTTGTCATTTGTTCAACCACTGGAACTCTATTTCCAGGTTCCTGAGGGGGACCACTTTTGCTTTGAGGTAGCAGAGCATACTCTCCTTCAACCCCGAATGAACTCTGCAATCACTATCCAATGACAACAAAATCAGTAAATGAAAAGTGAAAATATGCACTCTGGGACTTGGAATAATGAGAAAATGAACACCATCCTTCTCCGAAAATTACCTTCCCAATTTTGCTCTTGTTCTTGCAAGATGTGTGAAGCTTTTGGCCTTTGGGAGGGCTGTCGAATGCCCATGCAAAGGCCTCATCAAATTCAGGGGTTGGCCCAGTCGACACAATCTGAAAATCACACGATTGAAATCAGTGCAATTACAAGCAGCCAACTAATCCAAATCTCTGTGGTTGGATCAATAGGATCTCAACCTTCACTATATGAAGGTGAAGTTAAATAAATTTCTATGTGACAGGAAAGGACGCATATTATAAATTTTGCTCCACACTTCAGTTTAAAAACTGAATGGGGAGCTAATAGAGATGGCATGAAAAATAAATCACTGGTCATAGTTGTCTTGGTTATAGGTTCATAAGTCAAAGTAATTGGAGATGGAAAGAACTGAAAAAGAGTTTAAATGATGTGGCGGGATTGAATCTTTAAGACTTCAATACAATAATTAGCAGAGAAGAAACCTCATGATGGACGAAAATCAGTGGCCTAACCCAACGAGATATGATAATGGCTAGATGCTTATGGCGATGGCACTCCTCCCATATCTTACTTGCCATTTAATAGAATCAAGACTCCTTGCATATTGAGAAACCTACTACAAGACATGGTTAACTCCTACTCAAGTTTCAAGTAAATAACATGATGCAAGTTCCATATGAAGGATGGCTATTTTCAAGCCTCTAAAGATATAACTGAACACAGGTTCTTGAACGTAATTGTTTTCTTCATCAGGCAAGCATAACTCTTGGAAATTATTTAAACTGTTTGATTCGAGTAACTATAAAATTGACTCTATAGCTTCCCTACATCACCCAGCTTGGACGACTGTGTTGTCATTATTTTCACTTCATAAATAGCCAGAGTGAGATTATTTTGCAGTGCCTACAACACGATTGTGCAATAGAAATTTGACAAAACAAATGAATAGTGACTGTTGAGAACATACCGGTTATAGCTCTAACTCTCACTAGAAGCGTCCTGTATGGTATGATTGGAAAAGAGAAGCTTAACAAACATTGCTGCCTGAACTGATGTATCCAGGCGGCTGGAACTAATAAGGTCCAGCACAACCTGCACACCACCAGCTTCTGCAACAGCTCTTCTATTGGACCGGATGTACATTACAAGGTTTTGCAAAACACATATGGCCACCACTTTCATTTCCTCTGTTGGTTGATCTTGAAGAAGATTTACCAGAGCACGGCATGCTGAGACAGCATCTGTAGTTCGAGCAAGACCCTCATTCTGGAAAAGATCACCAAGAGTAAGAGCTGCAAGCATCCTACCCTGCTGAGATGTGTGTGTGGGTCTAAAAGGTACATGGATAATGGTGTGATGGTCGATTTAGCAGGGTTTGATTCTCTGATCTTCACATTGTTCAGTAGTGTTTCTAGTAATCTTGCAGCAGTTTCCTCACACAGATGATTTCGGAGGAGTTCCAAAAGTGCCTCAATTGCACCACTTTCAGCCATTGCTTCTGCACTGGTTGAGTCATCACTTTCCAGCACAAGCAAGGCATTCAATGCACCAGTTACTGTACTTTCTGTTCCAGCAGGAAGCAACTGAACCAACACAGCCACAGGTACTTCCAAGAAGAATTCTGAGCTATACTGCATAATGCTTGATAAAACAGAAGCAGCAGATTCCCATGAAGCCTGACGCAAGGGTGGATCAGCCTGTAATATTACCTTAGACAGTTCAAAAACACCACCCTCTTTTGCAATTGCATTTGGCCAAGCTAGTGTAATATTGACAAGAGCTTTAATAGCTCTCTGTTGTAAAATGTGCACACCTGATCCAAGAATTTGAATAAGGGGACCAACTGCCTGCTCTATGATGGGGTCCTTTTGTAGCTGCTCTTCCAAAAGCAGATGGGATAAGAGATCTGCAGCAGACTGTTGTACTGCTTGAATTGGTGAATCTAGTAAAGCGATAACTGGTTGAATAGCCTGTTGTGGCGTCAGACTAGAATCAGCTCGAAACTCAGGATGCCCCAAAATATTACTAAGAACTTTCAAGGCACTATGCTGTCCATCAGGACCAATTTCTTGCCTAGATAATAGTAAGAAAAGGGGCTCCACGACTTTGGCTGCAGATGGACCCTTCGCAATGGTAGTATTGTTTGTTAATATTCGGAGCAGCTCTGCCACTGCAATGCAGAGAAAATCAGGACATCATGGAGGATGTTAAGTATGCTTTCAATCACTCCCGCTTTCACCATATCCTTTTTACAAGCTGGCCTGTCTTTTCCTAACTTCACCAAAGTTCTGCAAACCGCCTCATGGAATGTGTAGTTTCTACCAAATAGAAGACAGACAAGAGGAATAACAGCACCATGCACAGCAATTAGTTCGGCCAACTGATCATCCTCTAAGAGCTTATCCGATGCACAGACCACTGAATATTGAGCAGGGCTAAACTCTGTTACCAGTAGAGACACCAGAGGTTCCACACAGCGTGCTGCAGCCATTGTAGAACGAATCTTTGTATACCCAAAAATTACAAAGCATAACTCTGCAGCATTTCCCTTCAGCTCTACTGAGCAGTTAGATGAAAGAATGCAGCAAAGTACATCAACTGATTCATCCCAGCATCACCACCAACAAGAGCTCTTGGTGGATTATCACCAAGCAACCTAACAAGTGCAGCAATAGCCGCATGCTGCTCCTTTTTCCAAACCAGTGTTAAGAACCTCCACCAAGGGCTGAACAGCTTGCCGAGCTGATTCGCCATTCTTGATATGGTCTGAGGAAAACAAGCCGCCCGAAATATTTGCCAATGCACACATTGCATTTTCCTGCAAAGCTTGGGCTGATTCTCCTCGCATAAATTCTTTTGACGGGGCTATCATTGATCAAAGCAGGGATGCCATTGGAATTAGCTATCTATCGCCTGGCTTCCTTGCACTGTGCAGAAAGAGATTTTAGAGCACCTGCAGCCTCAGCTCTAATAGAAGCTTCATTACCAGGGCCCAGTAGCTTGAGGATTTTCTTAGTGGTTCCCCAGATAAGACTTCTAGAACAAACAGTTAAATATTCCATCATCATACATGCGAGAAGGTAGCAAACATTTGCCAGGGTACTTGTTTGTGCATTTGCAAGTAGCTTTAGAAGTACCTCTGTACCACCTGAACCCACTGTTGCTGACCAAAATCCCTCTGTGCTGTTGGATAAATTTTTCAATGCTGCAGTCAGCACTGTTCACAACTTTTCATTCTTGAGACCAATTTTTAGTTGCTCCCAAAAAACTGGCACAATTCCTTCAGTTGAGAAGATCTTTGACCCAACATGATCCCTTGCTCCACCTCGAGAAAGAGAATAGATAGTTTTTGCTGCTGCAACTTGGCCTTCGGATGAGCTGGATTTCAAGAGAGCAAGCAACGGAGGCGTGCAACCACCGAGCAGTACTTTTACCCGCAGCTCTTCTTCCTTGCAAAGAGATCCTAAAGCACTAGCAGCCAATATCTTTATTCCAAGTGATCCAGACCTAAGAAGAGAAACAAGTATAGGAACTGCTTGAGAATGAGATCCAACAGCTCCAAAGACTTTGTCACGTGTTTCAATAAGATCTAGCAACTGTTTCAAACAGCTCTCATTTTCTTGAGTTGTCGAAGATCTCCGACGTAATTGCTCGATACATAGGGCAACACTTGATAATGTACCATCTGTATCCTCCATGGTTCCGCGGTCCCTGGCAACAATTGAAAGCAATTTAGTCCAAACTCCTCAGGCATATGTTAGTGCAGGTCAATTGAAGTTAGCTCAGATAAAATGGAACGCTTTGGAAGTTTCTTACAAGTCTTTGAAATATATTTGAAAACTGCAGTCTAGTTTGCCATTATATTGATATGACATATATGATAACATATAATTCAGTTTTTGTCACAATGACAAACTAAATAAAACCTAACTAAATATATTTAATTGTAACCATCTTTCAGTTTCTTACACTTCCTCAGTTGCTATTGCAATATTGATTTTAAAAGGACAAGCCACATGGAATTTCAAACCACCCATTGTAATTCTTAGTAAACATAATGAAATCAGAAAACAAAGATTAGTAAACTACAAAAGCATTGGTATTAGTATATTACTAGGGATCTAAATTAATCTCAATGCATGATATTCTTCCCGGCAAAAACTAAACTCGCCACTTTTCCTTAACATTGCAAAGAACCCACTGCTAATGCCAAATAGTTGTAAGCAGTTCACACAAAACCATATGCAGGCCACCCTCTTTAGTCTTTGTACTGCAAGAAGCAACAAAGAAGTGCTTTATAGAGGTTGGGTTTTATTAAATCAGATGTGGTTTATTATCCGTCACCAAAGGCAATCCAATGGTTGAGGCCATTGGCAGGGGAAGGGAGGTCCTGGGTTAGAGACCCAGGAGAGAGTAAAGAAAGTGGTCCTTATTAGGAAAGCAATGATTTGACTATTTGAGACAGTAGAGACGAATGGAAAAGTGTATCTCGTATAAAATCAATAAAACCCTCCACATTTGCTCTTGCCACCCACTGTCTGTTTTCTTTCGATAAAGTCATTTTATCACTCTTCCTTAACTGGAAGAATGTGTATTCTATCATGAGCTCAAAAGCCATCCAAACCAGGTTCCGCATCTAAAATGAAAGAAGTGCATTCTCAGATTGGAAGCACTTCGGTGAATTCGCAATGTGCCTTATCACCCAGCCATGATGCATGACAGAAGAGAGCGAAAACCCTAGTGTATGGTAATACATTGCTTACCTTCACACTCACGAGGGACTGCCAGTGAGATACAGGAGGAAGGTGGGGATGACGTCAAGTAGAAACAGTTCTCAACTACCTTATGCAACTCTCTCCTATTTGCATGAACAGAAGTAGAAACAAAAATTATTTACACTTTAAGAACTAGTTTGTTCCAAATACAGAACATTTTTGGAAAGTTGTGAATCTTGTGATGGGGCACAGCAGAGAACATTGAAAAGAAAAAATAGGCATATACAGTCAAATCAATTAAACTCTACATTTCATGCCACCTATTATATTTCTTCTTTAAGAAGGTAAAAAGAAAAGCCTACCAAGCGATTATCTGTTTATTTTCATTAATTTCTGTTTATCACTTTAATTCAATTGCCTCTGAATAAAAAAGCCCTAAAGGGCGTGCTATGCCCTAGAATATTAAAGGGCATAGATCAATATCTTCAAATAGCAGCTGATCGAGAGTCAGACCTAAATGAGAGAGTCAGACCTAAATGAGTGGTAGAAAGTCGAGGATCAACTTTTAGAGAATCAGACCCTAGCCTAACATGGAGAAGTGCTCTACCTGGCTAGAGTATGGTGGGAGTGATGGTCAGTCTGAGTGGAGCGTGTGACACATATAAGACTAAGAGGAGGATCGAGAAAGGATGCATCGTATGTAAAAGTCGATGATCTGCGTGCAGCGACGAGAAAAGATGCTTCGGATGCAAAAATTGATGATCAACATTCAGAGAACCAGACCAGAGCCTGACATAGAGAAGCACTCAGCTGGCTAGAGTTTTGTGGGATTAATGATCAGTCCAAGTGGTGCATGCGAGGATGCATCATATGTAAAAATCGAGAATCGTACTGCAAAGAACCAGATCCGAGCCTAGGTGGGGATTTCATGCAATAAGACTCGAGCTTAGGATGTAATATAATTACCTCTTGTGCTGCAAAATACACACACACACAGTGTGTGTGTGTGAGTATATATATATAAAATAAATATATATATATATATATATATGAGTAAACGGGATATGAACCATAATGCTCATATTCCTATACGAGCCATGCACATGTGGACCAATAGGAATAGACTATTACATCTCATGTGCACCCATGTCTACTAGTACACTCTATTCCTATTGGTCCACATGTATATGGCTCATATAGAAATATGAGCACTATCGCTCATATCTCGTTTACCATATATATATATATATATATATATATATATATATATAAGGATGGGATCTCGACAATTCTACAACTAAAAATATAAGCTAAAAACCAATGCAGTGTTACTAAATAATATGAGCTACTCTGCTACTCCTAAAAGTGTGAAGTGTGAAAATCACACAAAAATGCTATAAAAAACTGCTAATAACCAACAAAACATTGCTATCTATAATATGTAATATCTGCTACTTATTACTAATATGTGATAGGGAGAATGGTGAAAAGCATTGATTCACCAAAAATTATACCGAGAAGGAAAAGAAAAAAAAATCACAAAACCAGTGAAAGGAATAAATAATAAAAGAAAAGAAAAAGGTGAGTGTGGTATAAGGTTATTATTTATAAGGAAATATTATTGGGTTCTTGGGTATTATACCCATTAAACAAAAACATGTCAGTACATGTATTATTCCAAAGTTAAATAAAAAAACAAATACTTCAAGTCGGATGTTAGTCACCTGATATCATCGGGAAGAACCCGATATGTCAGCTGACAGTAACCCAAAGGCCACGCATACAGCGTTTTTGCATGTCGTGACGGCAAAACGGTGAATCCGCCACCAAGATGGCCACCATGAACAACATTTAGAAAACTGCTCCTTTGGAGCCCGAACTAGTACGATTATTGATGCTCTTAGATTTATCATAATCCCTTTACATGGCATGTGAAGTTATCCAATGTCCCATTTATTGATTCAAGCTCCTTCGTACCTACTCTCTTCTTTAGACATCTTCCATATGCAGCCGCTTTCGCACAACACTTCCCAATAGTAGAAGCATACCCAAATATACAAGGTGCTAACTCTCTAGCCAACATGTTCCTTAACATCCTAGGAAGCAAGGACACTCCGAAAACTGTTGTATTTCCCGTGTTGTTTCGTGCCGGATAGGTAGTTTGCAGCTATTTTTCGAAAATGTAAATTAAATAAACATCCTTCTTCCTCTACACGAAACACCTATTCACTAAGACGAGTTGGAAAAAGTAAGATTGAGTAATGTACTACAGCGCTTATTTGTTCTTACTAGTTACTCTAACTAGCAACATTACTAGGTAAGAATCATAAGATACGTTAAGATGTTTGCCATTAGGTCAATCATTGCTAACGACACAGTTTGACACAATCAGAATTTTCAGATTTGAAATGAGGAATGCCTCCATCATAAGAAGTTCATGCAACCATTTCCCATCAACACATCATGTATGCCAACATGGTAGTGAAACAAGTAAAGTTTTGCAGCATGAATGTTAGGTTCAACTTTGTGGCATGCTTTGTTCATCGTGCCTATGATTCACGTATATTTAGGGCTACTTACCTATGTTACTACAAGCCTACAACAACAGTAGGCATATTTAACCAATGGAGAACAAACTACCCCTACTCTGCCAAGTCAATCCCTCTTGTCATGAGTATTTTGGCTCTATAAAGTATAAACACACATCAACTTTCATGATTGTGCAATTGTACCTATCAGTCACCATGTAGTATACATAGTAGATACTAGTACTTATCCAAAGAGAACCGATTTTTTGAGAAACTCAAACTAACTGTGGGTACATTGTTAACTTTTTTAGCCTTAACTTATATTGCGTGTACAAATGTATATGATAGAGCAACATAAGCAGTCTACACATTCCTAACAATTTTACTCTTTCACAAAAACAACAAAGCCTTCATCCCAACTTTTCTAAATTCTAATTTGTTGTCACATGTAATCTCATATAACAGATTTAGTAACAAAAAGAAAGAATAATGATACCATTAATATATAGTTTAGTACATAATATGTCACTATGACGACATGTACAGAAATGCACATTCTTATATAAGAGCAATAACGTACAATTGAGCAATTGTAAAAGAGAAAAGTAAAACTACTATATGCCCATAAACCATCACAAATGTCTAATACCAAAACGATCTAGGAAGCTGATGTTTAATCACCTTGGGGCCATTTTCATAACTGAGTGTGGAGTTGGAGGTTCTGAACCATGTATTTTAGCATCCCCATTTCTCTCCTGTCATCAAATAGGCCAAACACAAGTATTAACATCAGAAGAAGAATGGGTTTAACCGCTTGATTGGTGAGATTGATTACGGATCAGCTGTATAACCATTTAGAGATTACACAATGACAAATTATCGCAAGATAAAGAAAATATTAGCAAACCCACTAAATTCTGAAATTAATGTTTTTTTTTTCTAAGAGTAAGGTGTCAGGTGTGTTAATGAAAATTATGCACTGGATCAAAATATACTCATTCATCGGATAAAATCACTACTTCTGAAACTTAATACCAAACTATCATTCTTTCTGAAATTTCATTTCTCGAAATGCGATCTGATTAGTGGAACTTCCAACATTTTTATGGAATATTTTCTAAAAGAACATTTTTTTTTATTAAAAAAACAGCAATACTGGTTACATCATAGACTAAAAAACAAGAATCCAAGACTTAAAGAGTCTGGAATCCACTAAAAATTAGTAAAATTGGCATGTTCACCTTCATCTTCTCCCAAGATCGGATTTTTTTTTCTTCCAACTTTCTTCATTCCGTCACAACTACTACCTAAAAACGAGGTTTTGCGAAGCAAGAAACAAACTTTACCAGATCCTAAGATCCATGGCCGGCGCCATTGTTGCTGGTGTACCTCCAGGAAAGCGTCGCCGCCATAGCTGAGTAGATCTATGTTCTCCTTCCCATCACCACCTACTCCCATAAACAGCACCCAGAATAAAATTGAGATCAACCAAAAAACAAATCGCTGACTGATATCAAGATCGATACAATTTGAGCATATCAAGTCCCGATTTGGCATCAAATCAGCAACATTAATAAGATTTTGAGATGCTCACCTCGACCAAAATTGGAGAGAGAGAGAGAGAGAGAGAGAGAGAGAGAGGGGGGGGAGCGGAGGAGAATTTTTTTTCTCAAAAAATGGTGACCGTTGTTGGAAAAAGCGCGGAAATCTTTCCCAAAATAAGAAAGTATCGACGAGGGAATCGAACAATACAATCCACAGACCAAACATCAAACTATAGAAAAGTAATCAACGTAAACAGAAAATTTTGACGTGAAAAATTCTTGCACTAAAAAATCACAGGTTGATCGGAATCCAACCCTGAAGAATCTCCACTAATAGAATAAAAAGAATACACCATCTACAAGTTCCTCCCGATCCAATACGGATCACCACAACACTTAAGAAATAGAAAATAGATCACACCACGAAAATAGAATATAATAAAAAATTACCCAAAATGATCTCCTCATCCGAAACGGCCTCCAATCCTTCCTTCTTCTTTCCAAAGTTGCAATGACACTCGTTGCCTCTTTTTTTCCTCTTTCTTGAGATGATATGTTATTGTTAGATTATGAATTAGGGTTAGAAAAACCTAATATATACCCCCTAATCCCGTAGCTAATCCTGTATCGTAGGATACGATCCAACGGTGTATAAAACACCTCTGAATTTTCGTTCAGCCCGCCGACCCAACTCAAACCGACTTCGGTTTTGAGGTTCTGGAACACCACACCGAACTCGGACCGAGTTAAGCCCGAACTTTGTCTCCCCCTGTACAGCAGACTGCTCCTCCTTCCTCCCGAGTTTCTTCGACCTCTCGAATGGCTCTCGTCACCTCCCCGAGCTTCTCTGACCACAGACAGCGTTCATCGCACTCCGGGGTATTCTCCACATAGGTTGGGAACCCCACCCACTCCAACAAATCTTCCCCTTCACAACTATGTGGAGGGGATCGTCATCCCGACGATCTGCCTGCAGTACTCAAACTTTCTCCTTGGAAAATTTTTTGTGAACATATCTACTCCGTTGTCGTCTGTATGAACATTCTCAAGCGTCGCTTCCTTCTTCTCAACAACATCTCGTATCCAATGATACCGGGTCTCAATGTGCTTGGACCGGCTATAAAATGCCGGGTTCTTCACAAGGTGAATAGCACTCTGACTAACGCAAAGCAAAGGATACTGCTCCTGCTTTAGCCCAATTTTCTGCAACAGCTTCTTCATCCACAGTAACTCCTTGCAAGCCTCCGTTGCCGCAATGTACTATGCCTCCGTCATCGACAAGGCAACACACTTCTGCAAACGCGACTTTCACGATACTACTCCACCAGCAAACATCATCACATAGCCCGAAGTCAATCGTCTCGTGTCTACATATCCAGCCATATCAGCATCGGTATACCCAACCAGCTTCGGCTTGTCACCACCAAATGAAAGTCTCCAATCGGCAGTGCCCTGAAGATATCGTAGAATCCACTTGACCCCACTCCAATGTACTCTTCCAGGATTGGAAGTGTACCTGCTAACTGTGTCGACCGCGTGAGCAATGTCTGGCCTCGTACATACCATAGCATACATAAGACTTTCCACGGCTGAGGCATATGGAACCCTCTCCATATCTTTCTTCTCGTCCTCGGTAGATGGACACTGCTCCTCAGTAAACTTAAAGTGAGACGCAAGAGGGTTACTCACTTTCTTCGATCCGTCCATCCCGAAACGTTGAAGTACCCGGTGAATGTACTTCTTTTGGGACAAGTGTAGCAGCTTGGAATATCTCTCTCTCTCTCTCTCTCTCTCTCCCTCTCTCTCTCTCTCTCGGCTGATCTCCATCCCAAGAATAGTCTTTATTACGCCCAAATCCTTCATAGAGAAGGCCGCGCCCAGATAGCGCTTCAACTCTGCTATCCTGGTGATATTTCGACCAACCAACAGCATGTCATCAACATAAAGAAATAAAATAATGAAATCATCCTCGGCGAAATACCTCACAAAAATACAATGATCCGACGTCGTTTGTGCATAGCCATGCTCCCCCATAAATGACTTGAACTTCCTGTACCACTGCCTCGGAGCCCGTTTCAGACCATACATGTTCTTCCTCAACCGACAGACCTAATGTGACTTGCCCTTCTCACATAATTCATCTGGCTGCTCCATGTACAACTCCTCCTCAAGATCACCGTGGAGGAATGTCGTCTTCATGTCCATTTGCTCGACCTCCAAGTCGAAACTGGCTGCCAAAGCTAGCACCACCTGAATAGACGACTACTTGACGACTGGCAAAAATATCTCATCATAATCAACGCATTTTCGCTGACCGTAGCCTTTAACTACCATGCTCGCTTTGTATCGAAGGCGAGTAGCATCATCTTTCTGCTTCACTCTGAACACCCATCGATTCTTCAAAGCCTTCTTGCCCTTTGGCAACCGTACCAGATCATAAGTAGAGTTAGCCTCCAAGGAACTCATCTTCTCCTACATGGCCTCCATCCACTCCTACATGTGTTCGTATTCCATAGCCTCAGCGAAACTTTTGGGTTCTTCCCCGTCAGTCAGTAGCACATACTAACCGGGTGAGTATCTCGTAGATGGTCGACACTCTCTATCACTCCTCCTCAATGGAACCACTGGTGTTGGCTATATATCTACAGCCTCCTCCCTTCCAGGAACTGCCTCATCGGCATGCTCATCCTCCTGAGGGTCACCCTGACCACCATCAGCAGGCTGATGATCAAGGTTGGGAGCAACTCCATGTACTGGCTCCCCCATAACTGGATCCTCTGCGATGTTCTCTGGAAACTGCTCGAAGCAAAATGACTCTAACTCAGGCAATTTTTCAGCCTCAGAAGGCATCTCGGAATCCTGAGTGTTAATCATGGTCTGATCCTCCCTGCTTTTGTAGAGCTTTCTTTCCACTAGATCGTAGAGTCTATAGCCAAACTCATCTCGTCCATAGCCGACAAAGACGCATTGCCTCATCTTTGGCTCAAGTTTAGATCTCTCGTCCTTCGGTACATGCACGAAGGCCTTACAACCAAACACTCGCAGGTGATTGTATGACGGCTCTTTGTCATACCATACTTTGTCAGGCACATCACCCTACAAAGGAGCACTAGGAGATAAATTAATAACATAAGCAGCTGTGTAAAGTGCCTCACCCTAATAGCTGCCTCGCAAGTTTGCTTCTGACAGCAAACACCGCACTCTCCATCAGCGTCATGTTCATCCGCTCCGCTACACCGTTGAGCTAAGGTATCTTTGGTGGATTCTTCCGATGTTGTATCCCTTGCTCTCTGCAATAAGCATCAAAGGGACTGATATACTCGTTGTCATTGTCCGACCGAACACAAAGCAGCTTCTTGCCGTCTCCCTTTCAACAGAGGCCTGAAACTCCTTGAAAATGGACAGCACTTGATCCTTGGTCTTTATGATATAGACCCAAATCTTCCTGGAACAGTCATCAATATATGTTACAAAATAAGAAGCACCACCAATGAATTTTACCTTCATAGGACCGCAGACATATGAGTGAATCAACTCGAGCAACGCCGACTTTCTTGAACTTGGGTGACTTTGGAAAGACACCATATTTTGCTTTCCCGCCAAACAGTGCGTGCACTTCTCCAACTTTGTAGACTTTAGCCCTGAAATCACTTTCCTGTTCACCAAGTAGCTCATCCCCTTCTCGCTGATATGACTGAGCCGCCTGTGCCACAACTCAGTAGACGCGTCAGTAGTTGTGTTAACCTCATGTGCCCCATGTGCGCTCCCTTCCATATAGTAGAGTTCGGACATCTTGCTTCCTTTGACAATCACCATCGAACATCTGGAAAGCTTCCACTGACTGTTCCCGAAGAGACTGAAGAAATCCTTGTCTTCCAACCTTCCAACCGATACCAGGTTAAAACGGATATCAGGGACATGACGAACATCTTTAAGAACAAGAACTGCACCCGTCTTTGTCCTTAAATGCATATCTCCAATGGCAACTGCATTTGATACATCTCCATTGCCATCTTTAACACTTCATAGTTGCCTGTTGTGTATGTAGCAAATAGTGTCTATTGTGAGATATGTGCACTGAAACACCTGAGTCCACCAGCCAAGAGTTGTCATCGCAGGCGAGGTTCATAACTAACTCATCACCTACAATGATCACGTCGCCTCCATGTGTCAAGGTTGCCGCTGTAGTGTTCTCACTTTGCTTCCCCTTATCGTCCTTCTTCTCTCTCTTCCAAGCAAAACAGTTCCGCTTGATGTGACATTTCTTGCTATAATGGTAACACTCTAAGTTCTCGTACCGACCCTTGGACCTTCCCATGCTTTTGTCTCTGCCACCGCTTGGTCTCCTATTTTTACCCCTTCCGCGGCTCTCTGAAACAAGTGCCTCTGAGTGGGATGTGGATGAAGTACCCTGAGAACGTCTCTGTATCTCTTCATTAGTACCCCGTTCTTGGTAAACTCCAGACTGACCATGCATTCCGGAGCAGAAACAATCATAGACACTCGTACAGTCTCTCACGAGTCTGGCAATGTACACAGCAGCCATAGTCCATGAACCTCGTCGTCAAACTTGACTCCCATCGAGGACAGCTGCTCAACCACGCCCTGGAACTCACTCAAGTGGTCTGTAATAGACGTCTCATATTTGTATCGCAGACCCATCATCATCCGGATCAGGAACAATTTATTTATCCTGGTCTTTTTTGCATACAAAGATTCCATCTTATCCCACAGTGTCCTCGCGTGCTCAATACTGGCAACGTGGTTGTACGCGTTCCCGTCAACGAACTGTCTGATGTACCCATACACCTATATATGCTCAAAATTCCAGTCATCTTCGAATTTGTCACTGGACCTCTGGGAAGCAAACACCGACAGATGCAGCTTTTTGACAAATAGCAGATCCTTCATCTTGCTCCTCCGGTAATGATAGTTGGACCGTTTAAGTTTATTATACGAACCGGCTTCGCGTCCATCTCTCCTCCCTATTTTGCCTGTCAACTCCTGACATCCTTCTGAAAATTCCAGAACCTGGCTCTGATACCACATTGTTGGAAAAGAAGCGCGAAAACTTTTTCCAAAATCAGATAGTACATGCGAGCAAACCGAGCAATACAACGCACAAACCAAACACCAAACCACAGAAAAATAATCCTTGCAGACACAGAGAATTTTGACTGAAATATTCTTATAGAAAAAATTACAAGACGATCGGAGTCCAACCCTGAAGAACCTTCACTAATGGAATAAAGACAATACATCATCTACAAGCTCCTTCCGATCTAACACGGATCACCACAACACTTAAGAATAGAAAACAGATCACACCACGAAGATAGAAGACAATGAGAAATTACCCAAAATAATTTCCTCCTCCGAAACGGCCTCCAATCCTTCATTCTTCTTCCCAAAGTTGCAATGGCACTCTTTGCCTCATTTTCTCCTCTTTCTTGAGATGATATGCTATTATTTGTAAACCCCCAGATTTTTAGGAATTTAAATTTTCAATTTTTTTTTTAGAATTTTTAACTAATTAAAATCAAGGTATTCTAGTTTTAAATAATTTTATTAAATATTAAAATAATATGAAAATAATATTTTTTGGTGTAAAATAAAATATTAGACATGGGGTAATTTTCCTATAATTTATTGGACCCCGGAACTATTTTTAAAGACCTAAAAATTAATATTTTTAAAAACCAAAATAAACCAATTTAAACCGGTTTAATTTTAAACCCGGTTTAATTTTAAACCCGGTTTAATGAACCGAATCGAACCCTGACTCAGACCCAAACCCTAATTTAAAACCCTAGCGGGTCGGATCCATCAACCCGTACCCGCGACCCGTACCCGACCTGTACCCTAGCGGGTCGGATCCGGACCCGAATCCAGAACCTGACCCGCTAACCCGTTACAGGTTTCATGACATATACTTTATTCATATGCTTAGCTATCTTTATGACTTGCTGCATCAGTTAGAGGTCATGATCTTGCGTGTCATGGACATGAGACGTGTGATTACATTGGGTAGGGAGAGACACACAGGCTACATATTGATTATATTGTGACGGTGTCGTAGTCTCTCTCTGAGCTAGACAACTATATGATATTACTGCTACCGGCTCCCCGACACCGAGCTTGTTGTGGTCTCAGCCTGAGTTCTAGTGATGCTCTCATCTTGCATATCACTTAACTGGTTATATAGTTTACCCTATTGATTCATTTATTATTGCACTGCATTTATTTTGGCTTGAGTTATTTTGTACCTTGATATGTCCCCTAAGGACCTGGATCCGGATTATGTCTCCAGGTTTAGCAGAAGAGATCTATCCCGAGGTATACGGGACATGAGCATTAGCAGTAGCAGAAGCAGGAGCGAGTGCATACATTGGAGCAGTACCAGAAAACGAGAATGAGGTGATTGCTGAGGATTTATTCTGAGTATATGCTTTATCCATACTCAGTACTTGTTGTTGTTATACTCTTTATTTCTTGTCTATTGAACCATTGTATCAAACTCATTATCGGGTTGTTCCCCGAGTTATGATTTATCGAGACTTGATATTGATTTATGTTTCTGTTGTTGATTGTATTTATTTCTGTGGATGAGATTAGTACCATTGCCCATATTGTTGTTTTACAGCTTAAGTACACCCTGATGGGTCCATTAAATTGGGTTTGCCCATCGGTGTGTGCTGCTGGCCATTGCCGCGTGTCTAGTCCCTCGATATTTTGTGACTGGGGCGTGACATTATTAGATTATGAATTATGGTTAGAAAAACCTAATATATACCCCATAATCCCGCAGCTAATCCTGGAACGTAGGATACGATCCAATGGTGTATAAAACACCTCTGAATTTTCGTTCAGCCCGCCGACCAAACTCGGACCGAGTTCAGCCCGAACTCTGTCTCCCCATGTACAACAGACTGCTCCTCCTTCCTCCCGAGTTCCTTCGACCTCTCGAATGGCTCTTGTCACATTCCGGAGTGTTATCCACATAGGTTGAGAACCCCACCCACTCCAACAACTCTCTCTCTCTCTCTCTCTCTCTCTCTCTATATATATATATATATATATATATATATATATATATAAGATTTCGTTGGATTTTTATAGCAGGGTTTTATGTAATAGGAGTGATTTAGTGACAGCCGACAATTGAAGACGAGAGACTTGGCGCGACTCTAGCAAGTCTGAGTTGAGTTGAGCTGAGCCGAGACGAGCTGACTTGATGTGCTTCTTTCTTTCTTTCTTTCTTTTTCTTTATTAATTGTGTTTATCAGACAAATGCTAATGAGTAGATTTAGGAACTACTAAATTTATTTATTTTTATCAGAAAATTTTATACAAAATAATATATTTTAAGTGAAGTAGCTGGAAACAAAAATTGGAAATTAAAAAAAAAAAAGCGTTCCACCTGGAAGATTGGCAAAAATTTTCTGATAAAATCTCTGCGAAAAAAATAATTTAAGTTGATGATTGTTATAATCCGACCATTGGCTTCCAACTATCATTTTTAAGCAATAAATTATGATGCGTTTGACAGCTCTTCTACAGATCTCTTCTCTTACAAACTCATCTTTTTCTTTATTCTCTTCTCTTCTCTACTCTCTCTCTATTCAGAAGCTCTCTACTATCTAAGTCTTTCCACAATCTTTTTCAAAAGCACTCCATTTAGAAACTCTACAATCTCTATTCATTATGGATCAAATTCTAATAATATTATGTTCGCACGAAGGTATGCTAAGTGAGCTATCTTACGAATATAATTTTATCCAACTTCTTTTAATTTATTAGAATACTACGTTATATAATTTACGCAACCTTATTATTGATCGTTTTTTCTATTCGATATGAATTTATATTAAGGCATATTTTTCCTCTACTTGTTTATAGACGGTGAAGAAACATAAAATTTTGTTCTTGAAGTTAATTTACAGTCATTGTATATAAATATTTATGCCACTTCATCATTACCAAAAATTGATACTATAAGTAGTCAACTTGCTTTTAATAACTAAACTGTTAATATTGGATATAGTTCTTCTCACCAAGTTGTTCTATTTATTCTATTTACTGAAACGTCTGTGTCAGCTTTATGAAATTCCTGCAGAGCCAACTATACTTGACAAAGCTTTTACCTCATATATCTAATGAAAGCTCCACATCAAGGTAGTGTACGATTAGCAAACCAGGATTTAACTTCTCATCAAATATTAGGTAATGTACGATCACTTGTATATGTAACCCTAGAATATCTGCCACATAGTAATAGTCATTTCTCCAACTAAAACCTGAAATATGTTAGTGTTTGGACCACCAATGCTCAATAAGACTTAGGATTAAGTCTCTATCATGATGTAGGAAACATAGTCCGTAAAGATGCTGAAAGCCAAAGTCATGCACTAATGACTATTGCTCACTAGTCAGCTTTTATTCACCATGCTTCCTCTCGTATCATCATATGTCATGTTCTCGCAATCATATATCGGCACTATAATCGTATAGCTATATATAAAATATATAGATTTTTTTATTGCTAGATATGCGAAAAATATATAATCATATTACTAACACATACAATAAAAATATAGAAAAAACTATACATGTCAAGAAAATATCAAACTATATATGTGGGTTTGGCGTTGATGGATGATAAGGTTGGTGGTAGGCCCACTTGAAATACGTCTATCATTAGTCATCTGAAAAATGATCGTCATCAAAATAATTTAGATTAGGTTTAGTGTTTTGGGGTTAGGGTTAGTATTAGGTTGTAGATTTTTAGGAGGGTAGGATCTTAGGGTTATCATTAGGGTTGATGGGTTATGGTTAAAGGGTTAGGGTTTTATGATTAGGAGTTAGGGTTTTAAGATTAGGATTTAGGTTAAATTAAAGATATACTATATAATTGAAATAAAAAAATTAAAATTATAAAAACAAATTTTATTAAAATAAATGAACTTAACTTAAAAAAATAGTAACATTTTTGCTACTTATGTTTGTTGTTGTACTTTCCTTCTTTCCTTTCTTTCTTCCTATTCTTCCCCTATAGATAGCAACCGAGGAAGAATTCGACCGTTAATTGTCCAACGATCGCTAGCATACCCAAAATTTGCCAGATGGATTGACATCCAAAATTCTGTCAGTTGCACTAGCAGAACATTTCTCTCATTCAAAATGTTACAAATTTGTTTCTCTAATCTCTTTCTATATTTTATTGTTATTATTTTTTAAACTTGCTATAATTTAGGACATCTTCGATATTTCTCACAATTTCCACCAACTTAACGACCCAATGATGAAAATCTGGGGGTGAACATTATTCGGTTTTGGACCGAAAATCGAACCGATCCGAATAAGAGATTCAATTCGGTTTGAAAAAATTTGGTTCGGTTTCGGTTTTGAAAATGCTAAATTTTCTTATTCGATTTCGGTCAAAGACCTAAAACCGAATAAGATTTATGCAATTATATAAATATCCAAATTATATGCATATTTTGTGATTAAAAAGTATATATTTTGAAAATAATAATTCTATGTATATGTTTTGAAGCCCAACTTTGTACAAAACTTTGAAATATAACAAATGTGTGTATAAAATTATAATTTTTAATATAAATTAACCACAATTCTAATTTTGGGTCCGATCTATTAAACAATTCCAACCGAATAACCAATTCGGTTCGATTCGATTTCGGTTTTGGCTAATATTGGTTCTGTTTCGATTTAGATTTTTAGAATTTTAGTTTATTCGATTTTGACTATTCCAGTCTGATTGAAACCGAATAAATCGAATGTTCAACCCTATGAAAATATACTAAATCGGCTCATTTCAGTTTTGTAAAAAACAAAAAACAAGAGGGCGGTATGACATCAAGTCTCCGCCACTAAGTACTTTCAATACAAATGATGAATAGAAAATTCTGAGACGAATATAGGAGAACTCTAAGTCAGTTCCTTGGGAGGATCAAATAAAACCACAACCGAAAAACTAAGTAAAATTGAGAAACTCACATATCCTCAATCTTCTAATTTATTTACATCTCTTGCTGCTCAAACAAGTTCTTATATCCATGGTAATTAAACGATCTGATGTCACACGGCCTTCTGCTTAAGTTTTTTTGCATTAGCTGATCTAATATACTATGATTAATCTTAATATCATCCCTTGGTTAAGTAATGGAATGCATAAATAGTTGAGTCTTCCAAACTTTGAACGCCATTTACGTCATAAAAGAGAAGGAAAAAAAAGTTGTTTCTTAGGGATAATCATGAACTCCAACCGTGTTAATTTTTTTACAATTTGATCTCATTGCTTTTCATGCTTATTACAGTGTGTTCTTGATTAACCACGTACTATAGCTTGTAATTGTAATCCGTATTTCTTACTACTCATATATACATAGACGTGCCATATATGTATTTTATAATATTTGAAAAGAGTAAACAATATTTTTTTACTAATTAAAAAGAGCAATTTATTTTTTATTTTTTACTACTTGGAAAGAACAAACAACAATTTCTCTTCTTCTTTTTTTTTTTTTTTGCTTCTATACATAATTATCTAATTATCAAATTTTAATTAGTAAACATAGATAAGGACTTCTTCTTTTTTAAGAAAAGCAAAATCCACTATAAAGCATCAACTTTTCTTAGTATATAATATTTTATTATAGCTCAATGTATATACAATATTAAGTCCACCTAGCTGTTGGTTTTTTTGCCTTTGGACTAAGTAAAGATAGTCCCACATTGATTATACCATCAAGTGGGTATCTCAATATAATACTTTGTATGAGTTGAGGTGTGCACATGGGGTGTGGTGGGGCACATAGGTGCCATGTGGGGGTGTTTTTCTAGGAGAAAAAAATGATTAACTCCTCATGAAAGTATTTATGCTTTTTGTCATTCTCTTGGAATTAAATTCCATAGGAGCTAAGCCCTGCGACTCGGGCTCAAGGGGGCAAAGTAGCCCTTTGTTGACGCACTTTGCATCGTCGTAAGGTGCTCGTGCGCTGGTTTTATGCTCGGTTACATGCGCGTGTTGCATGAGCAGGTGCTGGACGGACGCTGCGCGGGTGCTGAACAGGCGCTGAGCGGGCTATGCATTGGGCTGCGATTGTGGGATATCAATTTTGTATATTGGCTTTTTAGTCCCACATCGAAAAGAAGAGGAGGATGGGCTTCCATCATTCCCTATATAAAGAGCCATCTAGTCTCCTTTTGAGACAGACCAAAAAGTTGAGAAAGAGGAGTCCAAAGGAGTCCGTTCGAGTAACACGAAGAGATGACTACGAGCATTCCAGAAGTACTCTTGTGAACTTGCTGGCTCCTATGAGCAGATCATCGATAGAGGACGAATCTTGATTTGAGCAATGGTGGTCTTCACCGCCCCAGCAAGAATAATTTTTTATTATGTCTTCTTCTCCTTTTTCTTCTTGATTTGTTCTGTCTGATTGCAACTGCATTTTACAAGGAAGAACGAAGGTTCTGATCGCCTCTTTCATGATCTTTTTCTATAGGTAGAACTACAGTGAGCGGTCTAAACTTCGATCCTTCTTTCTTCAGAGGTTTAATAATTCAAGTAGGACAGCGGTGACCGCGAATGGCTATAGTTCGTCACTTGCGGTATAAAAAGAAGTAAATCAGTTCAGGATTGTTATCGATGAAATCCGGATACATTGACAATGTCTTTCTATTTCTAGTAGGTTCCTCCTTGGACAAATCCGGAATGAAGAATGTCTACTTCTCCCTTTAAAATACCTCATATGGAGGTTCTCTTCTTTTATAAACAATTATACCGCGTCACTTAATACGAAGCTTGCATTGCTGGCCTGAGAGCAATAAAAGAGCTATCAGGCCAAGGAACCATTCTCTTGACTCGTACTGATGAGAATTTTACTCCACGAGAAATTGAACAAAAAGCTGCAAATCCAGTTATTCTATTTCATCTAGAACAGAACAAAGAAATATTCTTTTACTTTAATGAAATCCGGAGTTGTGTCGGATAAGTGAACATTAGTTTCTTATCATTCAATGAGCATAGTTTTCGTTTTATTGTAACTCTATTTTGTCCGTCTGCAACTACGATTGCAAGGAAGAACGAGAAGTTTGGTTAATTTTGATTCTTTTATAATCTTGATAGCAAGTTGTAATTAGAATCCTTATATAGTTATTCGTGAAAATCGAGAATAGTCAGAATAGGAACTTTTGTGTGAACCTCTGATCTCGACCATGCGTTCTTCCATCTTTGGTTAAGTCTCGGGACTAACACTACCGGTATTAATTAATCCTTCAACTACAGAAACTGAAATAAGAACTCATTAGTTGATCTTGCAGTAAGGGTATGACAAGTGGACAAATTTTTCAGTTTAGTTTTTTGTAATTTTGCATTTAGAATCTTTGAAAAAGTCAAAAGGTAAGATGAATGTAATGCAACGGTTGTAAATTGCATGAGTTCCAAAAATTAAGAACTCGTGAGTTTCTCTAGAAATTTTGTATTAATATTATGGACCATGCACAAACACAACTACATAAACTCAAATAAGAACTCATGAGTTGAACTTGCAATAAGGATATGACAAGTGGATAAATTTTTCAGTTTAGTCCTTTGTAATTTTGTATTTAGAACATTTGAAAATGTCAAAAGGTAAGATGAATGTAATCCAACGGTTGTAAATTGCATGAGTTCAAAAAATTAAGAACTCGCAAGTTTCTCTAGGAATTTTGTATTAATATTATGGACCATGCACACACACAACTACAGAAACTCAAATAAGAGCTCATAAGTTGAACTTGTAATAAGGATACGATAAGTGGACAAATTTTTTATTTAGTCATCTATATTTTTACATTTAGATCATTTAAAAAAATTAAAAGATAAAATAGATGTAATTCAACGGTTATAAATTGTATGAGTCCCAAAAATTAATAACTTACGAGTTCCTCTCATAATTTTGATGCTCTAGGTCATAAACCACACAGCTTTGTCATTCTAAGAAAGTGCTGACCCTGATCAGCATTATTAGCCACTAGTATATACGCACGTGCGTTGCACGTATTTCATATTACTTGAAAAAAAATAGTTTATTAAAAGAGCAATCAACAATTTCTTAATTTTATTATAGGTGGAAATATAATAACCAGGAGCATGAAAGTTGGGAGAAATTAAATGACGGGAATATAAAAGGTTTCTCTTATCTCTTGGGTTCATGTGCCTACTTTGCATGCATGCTTTATTAACTTTTGTTTTATTTTCCAAACTACCTACTTTGCATGCATGCATATCTTTATTTTATTAACTATCATTTTCCAAGTTGTCTCATGCATGCATACATACATTTAATACGTATTTAATTACTGTTTTTAATGAAGGGTATTTTTGGAACGAAAAACTTTCACGGTGAAGCCTAACTTTGACATTATATAGTAGGATTCATAGTATCCGTACATCACAGGTCGGTTTCAGAGTCGGAACCTTATGATGTGCAGCATCAGTTGAGAGAACAATATGGCCAAAAGTAAATCAATTCATTATTCTTACCTTTATTGTGGAAAATTATAATTTTCATCAAAAAAAATTTCAGTATTTAAAAACATAAAAAAAAAAAAATTGGAAAAATGGAAAAAAAGTGAATTCTTGGAGGTGCAATGAACCATTTTCTTCCTCTTTTTCTTTCTATTGACATTTTCTTTCATTTTCTCCTTATTTTCCTTTCACATCTTTTTTTTTTTTTTTCCAATGCGAACCAAGTATATATATCATAATGTTGGTTTCGAATGGGACTCGCTAACTGACCGCACATGTTATTTCCATTGCTCGAGTCGACTAGGATGACATAGTTTAGTACAAGCTTTTCCATAAATATAACTGATCTCTTTAGGTCGTTGGTAAGCACTAAGCTGCAGGATAAATTGATAATGTTATTATCACGCGCCGGGGTTCGAAAAACAAAACTAGATTCGGTGAAATTAGGTTTACAAACTCCAAACTAAACTTTGGTGTGTGTGTGTGTAAATGTTCTGGAGTTTGTTAGATTCCAATTTTAACACCAAGACAAAATTTAGTGAAACTTTTTTCTTTCTAAATTCCAATTTCTTTTTCTTTTATGAAACTCCGGAACTAACTCTAAACACCCAAATGTCTCCTGACTTAAGTTTTGTGGCTGGAGTTTTATCATTTTAAATCAATTTCAAAATCCGACTTTGCTCACAAAATAGGCCTTAGCATGTATAGCACAGTTTATAGGTTTATAAAAGATGGTTTCAAAACAACAATAAACTTTTTAGTAGGATTTCAAGTGATACTTCACTCCATCTTAACTGTTTCACCTGACTCTATGACGGGTGGGCCAATTGGCAGTGCATAAGTTTCTTTCAAGATTACAATTTGGTAGTAGATGGTATGTACTTGCTTAACCTGAAACTGAAGGATCAGCACCGTGCTATGCTCTGGTGCAGAGGAGTCATCCCATGTGACATTCACATACATACTACAACCTCCAGGCACATGCCAAACATGTTCATTTACAGAAATGTTTTTTGCAATGAGAGAAAAACTGAGTAACAATATGAAGAAGAAGAAGAAGAAGAAGAAGAAACAGCTCCTATGAGTATAATATGTACTATCCGCGGGGTCGTGACATGTTAGTTACGATGCGGAACTTTCGTGGGGATAAATACGGTTCAAATTTTCCGTTGGAACTTAGTTCCTATCCTCAAAAAAAGAAAAAGAAATAAAGAAGAAAAAAGAAGAAGAGAGAGTATAATATGTACTTGTCAAATTAATTAACAAAGGAGTAACACATTGATGGCATGCAAACGCATGGTTGTTTTGGGAGCAAATTGCATGTCATATTATTGTTCATTCATTACCGACAAGTTGTTGGCAACTATAATGACTGCTTCTAATGGACTTCCCATTGCAAACTAAGAGCTATCTCCAACCATATTGTCTTATTTTGTGTTGTAATTCCTATATGGCATGAGGTACGAGACAATATTTTTTCTATGTAAAAAGATTATATTCACACAAGAAAATGAGATAAAAAACTGAAAAGACAATAAAAACTATTTTTTTTCAACTTCCAAGACAACTTTTCCAATTTTTTAATTCTTTTTATAAATATTTTTATTCATAATTGATGATGTGGAAGTAAAGTATTGTGAAGTCAATTGTCTATATCTAGACAACCAACTTCACATTATCCTTGTCATGTCGTTGCTATGTCAACTTTACAACCAACTTCACATTTGCATTAGAGAAAGATTTTTGAAATATGAAGTTGTGAATCGTATGTGGCAATCATTTTTTCCAAACTCACAATAGGGTTGGAGATGCTCCAAGTCTACTCAACAAGTCTTCTTATGGGGGGCTATATTGTAACCAAAAAATGAATTGGCAGTAACCAAGCTAACTCCATTGGTCCATTTGGTTGGTTCCCTTGTGAAGTATTCAATCTAATATAGTTCAGTCAGATTCAGATATATATATATATATATATATATATATATATATATATATATATATTGTTTGAACCCAAAGCTTTATCAGTATAGCGACACAATAAAGTGACTCAAATGTGAAAAAAAGCTTATAGACGAAGGAACTTTGTGAACAAACGCAAACCAGATGTCATTACTGAAACCTTTGTAAAAACTGAGATCAAGCATAAAAGAAAAGTTATATTAACAGAGGGCAAGGGTTATATAACGATATAACATCGATGAGGTGCATAGGTACCGTCTGCAAGAAGCTTAAAAGGCAAGCTCAAAACAAGAAATAGTTCTAAGTTCAGACAAAAATAGAAGAGTGAATAAATTTGAAATGTTCATAACCATTGATTCAGGAAAACCATGCATCTACTTGTGCTGTGTGATATTTCATTTTCTACATGCCGTTGTGGGGGTGGGGTGTGGGGTGGGGGGTGTGGGGTGTGGGGTGTTGGGGAGGGAATGTTTACTACTACCAAGTAAAAAAAATGTATGAGAAGAGGATGAGTTCTTGCAACAAAAATGGACAAAGACACATCAAGACCAATATCCAGGTTGAAAGGAAGCAAACAAATTCCAAGTGGTTCACAAGAGAACTATATGGAAAAATAAAACGTTGATTAATATCAATCTTCTGCAAATCACAAAGTACCACTTTTCAGAATATGGCGTTCTCCACATTCTTGAATCTCGGAGGAAACAAATAATTATATGATTTGGCATTCTCAAGAAACTACCTTCTATAGGTCCCTTGTAGACTAAAACACAAAGATTCCTATCTAAGATTGTCAACAAACAGTGAGAAGAATAAATTTGGCCATAAAAATCTTAAATCCTAGACATCTCAGCATTATCTATGTCTTAGAGATTGGTGTAATTGCTGGTATCAATATGAACAGTACAATTGTTGGTATCACTATCTAACTGGGATACAAGCAAACATAAAAAAAGGACAATATCTCAATGAAAAGCTTAGTCCACATTATTTAATAGGCACCAGAAATTATAACAAACAAAATTTTATTTGCTCCCCTAAGGGAGAATTGTTTTCTGTATGAGTTAAGCTATGTAAAAGGATAGCTCGCCTGATCTCACAAGCAAAAATCATTACAGGGGGTGAGTAAGTTGATCAAGGTGGCCTCTGCTTGGAATTCCAGAGTAAAAATCGGAAAGTATTACTTAACGTATTCAAGATCATGTAAAGGTAATGGAAGTCGCATAAGATTGAAGAAGAGAAAGTGTTTGCTCTACCACAGCTCGATTCCTTGCCTGCCTCACCCACTCAACGATGACTTCCTCTGCTTGGCTACCACGAACACCCCCCTCTAAGGCATCTGCTGCTTCTGCAAAACTCCCTTCTACTAATAAGTTCTCAACTTGACTGATGACAGACTCTATGCCATGTCCAGATGAGTCTTCTTTCACCTGAAAGGGATTTAGAAAGGAATTATGATAAATAAGTACACTCTTCTAATGTTTGTCATTTATAGTTTCATTCACTAGTTCTTAACCCACGTGGGCAACAGAGCAGGAGCGGACCCAGAATTTTTTTTTTTAATTTTTTTGGGAGGAAACTGCCTTGAAGCCAGAAAAAGAAATGAAATAAGACAAAAAAGAGGCTGAAGAGAATCAAACTTGAGACCTCTTAATTAAAAAAACCATTCACTCACTAACTAGACAAGTATTCAATATTGGTTTTTCCATACGACTTAAGTAAATAACATTAGAAGTCAAAAATATATTGCATGCACGGCCGCCACCCTCGGCCCAAGGTGGGTCCACCCCCTGCAACAGAGTAGTGAACAAGAAATGTTGGCTTCAAGTATATTTAGAGAACTCTTTGACGCCAGACATCCAAACACCTGATAGAGGCATCCAAACACCTGATAGAGGTGTCCCTTATCTAATAGAGAAGTCTGTGCATATATAAACTGTGCAGGGAGCAAGTATCCATAAACTGTGCAGGGCGCAAGTATCCAATATACAGGGAAGTTATGCCAATTATTCCAACCTTCCACCTTTGCATGATAATAAGATTTACTAAATAAAATGCTAGAATCTATATGCTATTTTCATGGCTTGACAATTTCATGTATTAATGAAGTCATCAAACTGAAGGACGAAAGCGTGAGTCACGGATACAGAACCATAGTTTAAAGTAGCGGCCGATACCGATCCGATACGGCCGATACCGATACAGTTTGGCATGTCCCGATCCGATACCGACCGATACCCGATACTGACCGATACCGACATTAGAGGTCTCTTTTCCAGTCAATTCGGCAAAAAAATTTGAATTAAAAAGACCAATTAGGAAGGATGTAAAAGAATAGTAAGGTTGAAAAAACATATAAAATAGGAAAACTTATCTATCGCATATAAATCAATCGACAAGGATGACTACTATTTCATTCAATATCAAAAATACTAAGAAACAATACTGAAAATACTTTAAATTATGCATAAATGTATAAAATATATTCTCTAAAATGTTAATAATTTACTAATAGTTGTTTGCTTTCCGATACCAAAAAATCCGATACTCCGATCCGAAACCGCCGATACTACCGATACCGCCGATCCCGATACTCATAGGAATGGTCCGATACCGATTCCGATACCGATACTTTGAACCTTGTACAGAACCTAGGATTAGGAAATTTCCAGCAAAAAAAAAAAAAATCCTACTGCAATAACCATAATAAGGTCGGTCATGTGTGTTGCCAATATTCAATCATGAGCTGGTTACACATTTATACCTTAATAGAAGATGCAACGTGGGCGACCACATGAGCTAGGAGACCACCACCACCAGCTGGAATGAGGCTAAAATGACGCAAGGTTCCCTTCAAAGAATCAAACTGCAACATGTATACCAACTATCAGGTAAAGCAGTGGGATAAAAAAATCTTCAATGAAACATGGAGTACATGATAAATGTCAATTCCTCCAAATGTTTTAGTAGGGAATACAGACAAACTGTAAGTTGAAATAACCAATAAGTACATATATGCACACCATAAGACAATAGTCTACAATAAATGATCGTGTATACAGTTTACTTAGACTGCTAGGTGATGATAATACAATGATAAACCTAAAATATGGTATTGCAAAACCATTAGCACATGAAATGTGTGATAAACAATGTAACAGAGATGCATGTTCAGAAGGTTCAATACTAAAGTCCCACACTTGCCTTCTGATTCAACTGCATATGGGTATTTACTCCACAATTCAATGCTTCTTCAGGAAGGGATGAAAGTGCCAAATCTAGAAGCGAGTCTCTATCTATGCCTTCCAGAGAGGTATACAATTTATCTACCTCTGCTCGAATAGGCAACCCCCTAGAAAGGGCATCTTCCAATGCAAGTGTTCCCTGCAAGACAAATTGGAAATATCTATATGATTACCGGATAAGTTGGTTCAACATCTGCCTTTTTGTATTTCCATTTCCATTCTTCTATTTCTCCATCCTCCTTCTCTAGGGCTTGGGCATACTATGGAATGCTAGAAAAATAGATCAAAAAGTTAATTTACCAAAGCAAGTTTGTGAACAGAATGAGTTTGCCGAGCTTCTTCAGATCTTGCATAGAACGCCATGCACAAGGCATTTATCTACAAATATCACAAAAATGGACTTATGATATTAAAAATCATACATGCAACCCAGAATAAGCAAACAATTCGCAAGTAAATGAATTCTAGTCAATCTCAAATAATAAAAGATGTTAGGTAGCAAACAAAAAGGTACTAGATATATGCAAGTAATGGAAGCACCACTCATACATTAAGGTTTGCTTCAGCAATCTTTTCTATCTGGGAAGACTTTTCTTGTGCAACGGCTGCAGCTAACTCTGCTTTTGCCAACTCCTGTGCTTTAGTTAGCTGTATATCAGCTTCCTCTTCCTGCAATTATTTAAAGACAAACAAGTCTATTGAGACAATGATCCACAAAAAGCACAGTGTACAGATTTCTGTCTATGCAAAAAAGAGAGAGCAAAACACAATGTGCAATATCCAGCAACCCTCACCTTGTGTTTCAATTCCTCCTGAAGTTTCAGTTCAGCTTTTTCCTGGAGCGACTTGATTGCAGCTGCTGCCTTTGCCTTTTCTTTGTTCAACTCCTGAGACAGCTCAACAAGTCAAAACACACAGAAAACCGATTACTAGCAATAACTTAATACCATATTCATCAGTAACTAAAGTAGCATCTTATACTATTGATCAGTCACAACAATATTCATTGAGAAGACACTTATCATTCATCAATTAGTTTGAGCTTTGGGTTCAGAAAAGTTTAACTGAAAATTAACTGTTCAGCCAAAACACAGAAATCATATTACTAGTAATAACTTAGTTCTGTATTAGTAACTAACTTAGAATGTAAACTGTTGATCAGTCACAACAAGATTCACTAAAGAGACTTATCATTTCATCAAATAGCTTTGAGCGTTGCGATAAGAAAAGTTAAACTGAAAAGCAAGCAAAAGAAAGGTGAACTCTGGCATAGTATTCTGGACTTTGAATTGACAAGCTCAAAAACTTTTCATGGACACATTTAAACATATAGGAGATAATTGCGAGAAATGACAGTCTTTTGTGTGATTTATTCGTCAGTGACTAGGGAAGTAAAGGTACTCCACCTTAGCACCATTACTGATAAGTATTTTAATTGTTATTTGTTTTTAAATAAGTAGATGTCCTAGTCTACTAGGAGTTTGTTAGTGTTTACCAAGTCTTTAGGGAAATCCCATGAACTTGGGAGTTGTTAGTCATGGGATTGGGAGTTGTTAGTCATGGGATAGTCATTCCATTTTTTTCTACTTATACAGAGCCTTTAAATCAATGAATAATCCCAGTTCCAATACTTCTCTTGCTCCCATATTTCAAGTTCTTTAGTTTCTTTGATAATCTGGTATCAGAGCTTCACTGGGCCTGAGGTAAAAAAAAGCAGCAGCTTTGGTGATTTGCAGCAGCCAGGATTATGGCACCAGAGAGCAATAACGTGCAACCTTCAATACCTCGCTTCGATGGTCACTACGACCATTGGAATATGTTAATTTAAAATTTCTTGAGATCCAAGGAGTGTTGGGGTCTCATTGAAACCGGTGTTAGTGAACCTGCCGATAGAGAGGTGTTGACAGCAGCACAGATAAGGACCTTTGATGACCAGAAGTTGAAGGACTTGAAAGCAAAAAATTACTTATTCCAAGCAATCAATCGCTCAATTTTGGAGACCATTCTCCAAAAAGAGTCGAACGCTCTCACCTCCAAGCACTTCGCAGAGAGTTTGAGACACTTGAGATGAAACCTGGTGAGACTGTTTCATATTACTTTTCAAGAGTTATGTCTGTCGCAAATAAGATGTGAATCCATGGTGAACAAATGCAAGATGTTACCGAGGTGGAGAAAATTATTCGCTCCATGAGTGACGAGTTTAATTACATAGTTTGCTCCATTGAAGAATCTAATGATATTGATGAATTATCAGCCGATGAGCTGCAGGATTCGTTGCTTATCCATGAGCAAAAACTCAATAGATACAGTGGAGAGGCGCAAGCTGCTTTGAAGGTTGCAACGAATGGTGAATTTTCAGAAAGAGGAAGAGGCCGAGGCAAATGGAGAGGAGGAGGCAGAGGCTTTCGGGATGGCAGTGGAAGCAGACCCAAATATGATCATTATTCCTCTAGTTTCCAAGACAGAGGTAGATGAAATTTTGATAAGTCCAAGGTTGAATGCTTTAGGTGTCATGGATATTGTCACTTTCGTTCGGAGTGCTATGCGAACCTTCACAGAGACAAACAAAAGAATGGGGAGCAGTCAAATTTTGCAGAGAAAAAGAAAGAAGAAGAGACTCTTGATGGCATTCCATTTGAAGGAGGCGCCTGAAGCAAACACATGGTATTTGGACTCCGGGTGCAGCAATCACATGTATTGTAGTAAGTCATCTTTCTCTGTTTTGGATGAAGCATTTCGCACTGTTGTGAGATTTGGTAATAATTCTACTGTGAAGGTTATGGGGAAGGGAGTTGTTCAAATTAGAACTAAACCAGGTCATATTGAAATTATTTCAAATGTGTTTTATGTTCTTGATTTGAAGAGTAATCTATTAAGTATTGGTCAACTTGAAGTGAAGGGATGAGTACGCACAACTATAAATGGGGCTTGTGAAGTTTATGATCCTCGAAGGGGTCTAATTGCTCATGCTAAGAGGACACCAAACAGGTTATTTCCGCTGCGAATCGAGAGTGTCCATTCCTACTATATGTCCGAGATAAAAGATCCAACATGGCTTTGGCATTTTCGCTATGGTCATTTGAACTTTGGTGGATTAAAGACATTATATGATAAAAAGATGGTCACCGGTCTTCCTCAAATTAGTCCTCCCTCCAACAAAGTATGTGAAGATTGTCGCATCGGCAAGCAGCATTGTAAACCATTTCCAAAAGGGTAGGCTTGGAGAGGTCGTGCACCACTAGAGCTAGTTCATTCTGGCATTTGTGGCCCATCACTCCGGAATCTAATGGTAAAAGGAGATTTTATTTCTTTTGTTGATGATTATAGCCGAAAATCTTGGATTTATTCCTCGCAAGAGAAGTCGGAAACTCTTGCTACATATATAAATCTTCAAAGTTCTTGTTGAGAAAGAGGTTGGCAGACCAATTAAGATCTTGAGGACTGATCGAGGTGGTGAATACAATTCACAAGACTGAGTTTTTGTGCGTTAAATAGTATTCAAAAGCAGCCCACTACAGCCTATACACTACATCAAAATGGTGTATGTGAAAGGAAAAATCGTACTATTGTAAATATGATATGAAGCATGCTGGCAAAAGGTGGAATTGAGAAGACTTTTTGGCCGGAGGCTGTGAATTGGAGCATTCACATATTAAACAGAAGCCCCACATTTGTTGTTCAAAATATGACAACCACAAGAGGCATGGAATAGAGGTAAACCATCTGTCAATCACTTCAGAATATTTGGTTGCATTGCTTATGCTCACATTCCAGGTCAGAAAAGAAAGATGCTTGACAACAAAGGTGAAAATTGCATATTTCTTGGAGTGAGTGAACAGTCCAAAGCCTACAAATTATATAATCCTATCACTAAGAAGATTGTGATCAATCGTGATGTGATTTTTGATGAAGAAAAGACATGAAATGGAATGATGATGGGTCATTGCAGCAGCAAATTCCAGTGTCCACTGAAGAAGAAGTTCATCAGCCACAACCACCAAGAGTTGCTTCAATTGTTCCAAGTCAAGCTCAGATATCATATCCTCCTACTCCTCGATCGAGAAACAGACCAACATGGATGATAGACTATGTAAGTGGATATGAACTTTTTGATGATGATGTGCTTGTTCATTTAGCTCTATTTGTAGATTGTGATCCTTTAACATTTGAGGATGCGATCAAAGATAAGAAATGACAGATTGGTATGAAGGCTGAGATAAAGGCTGATCTTCCAAGAGGATAGAAGACTGTTGGAGTTAAATGGGTGTATAAAACAAAACTCAATGATAAAGGTGAAGTGGACCACTACAAATCCCGCCTAGTTGCAGAAGGCTATAAACAAGAATTTGGCGTGGACTACAAAGAAGTCTTTGCTCCCGTAGTCAGACTTGATACCATCAGATTGGTGCCTTTCAGTGGCAGCACAGAATTCGTAGCCAATTTTTTAACTAGATGTGAAGTCTGCTTTCTTACATGGAAAACTGGAAGAGGTATATGTGGAACAACCTCCAGGCTATATGCAGCAAGGGAGTGAAGAAAAGGTATATAAATTGAAAAAGGCACTATATTGACTGAAACAAACACCACGTGTTTGGTATAGTAGAATTGATGCTTATTTTTCTGAAGCATGCTTTACGAAGTGTCCATATGAGCACACCTTGTTTGTTAAATTTGGTGATGGAGGAAAAATTCACATTGTGTGCTTATATGTGGATGATTTAATCTGCACGGGCAACGATAGAGCTATATTTGATGATTTTAAACGCTCTATGATGTCTGAATTCGATATGTCGGATCTTGGATTAATGCACTATTTTCTTGGCATTGAAGTAGTGCTATCTCCTACAGGTGTACTTATCTCCCAGAAGAAGTATGTTCAGGAAGTTGTTGAAAGGTTTTCAATGATAAGCTGTAATTCAGTTGGTACTCCAATGGAAGCAGGCCTGAAGCTAATGAAGAGTACTGGAGGAAGAAAAGTTGACAACACTTTATAATCAAGTGGTTAGGAGTCTAATGTATTTAACAGTAACCCAACCAGATATTATGTATGCTGTCTTATTAGCAGATACATGGAATATCCAAGAGAGCCGCACCTCAATGCTGAAAAGAGAATTTTCAGGTACTTGAAAGGTACCATGGACTTTGGTGTATTCTACAGAAAAGGTGAAAAGTTAGCTTTAATTGGGACACTGATAGTGATTATACGGGAGATCGAGATGTTAGTAGAACCACATTTAGTCATGTGTTTATGATGGGATCAGGAGCTGTGTGTTGGTCATCTAACAAGCGATCAGTTGTCACTTTGTCCACAACTGAAGCAAAGTTCATAGCAGCAACATCTTGTGCCTGCCAAGTCATTTGGTTAAGAAGGTTGCTGGAAGAGTAGTATTGTCCTCAACAAGATCCAACTCTTGTCTTTTGTGATAACAGCTCAACAATTAAAGTTGCAAAAAAAAAAAAAAACTATTTTGCATGGAAAAAAAAACATATACATGTAAGGTATCACTTCTTGCATGACCTTTGCAAAGATGGAGTCATTGAGATGAGTTCTTGTATAAGTGAAGATCAGGTTGTTGATGTTCTAACCAAGCCTCTCGAGCTTGCTACATTTGTGAAGCTGCGAGGACTACTTGGAGTATGTTCGTTGGGAGAAGCTGTCGGTGATGTTACTGATGCACAAGGAGTGAGTTGGTGGAGCTTCCTGTGTAAACTGATGTCTTGATGACTATCAGTTTAAGGGAGAGATTGATAAGTATTTTAATTGTTATTTGTTTTTAAATAACTAGATGTTCTAGTCTACTAGGAGTTTGTTAGTGTTTACCAAGTCTTTAGGGAAATCCCGTGAACTTAGGCATTGTTAGTCATGGGATAGTCATTCCATTTTTTTCTGCTTAGTTTGTTTTGTACAGCCCTATTTATACAGAGCCTTTCAATCAATGAATAATCCCAGTTCCAATACTTCTCTTGCTCCCATATTTCAGGTTCTTTAGTTCCTTTGATAATTACCACCGCACTAGCCTATCCCCTACCACTACTTTCACCATATCTTTACATTTCCTCGCGGCCTACAACTATAAGAGCACAGAAACTGCACTATTGTGTCTTGATATATTTGGATCTTTGATACAGCTCATGTTATCGGAAACTGTTAGAATGTGTACCAGTGATTCATTGATGGTCTTTGTTTTCCCGCTTGAATAGTTGTATGCATTTCAATATACAGAATCGTAGACTCGTAGGAGATGCCCTGAGATATACTTTTACTTGGTAAAATTTCTCCAATCATCATGAATGAGTTATGAGGATTTCCAATGTTCTAGGCTTCTCGCTCAGCGCACATATATGTAACCATTTATGAGTGGAAGGGTTTATATGTAACCGCCTCCTATTATGTAACCTCTTTCTATTATGCAACCATTACTATTGAGTACCTCTCCTTCTCTTATATATATGTACAGACCCTACCTCAATAAGATAACACATTGAGTTTTTCTCTCAACATAGTACTTGATCAGGTTTTATAAGTGGAAGGGTTTATATGTAACCTCTTTCTATTATGCAACCATTTCTATTGAGTACCTCTCCTTCTCTTATATATATGTACAGACCCTACCTCAATAAGATAACACATTGAGTTTCTCTCAACATAGTACTTGATCAGGTTTTACCAAATAAAACAAGTCCCCAACCCTCCTACCAACCTCCATCTATAACCCTAGCCCCAACCCTAAATCCATAAAAACTAAGCTCCACCCAACCCATTCCCGCCTCCCACCAATCTCTCCTAACCCTAACCCCAATCCTAAATCCCCTAACTAGAGTTAACATAGATCACTCGTATCATTTTATTTGAGTTCCACGAATTTCGTTCCTATTCATAGAACATTTTTGTTCCAAACGCTAAAGATAGCACTACGAAATTCCAAACCCAAGCCAATCAAAATTACTAATAATCACACACTTCTTGTTGTTTTCATTACAAATGGAACATGATTTAATGGAGAAAAACCCCTTAGTTTGCAGCAATAAAGGGGTTACCCCCACACCCCACCCACCCACACTATCAAACAAATTACTCTAGCAACACACTATGTTCTAGCCAAGCTTTCTAAAGAAGCCTACCCCCATCGTTCCCCGTCCCATACCAAGTGACGTACCTTGTTCCTGTTTTCCTTCCTCGTTGAAAAACTTTCATGTTCATCTAATCTTGTGATAAACCCTAACCACCACCCCTACCAGCCCCCTCCCCTCCAGCCTTCCCTCCACCAACCCCATCCCCTCCAAAGTGGAAGTCCCCTTCCTCTCCCTTTACTCATCCCCTCTTTCTCATGCTCCATAGCAACTTCTTTATTATTGGAGAAGACTTGGATTGTCATTATAATGAGTTAGTCAATTTTGATCTCCACTCACGAAAGGGCAATATTATGTGCAGTGCAACAACAAAAGAATGTTATGTGATTTCTGATCAGGGACTAGACCAAGAATTTATGAAATTGACTTTTATTGAGTCAATTTATCGTGTAAGTCATTATAGCCCTATTTCAGATTTATTTATAGTTTATTTCATATTTAGCTACATGATTAGTAGTTTTGTTTCTTGTATTAGGCCTTTTATTTCTTTAAAGTAGCTCGTGTTAGGAGTACTACTAGTATTCAGATTAAAAGTTTTATTTGCTTTAGAATTATCAGTCAGAGACTATGTAAAGACACTAACCCTTGTAATTTTAACAAACATATTGAAGAAAAAAGTTTGTAAGTTGCACCATCATATTGAGGGTGAGCTTCTCCTCCATGGGTTTTCTTGTGTGAAAAAAAGTTTGGTTTAAAACCCCCTGAAGGAAAGCATGAAGCCTTGGTCCCTAAATATTTGCTTCCTTCTCCTTTGCAAAATCAGCAACCATCTATATCAATTCTCCTCTCGAAAATCATACCACCGCCTTACCCTAACACTCTTATTCATCAAAATTGCATCCCTAATACCCTATTTTGGAACCTCTGATGGCCTTTTCCCCTGTTATGCAGAACAGAAAATAGCTATAAATATAAACATAATTGTAAAACCTTAAACAGCCATCTACATGTCCCATCGTGTCAGACACATATTGGACATGGCATGGACACTACAAAATACATTAGGACACACCAAAATAGGTGTGTGTCCATGTCGCGTGTCCACATCTTGTTGTATTCATGTCCGTGCAACATATACAGCCATCAAACAACCTCCACTTCCCCTTCCCTCAGCGCCATACCAAAACCTAACCCTAAATTCTTTCCCCAATTAGAAATCCTAGCCCAATCAGATATTCATCATCTTTTTCCCTGATCTGAACCGCGGATACCACCAAATTTCAAAAATCCCAATTCCCAAATAACAAAAAGTCCTTATTTCCCAAAATGCAAGATTTACATGGTTGTGTGGTCGTTCTGTATCAATGTTATCTGTCATATAAATAATTACAAGAAAAAAAGGATATGGCTCACATATAGGGCTAGTTTCGTTACCATTTGAACAACAAAAGTTTCATCTCAAACGGCAAATGCCTGGGAATGAAACAGGTTTTGTTTACCATATTGGCTATAATGCCAATGGAAATGGCGAACTTTTCACTTCAAAGGGAACCAGACTAACCCATAATGGACTCACCAGATAGTCTGTGGATTAAATCATAAATGACTGTTGAATTATTCAAGTATACTGACATACACGATAATTGATGAAAGATAAATAAACCACTTTGATCAAATGTTAAAAACCATCTATTCTAATAACTGTACTCCTTTTATACTTGGGTAATTGCGCCCTATAAATTTGGATATGTAACACTTTCTTTATACGTACTAACTTAAGATGCAACATGTCAAAATCAGATACTGAAGTTCCAAAATGTGATCTTAGAATTTAGGAGTTTGCTTGCTTGGTAATTAGAAGGTTCCAGAAGGTCCAAGAAGATAACTTACTCATGACTTATGATGGTATTGATACACAAGCAAGTAGAATCTAAAAACAAACAAGCATCATTAGGAGATTCTAACCAAATTTAAAGGACATGTAAACCTCATCATTGCCATTAAAGCGACCAAGTGGATAAGTATTTCATAGTAAAAATCAACGGTTTCTGAATCTTAAAATTTTAACGAAAACGAGGCCTCAAGCCCGTTAAAAGACTAGGTTCACATGCTTCAAGCTACGTCCAGATGCAATCTATATAATCCAAAATGCTCGAAGCTGAAAGTCATGTATGGGAGGTATCCAAATTAAGTTCAAGTGGTCGTAAACACGGATAAATATTTGCATTTTCCTTCGATAATTAATTAATTTGTAATTGCATCGGACCAATTGTACGAGTCTCAATTTTCTTTGAGATATCTAGATCATGATGAACTACACAAGAACCTTCCAAAAGTCAATTTTGTCAATCCGTCACCATTAGTTCAAAGTAAGTGTAAATCCTGCCTATGATAGCCTTCAACAACTAATTTGAGATTTTCTATGCCCCCCTCTCCTTTCTGCTCATTCACACCAAAATATAGTCTCTTCAGTTCCATTTATTGCTACATATAACTGTCATTTTGATCAATATCCAAACACAAGATCCTTTTTGGTGCAATTCCAATGTATCTACTAGTGTACTATTACTAAGTAAATTTCTTGTAAATTATACATGAAAAGTATCCATCAGCCAGCAAACTTAAGTCAGTTACAATATGAATAACTAAATATGGTGGCAATAACCATCTACCATGGATGAAAAAAACCTTTTATATTGGGCCAGATAAAGCTTAAGAAGGTCAATCACTAATCAACAACATTAATTGTACGCTATGTTGTATGGGAAAGGACGCTATTTGTTGGTTCTAAAATTAGAGGGAGAGGGGAGGGGCGAGGTCAGGTGGGGTCAAGGAGCTCTAAGAGTACCCTCCCTAGTATACATTATATAAATTGCATCTCTCATGCCAACTCAAATTAATTAATAAAACTAAACCTTAACATTTCATAGTCTCAATATTTATTGTATGTGCTAGTAAACACAAACTAATAAGCGTAGTCTCATAGATCAATAAAATAGAAAAATAACAAAAAAAAAATTGACCTTTGAGTCTTTGAGTTGGTGTTGAACTTGATGGCTTGTTATCTTGAAGAAGTGATGAACTTGATGAGGCATGACATGATAGAGAAGTAGACAATGCTCTCTTGGTTGAGGAGATCATGGAGAAGAAGATAATACTCTCTTGGTTGAGGAGATGATGGAGAAGGAAGCCCCACATTTGGTGGTTTGGGTTGCTAAATATTCTTTGGTCAAATCTTTTTCTTACATGTAACTTGTAATTAAATTTTAGTTTTTAAACACAATTTTTTTACTTTAACTCCATGGCCATTGGATTATTTAAAACTTTTGAGTCTCTAGCATATTACATGATTATACCCAAGTCAATGACCCATCCATTTGTAATTCCTTAGTAACAACTAACAAACCCAACTGATTTAAAAAAACAACAACACCCAACCCAGTCACCGTTTGGGCGGATCTTACAGGCATGGGACCAAAACATAGGGACGGGACGCCCTATATAAAAACCGTTGGGGCGCCAAAACGGCGGCGCCTTTTAACAACATAGATTGTACAAAGTGGTTTAAACTTTAAACAACTATCGCCCCCACATAAATTATGATCTGGAAAGACAACTGATTGTAGCATAACCAGACTTAGAACTTACAAAAGACATCAGCATATACATAGTAAATAATTGTGTTAATATTCCAAACCTTCTCCAGAATTGCTGCCTCTTCAGCATACATAAGCTGCCTTGCTCTTGTGTCCTTCAATGCTTTCTCATAATTGTCCTGAAAAGAACATCAACCAAAATAATGAGAATGCATATTAATATTAAAGTATATAAAATTTCTAAAGCCATCAACGTGGTTTTCCCATTTCATTCAAGTGTTCTACATTAAATCTGTGGTTAATTTGGTCTTAGTTTACATGGTAAACAATTTAAAACAAAAGTATGTGATAAGACTAGTTACTTTGAAGAAAGAAAGATGCACTAAGTAAGATGGCCGGTCAGACAATGGCAACTTTTGTTGTGTTGGGTATCATCATGGAAGGTGATTCAGTTATCCAATTAACTCCACACAGTTAATTCCTTTAGGCAAGGGGTCGGTTAGTGTGTTTTCCTTACCGCGTATGCATCTGCACCACAAAATACTGATTTACAAAAATAGTTAGGTTCAAAATAGCAATGATATTTATGACACTTCTCTACAGAAATTCCTTGTCCATCTGCATCCAACATGGCTTATGCATCCCCCTCTGTCCGACACACGTTTAAACACGTAAGAACTACTTCACTTCTATGAATTATAAATATTCAGAAAACGAAGAATATTCTGCCTCTATTTAACAAATACTATAAGGTTTGAATATAGTTGCCCTTTTTGTACTTTTAGGATACTTGATATAGAACCACAAACTCAATGACAGAGAAAAGTTTATCTTAAATATATACATAATACATCTACAAAGATGCAGATAACTAGTTGTGCCCTCGTGTCTAGTTTTGGTAGCTGTTGTGTCAGACACCCTTTTGTCAGAGTATAGAGAGAACGGAATGATCTGTATTGGGCTCTGAGGCCAGGTATATATACTCCATCATCGGCGGCAATGTTTCCGTCCGGCCATGTATCCGTCCGGCCGATGTAGGACTAAAGAACAACACCTGTGTCTACCAATTTTACCCGTGTCCAAATGCGACAACTATCTCAGTGTCCACAAATCATAGCAAAATAGATAAATAGAAAAGAATTAACTTAAGAACTATGCACTACAAAGAGCTTTCACAAATATACTGAACCTTCAGCTTCAGTTTTTCTTCAGTAAACTTGTGAGCATCTATCTCAGCCTGCCTTCTTTCAGCAGCATGAATAACCTCTATCCAATCAACAACTAATTTTTCACCATCGAGTTTGGCATTATCCTCTGGACTTCCACTTTTTGTTACGGAAACCTTCATTTTCACAGAAGAAAAGACACCCAATAGTTCAGAAAGGTAAAGAATGTAAAACGGAGCATTAGAGAAGTATGCACAGTGAATGGTAAAATTGTTGCTACAGAATGACCTCTTTGTTATTAAACAATGCTGCTAAAGCATCGTTGCTCTCCTTTTTCCCAGAAATCTCTTCATCTGCATGCAAAGAGTATGAATCGAGAAGGGATTTCTGCGCCTCCGTTTCAGTCTCCAGTGAATCCTGCACGAGGGAATCATAAAAATCACTTAAGGTGGGGAAGAGTTAAAGTCAAAAGTTTCTTGATGCAAGGTACAGCATCAGAAGATGAAATAATGCCTATGGTACTACTGGTCTCAGATTTGATATTCCGGACATTTTAGCATTGATTTGTACGAAAGCACGGATGATTATTTCAGAACAAGAATAATCATCAGATACCACTCGTGTGATACATAACAAAAACTAACAGTAGAATCAGGAAGAATGGATATGCCTCGATTATATTAGAACCCTTCAAGTAGACAGGTAACTGCAATGTCAGGTCACAAATATGAAGCCATGTATCTCCCTTCAGATTAAACAAGGTTTCGTGCATGTTACAACCATTGCAGGTTCATGGTGCCATGATTCACAATATCTTGGGATGGAAATCTTAAGAAGAATTCTCCATAGGTGTACACGGTAATGGAAGCAACATGAGATACGCATTTGTGCAAAGGGCAAAATAATAGTTCTAAGATCTCAAATAGGTAGGGAGTAGACGGCGTAGATAAATGGACTGCTGTTAGAATAGTTTAGTAAACTAGAATATATATGATTTCTCTTATGAGGATGGTAAATGGGATTAGACTTCTGCCACTACAATCCAATTCTTTGAGGTTGCCCACATGAAACAATTTTGCATTCATCTTATTACACACCGTCACCTTGTCTAAATAAGTGATTACCGATACACATTACACAGTAGTGGCAGATGTAACATGTTGCTACAAAAAGGTAACCCGGCATATAAATATTTAAGGATTCATTTCATGGGGTTTAACAAAGTTTTACACTCGCAGTTGCCTACCTAATGCAGACTTCTTTATCGGCATTAGAGACCATCAGTCTGTAAGATACAACATAACACATAAGAGGGCCGAATGCTTGAATTAGAATCTCAGCTAAAACAATACAAAATATGGTAATGAATTTAGATAAACATATTTAGGGACCCTATTGCCAATAGATGTAAGAATCACGTAAGCACCTGTCCAGACATCTGCATATTGGCTATCTTATATATGAATGCAAGCAAAGCTTGCAATTGTTGGAGGATAGACATGCAATATTAGAGAATACCAAATGGCAAACTAGTTTGAAGTAGAACATCATATTATTTCCTTTGAAAGAAAACCATAAATAAACAAATATGTGGGATTCTGGGGCTACATCAACTTATAAACATAGTTTAAAGTATTGGCCGATACCGATCCGATACGGCCGATACCGATACCGTTTGGCATGTCCCGATCCGATACCCGATACTGACTGGTACCGACATTAGAGGTCTCTTTTTCGGTCAATTCGGCAAAGAAAATTGAATTAAAAAGACCAATTAGCAAGGGTGTAAAAGCATAGCAAGGTTGTAAAAGCATATAAAAGAGGAAAACTTATCTATCACATATAAATTAATCGACAAGGGTGACTACTATTTCATTCAATTTCAAAAATACTAAGAAAAAACACTGTAAATACTTTAAATTATGCATAAATGTATAAAATATATTTTCTAAAATGTTAATAATTTACTAATAGTTGTTTGCTTTCCGATACCAAAAAATCCGATACTCCGATCCGAAACCGTCGATACTACCGATACCGCCGATCCCGATACTCATAGTAATGGACCGATACCGATTCCGATACCGATACTTTGAACCTTGCTTATAAACAAGCATGTGGGATCCTAGGCACCCTGACGCCCGACTATGCATGTTATGGGGTTTTATGAACTTTTTATGCAATTTTCATTAGGTTTATTTATTTATTTTTTATTTTTTGGAACTGCCTACATCTAGGCGGATGCCTAGCGCTTTTCACAACCTTGGTAATTTCATGCGTCGCCACGAGGATAATAATGTGAAAACAAAACAAAGTGGGGACAGATAATAATCAGTATCATAGACAATCAACTAAAAGCAATTCATACCGTAGGCATTTCCACGTTTGCTTCCTGAAGGAGAGTATCTTCCTTCGTATCACTTTTTTCGGAGGAAGGAATTGAATTTTCAGTTCCTTGGTTTCCGGATTCTGAAGTTGTCAGTGCACTGTTTTCTTCCAAACCAGGACTTGTGCTGTTATCAATGTTATCTTTTGTTGATATTTCAGAGTCAATAGTTTGCTCGTCTGGAGTTGAAGCAGTACTCTCAGGGAAGCTTGATAATTCATTTTCTGTAGATGGAACAGTATCCTCTGAAGGTTTAATTTCTGAAGATGTTTCAATACTCGTTTCCAACTCCTGATGGTGATTATTTTCAGTTGTCTCCACGTCCATGTTAGAGTTAGAAACACTCGATTTTTCTACACTCAGAAGAGTTGCTTGGTCAGAAGCATGCTTCGGTTCCTTCGAAATTTGGACAACCTCAACATTTCCATAAGCATTAGGAGATGTTACATTCTTAAATGGAAGATCTATATATCCATTTTGGTAAGCTAAAATTGCAGCAGCACCGACGAATGCACTCCCAAGTATAACCTTTGAGAAAGATTTCCCAGAACCAGAATTGTCTTCTGCAGGACCAGCAGGTTGCTGGGATGAATTCTTATGAGATGTACTTGAGAATTCACTTCTTGAATAAAGGAAAAAGGGCGCCTGCTTCATGGAAATAAACATGATTATATGTTTTACTATCTATACAAGATAAGCGCAGCAGAAGAGAACATAAATTGGTACAAGTATAAAACAGTCCACCATTTCTTATTATTTTTCATAATATATATATTTGGACTAGTATTTGGTTATCCTTTATAACAGTTGTAGAAGCATTATGCAATTATATGAGCAATAAAGTTAAGTGTAGACGATATGGGCATGGTTTATTATTCAAATATACATAATTTAACATTTTGGCCTAGCCTGCCAATTTCTCGTAACTTATCAGATAGACATTTGGACTAGTACATGGTTATCTTTGATACTCGGATATTCAGTATCTTATTTTTTTTAGCACAAAAGCAATCACCTCTAACACTGTAGTATATCTATATACTCATTTTTATAAACCAATTTATAATCCTCAACATATCATTATCATCCCCCATGCCTCTAATGTAAAAAAGGAGTCGGAATCCTAGGAACTAAGGATTAATATTTGTTCGTCCTGTGCTGGAGAGACACTGCTAACTTCCATGTAGTCCTGATTCACATTATTTTCTCACTAAATTACACTTTAGATAATAGCAAACTTCCAACGACTCCAAAAATCGATGACGCGCTCATGTCTAGATGCACTAGGACGCACCAATATATACGCCTTGTCCACATTGTGTCGTGTCCAACATGACTGGCACGGACACAGCACCGATTTGGGGGAATCCATATCCTACTGAAAGAAGCGACTCTTCTTCTCGACTACGAATAAAAATTTTCAAACCCTGATTATGAAATTGAGGTGAAAGACTACTGACCTGCACATAGATCGGCCGGGACCTCCTCTGGAGGGATCGGACCGACGAGAGATCCCGAACGCACCTGCGATTTCGACTGCTCGTTAGAAATCGATGTAGAAATGTAATTACTCCCCAATAAAAAAATATAAGGAAAGAAACGAAGAAACCCTAGCTAAGTAAAACCCGAATTAGAGAGATGGAGGCGATGAGAACCTGCGAAGCATTGGTGGAGAGGAGAGATTGGGGGGAGTCCGGAGCTTCTTTCTTCTTCCTCCTCCTCCTGCTGATGTTCTTGGTGAAAGTTTTATTGCACAGATGGACTGGAGAATGGGGTTGAAGGATGATTGGGCTCCAGAGCTTGGGCCTCGAGAAGTTTTTCCTTAAATAGTAATAATCTACGCTACTGTACAATATAAAAGAAATCAAAATATTTATATTGATGTTTACTAACTAAAATTATTTATTAAATTTAATATGAATATTTGTATAATTGTATAAATTTGATATACGGAATACTACATAGTCGATCATTCTATATTTTTCGAAATTAAATTATGTCACTCCTCATTCCCGATATACATATTTGGAATGTATTATTTTTTGCTTGCATGATAATTAGGTTGTATGGAGACTAGACACATTCTTTGGTTCAATTAGGCTCATGGTATATTTGTTTGGGTTTGTTTGGTCATTAGTTGAACCCATGGTCTAAACCTCAAGCCCTAACTATATAAGGTAACTTCTTTCTCTCTCTTCCCTTATTCTCTCATTTCTTCTTCTTCTTTCATTTTAGGCAATTACATCTTGCATGTGTCACTACCACATTTTCTAGGAAAGAATATTTTAGTCATTTGGTAATTAATTAAATATTGTGCATGTTAAATTTTATTTATTTTATTATTTATTTATCATTGGCATGTTAGATTTATTTTTGGACTTGTGTTAGTGGACCTAACTAGTTTAGTTTAGACTCATGGACCAACATGTATTAATTGTTAGAATTGAGCCCAACTAGGAAGCCCATTGATTAGGAGGATTATTAAATTAATTAAATTATTAGACTAGAAGCTTCCCTCCTTAATTAATTTCTTCATAAGAGGCCCCAAGGGGTATTTTAGACTTTATATAGTAGCTTGAGGGATGGGACAAGTGAGGCATATATAAAGGGGATAAAAAATTTCTCTCTCTTCATTTTTCATTCTAAATCTAGATCTAGAAAATTCTCTCAACCAAATTCCTACCAAATTATCACCCAATTATTTCCCAAATCACCATTAGAGGTTATTAGAGCATGGATCTACAAGAAGGAAGCAAAGATCTACAAGGAGGAAGCATGGATCTACAAAGAGGGGCAAGGATCTACAAGTTGAAGGCAAATTTTACCAATTTTGGAGGTTTTATTGGAAATCCATCTCCCAATAGGTACAATTCAGTTTTTCCCCTTAATTTATGTTCTAAATCTGAGATTTAACCATGAAAAATTAACCCATATGCATAGGCTACCCATAGTGTCACGCCCTAGTCCCAAAATGTCAGGAACTAGGCCACGTGTCACTGGCCAGCTGACACGTCACTATGGGCTTAATCCACTTTGATGGACCCAAAGGGACGTGCTATGCTGTCCTAAAATACTACAAGTATAGAACAGGTAAAACTATCTCATCCACAACAATATGACAGAAAAACAAATGCTGAAATATATATATAACTGAGTCTGATACAAAACACAACTGGTGAGAATACAAGTCTACTACAAAAACTAATAATAGTGCAGAAAAATCAGATAGACTAAGCAGTGTCTATCTAATGAAACATCTCCATCTCCAGGTGGCAGGCCTCTAGGGTCAGACAAACTCTGAGGATGTTTCCTCGAGCTCCTCCTCGGTAGCACATCTGGCCTCCTGATCAGGCCCGTACACAGTGAGGTAGAAAGCCTCGTCTAGATCTGGCAGGGAACCAGGTCCTCAGTGGGACGTAACAAGATACAGGAAATGACATGCCATGTATGTAAATACTGAAATAAAGAAAATAAATACAGGGTGCTAACCATACTAAGTGAAAATGCAAGTAAAGATCTAGTAGTACGCATGGGAATGTGTGGCTAGACATACGCTGACGTAATTCACCAATCGTGGTGACTGGCTAGTATATGTGTCGTATGCCCCCGGACTCACGGGTAGCTCTGCAATCGACCATCTCCGAGGAGCATGGTACGAAAGTATATAAAACATTATTGGAGGGGGTGTCCCATACGTTAACTAGTTATCTTTCCTATCCCAATGAAACTAAATGTCAAGTCGTACATCTCCTGAGTTATTCTAATCCGTGATACGGAACACACGTACTGGTAGCTAATCAAATACGCAGCTCACATCCGTATATGTAATGCAACCATGTTGCGTGTTCCCGTGATAGGGTTTAGGAGAATATTAGGATATTCTCTCTGTTGTTGGTGAGTCTGTAATATCGTGTCAACATAACAGTTGACTGTACCCAAGGCAGTCTCAGGTGATCATGGTATATGAATTTCAGAGCAAAGCAGATATCAATAATTTAATTTAATCAATAACTTGGCAAGGTATACTTGCCTACTCCTTGATAGTGTTGAAACCCTGATTTTACAGTCAGTTGTGAAGGTGCTGGTGACAGGGGGTCACTGGCAGTGCTGAAGTTGATTTCTGTTAGAATAGACAGGGTTTGTGAATATCCAGGCTGTAATATAAAACATATTTATATACATATATATAGTATAGATATATATATATAGTAGGCATAAATATAATATATATAATAGTATATATATATATAGAACAGATAAATGCAGGCAATAATATATAGTAGCAGGGTATATCCACTGCGATAAATATAGTATTTATCAGGGTGTATCCTCTGATATATATAATATAAATAAATTGGATTGACAGGACAGTAATTTAAATACATATATACTCAGGGTATATCCACTGATTGATATATATATATAGGTAAATTGAAATGACAGGACAGTAATTTAAATACATATATATAATATATGTATTATAGTATATAGTATAGTATATATAGATAATAAAAAGAAATTGACAGTGCAAGAATTTAATACATAAATAAATGCTGTATTTATTCAGCAATATAATATAAGTAGTAGCAGGGTCTATATGTGACCACTGTATAATTGAAATGACATTTGCAGGAATTAAAATATAATATATATAATTAAGCTGTATTATCCAGCTGATATATATATATAGATAATATATATATATAGGTGCAGGAATTAAAATGCAGAAATATAAATAAATTAAAATGCATAGTACATCATATAAATATATGTATACACATATATTTATATAATTTTAAAAACAGAAAAGTACATATTTTATTAATTATATATCATATATAAATATGTTATATTTATTATAGTATACATATTATATATATATAAATATATATAATATATGTATATACTATAGATATATATATATATATACATAATATTATATAGTAGATATATATACATATATATACATATATATATATACATATACCTTTATATATATATAGAGAATATATAGATATATATATATAATATACATATAGTATACTGTAAATAATATAATACATATATATATATAATTATACATATAAATACATAATAATATACATATATATATACATATATATATACATATGCATGTATTATAGATTAATTACGTATTTCTGTATAGTATAGTACATTTATACCTTACAGGTGGCAAGGGGGGTCCCACGCGGTGTCGCCGGCGGGAGGACGGCGGCGGAGCTGGCCGGAGGCGGCCGGAGGAGCAGCAGCAGTGGCCACTGGCAGCAGCAGCAGCGGCTTGCGGGGGCGCTGGCCGGCGGAGGAGCGGCGGAGGTGGCCGGGCAGGGTGAGGGAAAGGTGGAGGGAGGAGTGGCGGTCAGGTTGGTGGTGGTGGCGGAGGTCCACGACGGCGGTGGCGGTGGCTGGAGGCCGTCGGAGGGAAGAGGGGCAGTAGCTAGGGTTAGGGGTGGTGGCTGCTGCGGGGGCTAGGGCGGCCGGAGGCGGCGTCGTGGGGGGGCGAGGTGGTGGTGGTAGGTAGAGGAGGTCGGGGCGAAGCGGCTGGGTAGGGTGGCGGTGGTCGGCGACGGCCGGAGGCGGCGGGGGAAGTGAATGGGAGTGGTGGTGGTGCTGTGGACAGTGAGGAGAGGTGGAGGGTGCGGGGGCTGTAGCCGGCGGAGCAGGACGGCGCTGGCGGTGGGGCTTGGCCGGAGGGAAGAGGGGAGGGTGGCGAAGGGTTCGGGTAGGGTGGCGGTGGTCGGCGACGGCCGGAGACGGTGGTCGGAGGGGAGAGGGAAAGGCTGTAGGTTTTGAATGAAAGGGTTAGGGTTTATATAAGGTTAGGGGTAATGGCAAAGTTGTAAATACTTTGAAGTGTGAGGGTATTTTGGTAATTTAATATTTTTGAGATATTTTCCAGCAGAAATTTCTGGACTTTATGGTGGGTCCCACCTACCTATGGTCTAGCCAATAGGGTTAGGCCACCTAGCATGCAATTTTGCATTTTAACCCCTAACTTTTCAATATTTGCATAAATGCATAAAATTTGTATTTTGCGTAATTTTGCAATTTACCAAATTTCAAATACTGATTTCCCGAAATTCTGAATTATACAGAAATGAGGGAAATAGCTGGGGAAAATGTTTTGGACAGTGTGTGATGAGTTTGGGCAGATGCAGAGTCTGATTCTACAGGTGATACGGTCATCGTATTTATTATTTAATAAATACTGCGCACGGTGTTCACTAATTATTTTGAGGCTGTTAGGGTCATAATTTTTCTACGGTGTCAATACGATAATTGTAATATAATTAGAGTAGAATATTATCGTATTTTTGTTTGGCAAAAACAGATGCCTACTGGTCCTTAAATCACTAGGGTACAGGAATGGGTAAAGAGCAGAATTTTAAATAGGAATTAAATAAAACGAGGCACCAAACAAGGTTTCTGGAAGTTGCTAAAAATACAGAAAATGTAGTCTAGCAAGTCTAGAGCAGGGATGTGAAATTTGTTTAAGGTTAATAGCTAGGGTGATGCCCTAATTAATTGTGTAACAACAAGTGTACAATCAATAGGTTATATAATAAATAAAATTTAAAAAAAAATTGGACAAATTCAAATTAGTCTAAACTAATCTTAAATTACTGAAATCTGGTCGAGGGAGTTTACAATCTACCCTCCTTAGAATATTTCGTCCTCGAAATAAAAACAAACATATAATGAGAATGAAAAATTAATTAAGGACATAAAGAAAATTTGAATTTGAAATATTGGACATACCCTGGTTTGGAAATATATGGGGATAACGCTGACGAATATCCTCTTCTCGTTCCCAGGTGGATTCACCTGGTGTATGATGTCTCCATGCAACACGAACGAGAGGAATAGTCTGGCCACGCAACACTTTCTCGCTACGATCCAGGATCTCTACAGGCTCCTCCTGATAAGATAAGCTCGGCCCGATGGTGATCTCTGAGTAGTCTAGCACATGACTCGGGTCTGGAATGTACCTCCTCAGCTGAGATACATGGAAGACGTCATGTACTCCCTCCAAAGTATGAGGTAGAGCTAGTCTGTAAGCAACTTCTCCGACTCGATCTAGCACATCGAAGGGTCCAATGTACCTTGGACTTAGCTTCCCTCTTCCTCCAAATCTGATAGTTCCTCTGGTAGGTGAGATCTTCAAGAATACATGCTCCCCTACTTGGAACTCTAGAGGTCTGCGATGAATGTTGGCCCAGTGCTTCTGCCTGTCTTGTGCAGCTCGTAGGTGTCCCTGGATTTTCTTTACCTTCTCCACCGTACGAATAATCAGTTCTGGCCCCAGAATCTGTCTCTCGCCAACATCACTCCAGCATACTGGGGAACGACATTTCCTTCCATACAAAGCTTCAAAGGGAGCCATTTGGATGCTCGCTTGATAGCTGTTGTTGTAAGAAAATTCCACCAGATGTAAGTGATCTTCCCAGGATTCGCTGAAATCAAGCATACAGGCTCTCAGCATATCTTCTAGAGTCTGAATAGTGCGCTCTGACTGGCCATCTGTCTGCGGATGATACGATGTGCTAAACTTAAGGCGGGTACCAAGACTTTCTTGCATACTTCACCAAAAGTAAGATGTAAATCTCGTATCCCGGTCAGATATTATACTGACTGGTACTCCATGCAGACGTACTATCTCTTTCATGTACATATCTGCCAAGACCTCTGTGGATTGCCCGACTCTGAAAGGTAGAAAATGAGCAGCCTTAGTGAGTCTGTCTACAATCACCCAGACAGCATTACGACCACTAGGACTTCTTGGGAAGCCCGTAACAAAGTCCATCGTAATGTGTTCCCATTTCCACTCGGGTATTGGGAGGGGTTGAAGTAGACCGGCAGATCTTTGATGCTCAGCCTTGACTTGCTGACACACCAGGCATTTGGCCACAAAGCGTGCTATCTCCCGCTTCATTCCATGCCACCAGTAGTATTGCCGCAGATCTCTGTACATCTTTGTGCCTCCAGGATGTATAGAGTATACTGAGCTATGAGCTTCTGACATCAGCTCATTACGAAGTTCTCCATTTGGAACATAAAGAAGATTGCCACATCTTAAAGTCCCATCTTCGTGTATGCGACAACCAGTCTGGAGTCCAGCCTCTGTTCTCTGTCGAAGCCTCTGAAATCTTGCATCTGCTGGTAGAGCAGCTTTGATTCTTTCCACTAAGGTTGATTGCAGCTGGTAGTTTGATAACTGGCCGTCAAGTCCTGGCATAATGACCTCTATTCCCAACTTTGCTAGATCTTTCAGCAGATCTGGTTGAGTGATCATAAAGAATGCCGAGGGTCTTCTGCTTAGCGCATCTGCTACCACATTAGCTTTCCCATGATGGTATTGTAGATCAATCTCGAAATCTGTCATCACTTCAAGCCATCGTCTTTGCCTCAGATTTAAGTCCTTCTGGGTGTAGACATATTTCAAGCTTTTGTGGTCGGTGAAGATCTCCACTCGTTCGCCATATAGATAGTGTCTCCATAGCTTCAAGGCGAAGATGACTGCAGCAAGCTCCAGGTCGTGAGTGGGGTAATTCTTCTCATGAGTCCTCAGTTGTCGTGAGGCATAAGCTACAACCTTCCCATGTTGCATTAAGACACAACCAAATCCTTTTCCGGATGCATCGCTATAGATGACGAAACCTCCGGATCCAGATGGTATAGTCAAAATGGGGGCTGTAGTTAGACGCTTCTTCAACTCATCAAAAGCTGTCTGGCATTCTTCAGTCCATAAGAACTCCTGCTCCTTGCGGGTAAGGCGAGTAATCGGCTCCGAGATTCTTGCAAAGTTTTCTACGAACCTTCGGTAATATCCGGCAAGTCCTAGAAAGCTTCTCACCTCTGAGACATTGGTCGGGGTTGGCCATGTCTCCACAGATGAAATCTTTGTAGGGTCCACCGAGATGCCTTCTCCTGTGATCACATGCCCAAGGAAAGCAACACGATCAAGGAAAAATTCACACTTGCTCATCTTGGCATAAAGGCTCTCCCGTCTCAGTGTCTCTAGCACCAGTCTTAAGTGCTCTTCATGCTCTTCGTGGCTCTTTGAATACACCAGAATGTCATCGATGAAGACTACCACGAACTGGTCCAGATATTGATAGAAGACTCGGTTCATCAGGTTCATGAATACAGCAGGTGCATTAGTCAATCCAAACGGCATCACCAGAAACTCGTAATGACCATAACGAGTTTTGAATGCTGTCTTTGGAATGTCTTCTCGTCGTACCTTGACTTGATGGTAGCCTGATCTCAAGTCTATCTTTGAGAATACCACGGCTCCTGTCAGTTGATCGAACAGGTCGTCAATTCTCGGCAAGGGATATTTGTTTTTGATTGTTAGAGCGTTGAGGGCTCTATAATCAATGCACATGCGATATGTTCCGTCCTTCTTAGGTACAAACAGCACTGGTGCTCCCCAGGGCGATGCACTAGGACGAACAAATCCCTTGATCTGAAGTTCCTCCAGTTGAAGCTTCAGCTCGTCAAGCTCCTTCTTCGCCAGTCGGTATACATTGGAGGATACTGGTGCAGCTCCGGGAATTAGCTCAATAATGAACTCCACTTCTCTGTCAGGCGGCAGGCCTGGCAATTCTTCTGGAAATACGTCTGCGAACTCTGCTACAACTGATGGAAGTGCTGTCTCTATCGCCATGTAAGCTCTAGGAGTCTGGCCTACTCCTTGCTCAATGGTTCCTCGGACATATTCAAACTCAGGGTGATCTGGGGGTCTAAAGATAACACTACCCTTTCGGCAGTCTAGGATAGCATTGTTCTGGCTTAGCCAGTCCATGCCTAAGACAACGTCGAAATTTGGCATTGGGAGTACCAAAAATCGCGCTCTTAGTCCTCGACTACAAACAACTACTGGACAGGTTTTGATAATGTTGGTAACTAGAACAATACCTCCTCCAGTAAGTATTTTCCAACACTTGGGTAGCGGCGAAGTAGATAGTTTGTGCATGGCTACAAATCTACTGGATATGAAAGACAAAGTAGCCCCAGAATCGAATAATACAGTTGCAGGTAATGATGCAACTAAAATGGTACCTGTTATAGTCTTCCCTTCAGGTTCCTCTGCAACAACAGCTAACGCAAAGGCTTGTCCGTGCCTTTGTCCTCCGGTTTGTTGTCTGGCCTTGAACTGGGCCTCCTGAGTAGGCAAGGGTGCTCCTCGCTGATATCCTCCTGATGTGGAGGGTAGCATTTTCTGGGCTTGAGCTCCTGGCTTCTGCCCTTGCTGAGGTGCTGCATCTCTGCGTTGTGGGCAGTCTCTGGCCATATAGTTTTTAGCTCCACATAGCAGGCATAATCCCAGCTTCTTTCTGCAGTTACTGACCCAATGTCCTTTCTTGCCACAAAAGTGACAAATCGGAAGCTCCTTCTTCTGGTAGGGCCCCGTCGTCTGCTGAGTCTGATATTGGGGACGACGTATAGGTCCTCCTGCTCCTTGCTGGTTCTTGGCCGAGAAGGTTGGATTTGTGCGTCTAGCTCCTCGGCCAATGGCTTCTTGCTCCCTGGCTTCAGTAAGAACCTCGTTGTAGGAGATTCTTGACTGCGTCGTGGTGTACTTCTGGAGCTCGTAGTTAAGGCCATGGTGGAATCTTTTAGCCTTTTTCAGCTCGTTCGGGATCAGATCAGCACCGAAACGACTCAGTCGGCTAAACTCCGCGTCGTAAGCATCGACAGTCATGTTTCCCTGCTCCAGGTGCAGGAACTGGGAGTATAGAGCATTCTGGACTGTCGCTGGAAAGTACTTGGCGTTGAAGTGCTCCAAGAATTGTTGCCAAGTTTGGTCTTTCCCGACGCTGCGCTCTATGGATTCCCACCAGTGATGGGCGTTGCCAAGAAGTTGGCCCCTCACAGCAGTCATCCATAGGTCGGGGGTGAGTTGCGATCCTTCTAGCAGCATTTCGGTGTTGGAGATCCAGTCGAAGATCTCCTCAGGAGTTTCGCTGCCTTTGAAGTCTCTCGGGCTCATTTGGCGGAAACCTCAAACTGTGCCCGCTGGGTGGACAGGTGCTGGTGCCGGAGTAGTAGCTCTCTCCAAAGCCGTCATCAGAGTCTGTCGCAGAGCTTCAGTCTGCTGCCACTGAGACTGTCTCAGGGCCTCAGTCTGTTGCCACTGGTTCTGCAACATCGTCTGGAGAAACTGCAACATTTGAGGTTGACCCTCAAGTTGTGGCATCAGGATAGGCAAGGCTGGAGGTGGAGGCAAAGGTGTCTCTGCCTGCGGTGTTGGTGTCATCTCCTGGCCAGAATTCTGATGATTGGACGGTGTTCCTTGGACACTTGGCGAAGGGTCTGTTGCTTGGGTAGCCCCATTATTTGCAGATTTTTCGGGTATGTCCATATTTCTGAAGAAAATAGGATAATTAGAAAACACAAAGGATAATATAATAGATGATAATTAAGCAGATTGCAAAATAAATAAATAAAAATTTAAAGATGGTGTTAGTGTGGATGAGACCTAATATTTCTATCCTATTGCAGGCTTGCTGGGCATGTCATCATACCACTAGCAAATAAAATAAGACCTGCATGGGCCACCACTAAAACCGTGTCACGCCCCAGTCCCAAAATGTCAGGAACTAGGCCACGTGTCACTGGCCAGCTGACACGTCACTATGGGCTTAATCCACTTTGATGGACCCAAAGGGACGTGCTACGCTGTCCTAAAATACTACAAGTATAGAACAGGTAAAACTATCTCATCCACAACAATATGACAGAAAAACAAATGCTGAAATATATATATAACTGAGTCTGATACAAAACACAACTGGTGAGAATACAAGTCTACTACAAAAACTAATAATAGTGCAGAAAAATCAGATAGACTAAGCAGTGTCTATCTGATAAGACATCTCCATCTCCAGGTGGCAGGCCTCTAGGGTCAGACAAACTCTGAGGATGTTTCCTCGAGCTCCTCCTCGGTAGCACATCTGGCCTCCTGATCAGGCCCGTACACAGTGGGGTAGAAAGCCTCGTCTAGATCTGGCAGGAAACCAGGTCCTCAGTGGGATGTAACAAGATACAGGAAATGACATGCCATGTATGTAAATACTGAAATAAAGAAAATAAATACAGGGTGCTAACCATACTAAGTGAAAATGCAAGTAAAGATCTAGTAGTACGCATGGGAATGTGTGGCTAGACATACGCTGACGTAATTCACCAATCGTGGTGACTGGCTAGTATATGTGTCGTATGCCCCCGGACTCACGGGTAGCTCTGCAATCGACCATCTCCGAGGAGCATGGTACGAAAGTATATAAAACATTATTGGAGGGGGTGTCCCATACGTTAACTAGTTATCTTTCCCATCCTAATGAAACTAAATGTCAAGTCGTACATCTCCTGAGTTATTCTAATCCGTGATGCGGAACACACGTACTGGTAGCTAATCAAATACGCAGCTCACATCCGTATATGTAATGCAACCATGTTGCGTGTTCCCGTGATAGGGTTTAGGAGAATATTAGGATATTCTCTCTGTTGTTGGTGAGTCTGTAATATCGTGTCAACATAACAGTTGACTGTACCCAAGGCAGTCTCAGGTGATCATGGTATATGAATTTCAGAGCAAAGCAGATATCAATAATTTAATTTAATCAATAACTTGGCAAGGTATACTTGCCTACTCCTTGATAGTGTTGAAACCCTGATTTTACAGTCAGTTGTGAAGGTGCTGGTGACAGGGGGTCACTGGCAGTGCTGAAGTTGATTTCTGTTAGAATAGACAGGGTTTGTGAATATCCAAGCTGTAATATAAAACATATTTATATACATATATATAGTATAGATATATATATAGTAGGCATAAATATAATATATATAATAGTATATATATATATATAGAACAGATAAATGCAGGCAATAATATATAGTAGCAGGGTATATCCACTGCGATAAATATAGTATTTTTCTACATGTAGATATATATTTATAAGTGGTAGTATATGTATATATAATATAGTAGATATATTTATATGTGGTTATATATATAGTTATATTATATATTGTTATGTATTTATATAGTGTATGATTTTATATACGTATACATATATGTATAGTTATATATACATATTAATATGTATGTGTGTGTATGTTACTATGTGGTATTTTATACAATTTACTATGTATAAGTGTATGTATAGTTATATATATGTATTTAAATATATATTGTATAAATATATATTATGGGTTATATATATGTATTTAAATATATATATTGTATAAATATATATATTATGGATTATATGTATTTAAATATATATTGTATAAATATATATTGTGGGTTATATATATGTATTTAAATATATATTGTATAAATATATATGGTGGGTTATATATATATATTTAAATATATATATGGTAATTAATATATATATAAATATGTTCCTAATTGCTATTTGTATTATACTATATATGTATATATTTAGTTGTAGCACATAATATTATTAAGTTAGTATATTTTAGTTATCAATGGTTATGAGTATCTTTTATATTATATATTTGTAGGTATGTATGTACGTATATATGTATTAATAGTTAGTGTGTAGTTGGTAGTTAGTATTTATTCTATTAGTACATACTAGAGTTATATTGGATTGATATATGTAATTATTGTTGGGTAGTTAGTACATATATGAAGTTTTGGCAATTACCTTGAGATACCAAGGTAAGTATCAAGATATACCAAGGTATGATTAGTAGGTATTGGCATAGTAATATGATAGTTGTAAACTAATTATGGGTGGGTATTAAGATGACTAAAATAAGGTATATAGTATTGTAATATAAATATTAAATGCATGGTAGTTTATAATTATTGTTGGGTAGTTAGTATAAATAAGGTTTTGAATTTACCTTGAGATACCAAGGTAAGTATCAAGGTATTGGAGAATAATCAAGGTATTGGGTTTGGGTATCAAGATAGAGGTTTAGTGTTGTGATACCAAGTTGGTTCAAAACCAAGATAATCATTTAGCATTTGTAATTATGATTTATATATTTAATATTGCTTTATTATAGATATATGATATTTACCTATTGTTTGCGTATTCTGAGATACGATATCTTAGTATCTTAAGTTGTAGCTCGTTGACCTAGATTCATAGTGTATGAACCCAATATCATTGAGATAGACTCATGCAACCTAGAAATAGCTAGTTTGACTAAGTTTGACTAGTTGGCATAGAGTTGACATAGTTTGACTATTTTTGACTTAGAAATGGCTTGTTGACCTAGATGTTGACTAGTTTAACTTAATCTCTTTCCAGAACTTTGTATTAATGCAATATTCCATATATAGGTCTGTGTGACACCAGTTCGGACAGTTTGACATACATTTCTCTGGACTACAGGCGAGTACATTTCTCTGATAGTTTTTAATTCATAATATTGTATATATGCATGTTCTAGAATTGTATACATTGATCCTGATACACTGATTTCACGGACTGGTGCTATATGGATCCCGTCATGAGATGTTATCCCCACCGTATTCAGCGGGTACTCGTATACATTGTATCTCATCGTATATACTGGGTATTGATGATACTTCGTGTTCACACACTGCTCGTGTTCAGTATGCTTATTCGTGTACACCCATCGCTCGTATTCGGTGGTTATGATATTTGTATACACCCACTGCTCGTGACAGTGGTTATATTTTCGTGTTCGTAGCATGTCGTGATTGGATCCATCGGTATTAGTTGGGGGTGGGAGAGTAGGAGTTGATTATGTTATCAAAGCCATTATTACAAATCGTGTACATTCTGGTTACATACCTCACTTGTAATCCGTCTTACCTGATCATGTTCACCCAACCCGATCACATAATGAACTCATATTCTGAGGCACATTTAGATAGTTAGTTGCAGTTTACTTTATTATATTGTGATATTCATATTGTTGATCTATATTCTCGTACATTACCTGTATATCTTGTTCATCATTCATATGTTTAATAATCTTGTATTTTATTTCTATATCTGTCTATATGCTCGATTATGCTATTGAAACTGCTTCCAGAGGTATATACTTCGCTCCATTCTTGACTGGAAAATATTTTTTCAGAGGATCCGAGAGATTGGTGTCCGACATACTATGGACTTTGACTTATAGATGGTGCAGACTTGGACCCGTTAGTTCTGGAGTGATTGACGGAAGGTTTATCCGGATCACTAGTTTTCATAGTTAGTTTCTTTAGCATTTTGGTACCGGATTTATTTTCGGCTTATAGTTTGTGATTGGATTATTTCTATTGTTGATGATTTATATTTTTGATGTATATTTAGACTTCCTTCATATCTTCTCGTGCTTTAGATTGTGATTGAGTTTTGTGTGAGCTTTTGTTGGCAAACTTTATATTATTATGAGATTTTAGATAGTATAGTAGACCAAGATAGTGTTCTACCACCGATTCTACGGCGTAGGCTGGGCGTTGTTTCCGACTTGCATCCCTACATCGGGTGCGGGTCGTGACAGCATGACATGAAAAAAATCCTTAGATTTTAATAATTATTTTTTCTTACATTTTCTTAGTCTAATATGTGTACATTATGATTTTAAGCACTTTTAATACTTGGATTTTTCGGTTTTGATGGATGGATGTGAGTATATCTACATTTTTTGTTAAGGATTTTCATGGATTCAATGAGTTTTTTTTGGTTTTGATCTACTTAAAATTAGTATCTTTGAAAACTAATTATTTTATGTGGTAGAGCATTCAATTTCGTGTGATTTTAACTTTTGTTTCACTTGATTTAGAGTTAAAATAAAGTTTTTATGGAGGAAACAACTTTCAGTTTTTGAGCTTTTTCGCCATGGCTGAACTTGCTGTCTGGAGAAGACGAAGTTATCATGCGGCCGAAAGTTCTATGCGGCCTGATCTTTATGCGACCTGGACTCTTTGCTGCATATGCCTTCCAGCATGCGTCCATCTTGTCGGATGCATGACTGATTGTTACACGTGTGTTCTGGAGCTAAGTACTTGGAAAGTCTTAACGACGAAACTCCCGTGTTTCACTTGCTGAATGAATGAGAATCTCACTAACTCCAAGAAACATCCATGCAGCCGAGTGACTCATGCGGCCAGCAGAGCATGCGACCACGAGCTATGCGCCTCTTCTTGGACGCATGACTATGCACCACATTGGCACATCTTTTCATGCATGTCTCTTCTCTGACACACTTTATGGCTTGTCACGTCCATCACTTCAGTCACTTCTCTGACACGCATTTAATGCATATCACTCAGCACTTGTCCCAAGGAGTGGACCTATGCAGCATTGACCTATGCAACACTGACTCCTATGCGGCCTTGGCCTATGTAGCACTGACTCTATGCGTCCATGATCTTCATGCAGTCATATGTACATGTTTTATGGTTTTGCTTAGTTTGGAGGTTTTATTGGATTTTGTGATGCCATGCATGATTTTAATGATTGTAAGTGTATGTAATCTCAGTGACCATATGTTAGACTCGACTGAGTGCCTGACCCGATTATAGGCTATGCGCCAATCGGCCATATTACCCATGTGCCAAGTGACTATGACCACATATGTGCCTGACTTAACTTATGTGATGCTATGTGCTAAAACTTGTGTGATTTACCAAAGAATGGTAACTTGACTCGACTATTAGTATCCGTGCTGATATAATTACTACGTGTTATGTGCTAAGTGTTCCTACGCGATTATATTACATGTTTTATACTGAGGTGTACCTACGTGCTATGCGACATATAATATGATACGATTCCTCCAGCATGGATATGATAGTTGGTCAATAACCAAGCGTGACTAGGACTTGTGTTGATTATTGCATCATGCTAGATTAATTCAAATAAAACTGCTAAGTGACAAAGTGGATTTGTATCCAGTGTGCCCGTACTGCAGTACAATATATAAGGGGAATAACATATGACTACGCCATATGATTCCAGATAACCGTAGGGTTAACTAGGCAACTAAAAACTTATAGAGCATTGGGAGAGACGGAATCCCGAGATCGTGCTTAACTAGCCACCCTCAATCATCTAGGTAGTGAAGGTTGGCCATATTTGGATATTGTTTAAATCCTCATTAGTAGATTGTGATATCTGACTATTATATTATACTATGTGTTATATGTGATCTTAGCACGGTGGCCTTACGAGGGACCGGTACATAACTACTACGTGTTATGCGGCGATTATCATGGCTCGGCTAGCCCTGCTAGAACATGGTTCGATCTGAGGAATCCTATTGCATGCATAATACCTTTGGGATAACCCAGACTCCACCTAGCAAGCCGTACAAGTGATTGGTCGATACTGTAATTGAACTTGTTTGTGGTTGTATCTTCTGTTGAATAGCTTAGGGACATGGACTATCATGGTACGATGGTCTAACCCTTGTCTTTGTTTGGTTGTAAGGTTAGATTTTTGTATCACGGTAGGCTATGGACCGAAACTACAAGAAAACTATATATATATATATATATATATATATATATATATATATATATATATATTATTTCTCTTCGATTTTGTTTCTTCATTCGTGCTTCCTTTGTGGTACTTGCTATTTGGGGTCTAACCCCACTGTTTTGCATGGCCAGGTTTAAAGCCAGCACCCGAGGATCAAACGTACTTTTCCCTGAACAATGGTGCACATTAGACGGTTGGCCGCTGTAAGACTCGTCTCACTATTCTAGTATTCGTACCCGGTATACGAGTATTATACATGTATAGCTTGCTTATTATTTAATTGCTTGCATCTTGCCTTATGTCATTCATGCATTGTTTATGTTATTTTTGTAAGTTTTCCTTAGTTGCATGCTTTGGACTGTTGGTCCCTTGGTTTTCTTGGTGGGTGGCTGTCATGAGCCCGGGTGAGAGGCATAAATTATGATCTAATGGCCTACAATCAATCTCTTGTCTATATAAGCAATCCCATTCCCTTTTCTTTACTTTTTTTTTTTATTTTGTTTCTCTTTCCTTCTTAGTTTCTTCCCCAGCAGAGAGTAGCAGACGAGCTTTTTCTTTATCGTCGGTGACTTTGGTAGTATTGTTATTAGGCTAGAACTTGACCTTAGGCAAGTACATCTTGTCAATCGAAGAAAAAATCTTGGATATTGTTTTGATTCTTAGTATAATTTATTTTATCATTTGTTCGGTTTTATTTTTGGGTAACACTTAGAACTTGTCTTATTGATGACCTTGTTTACCTTGGATTGGATTTGCTCTTAGAGCCCGAGAATAGCAAGTCGGAGAATGCAAAGTTGGCCTGAGAATGTATACAAAAAGTACGCAGGGAATCCTTGTCGCATAAGCAAAATTCCAGTTGTCCACCATTACAAGTTTTGAACGTTGAAATAACAAAAAAAGAAGTACAAAGATATCCTAAGCAGAAAATTTAAGTACAATATTTTGATCTGGGTAGTGACGATGGAGCTTGAGCGCGGCATCATCTCCTTTACTCCATTGACGGTCTGATGAGAAAATGAGGATGCTCTCTTCTCTTCTTTCTCCTGAGCTTGTGTGCATGTACTGTCACGTCCCAGTCCCAAAATACGTAGGACTAGGAATACGTAAACATGCCAGCCATATGTATATGACAACTCTAATATATAGAAACTATAACACATACGTATGCTGTATTATGAATGATAATTCATAACTGGTACATATATAAGTCACAGACACAACTAAATCTTATCCACAATGCCAAATAGGAAGAAATAACCAAATATGACAATGAACCAAGTATGAAATAGTCAAGAAGAATTAATAGTTGGGTGAAGACAAATCCACTACCAAACTAGGATATGAAAGAAAATATAATAATTACATCATCTAGTAATCAGAGAGGCTCGAAGGAAAGACCTCATCGACAGAAGAATCAAGTTTCGGTCTGTACTCCTGCGGATAGTCCTAATCGTCTATACCTGGAAAGGGATCAGGTCCTCAGATGTACGTAACAAGATACATAAAAGTATGTCAATCATAAACTGAACATAAACATATGTACTGGGTAAACTAACCAAGCTACGTGAATGCAATTGAGGATAACCTTCGTACGAATAAGCTGTATGGCTAAAAATGGGATTGACATAATTCTCTCGACGAATCAGTGGCCTACAAAGCATAACGTCTTTCGATCGTCAGAGGCCGCCTATAAATAATATAAGGGTCATCTGACCACGCATCTTCGGTGGAGCATGCGGGTTACAAAGAAAGTGTGTAAAGTAGCCCAAACGACTCGTGTGTATCCTTCCCACCCAAACTGTAATGACCCGCTCTGCATCAATACGGATAGTCGATTCAAATGGCACAAGTGCGATGACCCGACCCGCTTTGCACAGCGAGAAGATTTGCTTGAGGCAAAGGATTACTTGACCCTTCAAGAGTTCAGACATAGACTTTCAGAGGCTCGCTCGGAGTATCGCTCAACCGAGGCGAATCATCGCTAAGGTGGGTGGCTACGATGAACTTGTCTTTGCTTAGCCAGCACACTTAAAATATGGACGATACATGCTAGTCGCTAGGTGAATCACCCCTTGCATGCTAATAAAGAGTACAACATATCTAGCTAAAGAAATAATCCTATCTTATATCTTTTGCATTAAACATGGAAGTAGATCGGTTGAACGAAATGATATGCTCGCTTTACAGTTCTTATAATTTTGCCTCATAGATTTACTTTGTTCCTTATATGTTCCTTCAAGTATATTGCTTCATATGTGTTAAAATGCTCATCACATAGATATTGCCTCAATATGTAAGCACAATCAGATCGTGATTCACTTATCTATGGCAGGAAGACTATCAAAATAGTCGTTCCAAGCAAAATAATAGAAACATGGAAAGTCTTCGGGACCGTTGAGTCGCCAGGGCAACTATCAAAATGGGACCTGCAATAAGTAGTAAAATGACAGCGTAAACAGTGCATAGAATGGAATACACCAGATCATAAGATCTCTGAACGAGTAAAATGCATAATCACTATGTCAAGTAGCTATGTTCATTAAAGGCCTTAAAATATTGCATATAATTAAAGCTTAGTGCTGATGGTCAATGGTCATGGACAACCTGTGTACAGGCTTATGGTTGTTTGATAATAAACGAAAGAAATAAAAATAGGTTTATACGAAACCCTTTCTTAGGTTTACAAACAAGAAGTACTATTAATCCTATACAAGGATATCAAGTACAAAATTTAAATCTGGGTAAATATTGCTATAGGAGTCTGATCTGCAGTCGATCACTTTATCCCTTGGACCACACGATGACGAAGAAGTATTGTAGAAGAAGGAGAAGCTTCAAAGGCTACAGGAGGGATTGAATGCTCGATGTCAAAGTCGTCAATCACTACTCTCTGTCTAGGCTCTAGGATTTTCTTTCTCAAAAAAGTAAAATCCTAATCTTCAAAGTCCTCGATCCTTTCAAATTTTTTGACCTTCTTTTAGATTCTCGACCTTTGACCTCCGTGGCCGAAGGTCTCAATTTATAGGCGTAGAACTGAACAACGGAGAGAACCGCACCTTTTACGCGACGGTTATCATAACTGCCACCTACGTATAAATGATCTTCAGAATGAGCGTGTGACGCGTGTCCCATTAAGAGGTAATGCGTATAACTGCTACGAAGATCACGGCATGCAAGCCACATGGGTAACTGCCCCTCGCGTAGAGATGATTGGCGTAGAAGCCAAATAACTGTCTCGTTGGCATAAAAGCCAAATAGCTGTTCTGATGGCGTAAAAGCCAAGTAGGCGTAGAAGCCCAATAACTGATATGTTGGCATAGAAGCCAAGTAGGCATAGAAGCCTGATGTTGACTGGAGTCTTGAGCGTATTCTGGACCAGATAGCCTATTCATGTGCCTTTGCAAATATAGCCTGAGTTGGCGTATTTCAAGGAGATAGCATACGGCATACTCCTATAGCTGAAAATAGCCTGGTGGCGTATCATGCAAAGGTGATAATATGGACGTATTAGCCATAATTATGGCTCACCCAGTCTTTTGAAAATAGAACCAAATCTCGTGCATTAAATGCAGAGATCGACCTCCATCACGCGCATTAATTGCAAAGACGTGCCTCGAGCTCTGTACGAAGAACAACTTTTGATGTGGCAGTTCATTTTGTCTTCTGCTGAGCGTAAAAGCTCACATCCGCCTGTATAAAATCAGGCAGCGTATTCCCTTGAATGCGTAAAAGCAATTTATATCAAGGAAATGTCACTAAACGACGGTCTGGGTCTCTGTGCCGAATCATCATTACAGCCGTCCTTGATCGTCGTGCAGTACTCTTTGTCAGGAGTCAGGTTCATTGTACTGTCTGACAGGTTCATTCGAGGAATTCGAAGAGTTCCTCGTACAACTCATTCGAGAGATACGAAGCGTTCCTCGTATAACTTCCTGCTGCATTAAAAGCAAATAGGTTTTACGCCAAAAATGGCGATGTAGCAACCCCTTTTTACGCTGAACAGCGTTGAAGCTTTGCTGTACGCCATGGCTCTGAAGTCATATTTTACGCTGCATAGCACTGAAATACTGTTTTACGCATGTTTGATGCATTTTGCGTATAATTTCTCCAGCGTATTTTTTATGCTTTTACAAGACCCCTTTCAAAGCTTTCAAATTCCTCGTAATTTGAAACGCTTTGAATGAAGCATGAAACGGTCAAGTTTGACTCGTTCTACGAGACTGATTTCTCGGCAAATATTCAGGAATTTTGTTGGAATTTGGTGTGATCTCCTCTGCCTATATAAAGGCAACTGAGTTAACCTATTCTTCCCATACTTCCTTCACCACACATAAATGGTTGCCGAGATTCGTCATGCTGACTTGAGGAAGAAGAAGATCATATTCTTCCCATTCATAAGGAGCCGTAAAAAGAGGCATCTTCGAGCAAATGTCCTCTGCAACGATGGATCATGGAAGGATATCATAGCTTCCTTTGCTCGGGATGATCAGCAATTTCATATGGTTTTCGTCTAGGAGAGAGGAAGGGTCTCATTTGGCCACACAGCTTGCAAGCTGTATTTTCTCCCATCAGGACGGTGGACGAGGGTAGGCAATCTGACCCTGTCTTCCAATATTGAGCTGGGTCAGAATCCCAACTCAATCTGTCAAGGCGTATGGAGGATGGGCTCTTGAATAATTTAGACAAGCCAAGTTTTGTATCCTCCCGCCATTAATCATTTTTTTGTTAATCGGCCGCGGAAGCCGATTAACTGCTGTAGAAGAAGCAGACAAAGATCTCCACCAATATGATGACCTGGCGTAGCATATTCTTGGTGTGATCTTAAGTAAAAATGAGAAACCCTTGGTAGAACAAGGATTTCTATCATATGTAATCATGAAGATAAAAAACCCTTTGTAGACTGGATTTTCATCATATGTAATCTTGATTAATAAGACTGTCTTCTTTTACGCATCTGATGATTATTTGCCATATTTGCTGTGAGGAAGTCTGAATAGGTGCAGCTTCAAACACGTCTTGAATAACTTTACGCCAACTCTGATAAAAAGAGTATCTGATCTCGTTCTGTCTTTTAGGCATAACTGTAGATGCGTAGAAAGCTCCTTAGCATTTAAGTTGAGAATCCAAACTGTCATGCTGTTCTGAGGAGTCGCGTAGAATTCTGAACTATTACTTCTCTGATACGAAAAATTAGTTGTTCAGATCACCGTCTTCAAGAATAGTTTCCCGAAAATCCCTTAAGAAAGGGCGAGAAAAGACCGTCAAACATGCCATACTTGAACTCTTGTAGAATATTCTGACCGTATTTCGGATGAACTTCCAATCGACCCAAGAAGAAGAGTCATTTTCAATGTTGAACTCTGTGTGTTCTGGGCACTTGGAATATTTTTTAGCCAAGAAGGAGCATTTTTGCGTAAATCCTTGTAACTGGCCATCTTGAAAATTGTTCAGATATACGCGTACTCTGGTCTGCGTATTTTAAGATATGTGGAAAGTCATAAATCCGTAGCATCTGTATTTTCTGAGCGTAGAACCGTAGGTTTGTAGCCTCCCGAGCATAAAAGCTGCTGAGCATAAAAGCATCCGGGCGTGAAACCGTAGATTCATAGCTTCCGAGCGTAAAATCGTAGACTTGTAGCCTCTCGAGCGTAAAAGCTCCCGAGCGTGAAATCATAGATTTGTAGCCTCTGAACGTAAAGTCGTAGGTTTGTAGCCTCTCGAGCATAAAAGCTACCGAGCATAAAAGCATCCGGGCGTAAAACCATAGACTTATAGTCTCTGAGCGTAAAATCGTAGACTTGTAGCTTCTCGAGCGTAGAACTCCTGAGCGTAAAATCATAGATCTGCTCTATGCGTAAATTTTGGATCCAGTGACTGTCCGTCTTCTCCTTTCAAATGATAGGCTGACGTGTCCCCAAATCATAACCGAATATTAAATATCGGATTTGGTTGAGAATTTGAAGAGTTATCCAAACTCTATAAATAGCCCAAGGTCTTGAGAGAGAAAACTTTTATCTGCCTTCTCAAAACCCTAGATTTTCAAGAACCTTTCTCCTTCGTTTCTTTCTTGAAAAATCAAAATCGCCATGGCACCGAAGCCAACCTCCACCTCAAAGGGAAAGAAAGCTGTGTCTTCTTCTCGCTCTGCTGCTCAAGCACGAGCAACTCCCGTTGGGTTGAGCGAACCACGTATTAAACGAAGTGCCCCAGCCTCAAGTTGTGCAGCAGGCGTCATAGGTAAAGCTCTTGGGACGAGAAAACGAAGAAAAACCCTTCGCACACATTGTACGTGAACGTGCTAGGTCATCTTCTGTGCTGAGAGCCTCTTCGAGGAAGATGATGCACAGGGATGTTTCATCATTTATGCCCATATTCCTAATGTGTCAGCATAAAAACTCCATATTTTTGCAGTCTGACGTAAAAGCTTTGACTGTCGAAATTTGGCGTATACTACAAACTTTGAGTGCTACGCTCTGGATGAGAATTCTGGCGTAATAACTCAAATCTTGGCAGTCTGGCATAAAAACACAGACTGTTAGATTTTTTGTGTATACTGCTAACCTTAAATTTTATGCCTCGGAAATAGGTTCCAGCGTAAGATCGAGTTTATGCAGTCTTGGCGTAAAGCATGGACTGTTGACCTTTGGCGTAATATGCAAGAATATGATGTCTAGTGTAAAAATTGACTTTTTTTTTCTTGTATTCTGTAGTGGACTTTGCAGATCCCTCTGTTGGCTGATGTAATGGGTTCTGCTGCCGGGATGCTGAACTCGAATTGTTTAGAGGATTTGTCGCATGTGACATTCCCCATATCTGGAGACAACTATCCTGAAGGAAGGAGAATCCTGATCTCGTCCCAGGGAGAACGCATGCTGCTGAGTATGATCAGCGGGGAGCCCCTGACGTATAAAGACGGGGACAAATATATAAAACCAGCTTTCTTGTTCGGGGATATGATTGATAAACAATCCCAGACGAAGCCCAAGAAAGAAAACTGGATTTTTACTGCTGAGGGCATGGTCATGTATCTGCCAAAGATGTTTAGAGATTACCCTATCTCGGCATTCTTTCATGCCACGCATCCCAGGAAGATGGGGTGGACCCTGACTCCTGATCTTCACGGCCAACCGGGAAAGATATTTTACCAGAATGGATCAGACCGAGGATTGTTTGTAAGCCGTCCTTCGGGTCCTGTTATGCCTTTCAGGGGATTATTTCCGGGTAGTGTCCCGAGTGAAGACACTGCACTGCTCCAGCCATTTCAATTATCGACTTTTTACAATGACTTCATGGGGCGTGGAGGAGTATACCCCAAGGTTAATCCTCGGACCAACGGGTGGCTTAGCCCTGGGAATCTTCGGTGGGCTCGTTTAACTGCCTGGGCCCTGAAGCAATTTCAGCCAGAGCTGGAGAGAATTGGTCTGTTCACGGCCGTGGAGGCTACCAGTGTTGGACTGCCTCTCAACCCTAACTTGTTTTTGGCTTTGGTGGAGCGGTATATCTCGCTCACTGGGACTTTCGCCACTCCGTTAGGGGAGTTGGGATTGGCCCTTCATGAGATGACAGAGATTTCAAAACTGCTAATGGGGGATACTCCTTATGAAGAGTATGTTCCCACCAACAAGGAGCTGAAGGATGCAAACCCTCGGGTAGTGGCAGTGTACCAGGAGCTAATGTGCCACTATCTTGCCTGCACCACCTTCTATAATGAGCCCTCTGATTTGGCTCATACCAACAAGTGGGCATCCTATCTCTTCTTTTATCAGATCAGAACTGCTAAGCCAGACAAAGTTGTGGATAGCAAAGATAAGCCCTTGAATCTTCTGAGCGTGCTTAATGCTCAAATAGTCGATGATCTTATTGAAGACACCTGGGCTTCAGATCAAGTTTTTGACGAGGAGATCGAGGGTTATCCTGCAGGCACTAAAGCCTACAGTTATATGAGGCATTGCCGCAAGCCTCTGTCAAGGGAAGCTCAACTGGCTGGCTTCCTCTCTGTATGGCTACGCCGGTTGGTAGTACCTGGCATCGCATCTGCAGATCGCATTCATCGCAACACCTTATGGCCTGCAGTGCGATTGGTGTTTGGGGCAAAACTAGGCCTGCTCCCTGCCATGGTCTGCCGGATACAAGCTGGCCTGAGGGCCCTTACTGATGGGCTTCTTGCTGATGAGTCACGGCATAAAAAATTTCCCAGGATAGAGTTACCATTCCTATATCTGATGGGATGGTTAATTCTCCATAACCCCAGGGTGATGTCTCCCGGCTCTTCCAGTAGTTCAGGGAATAATTTCTTGTTAAATTACAAGAATTCCACCTGGAATGTGACCACCGTCGTAGACTGTCGGCGAGTATTAAATTTCCCTCATAGCTGGAAGCTCTTCTGCGTCATACCCACTGTACATCTCAATCAACAAGGGACGAAACTTCAGGATTCTGGTCACGGGAGGACCGTTCTTTCTCCCGAAGCTTTTTATTGGTTGGTCTGCATTAGACCTTCCCATTTGTTGTACAGAAGTGAAGACCATTGCTTCTTGGAGCCATATCTGCCTAGTCGGTTCGCTAGGCAATTTGGATATGACCAAGTGTATGTGGAAAATGCCATCACCAGCTTCAAGTCTAGAGGTGGACTTATTGATGGAGCTAGAGGGTGGCGGTACTTCATGATGGGTTATACTGGAGCAACCTTTACTGTACCCGCGACTTCTCTCTCCATGGAGTTGCGCATCCTCCATTCATACGCACAATTTTATGTGGCCATCAATACGCTCCATCGCGATTTTGATATGCGTGGAAGTTTTAGGATGCCCTCTCATAAGTCTTCTAGAAGAGAGGAGGTTCCGTCAGTCTCGTCTGATGAGGGTGAAGACCCTATCGGTCCAGATGAGTTTTTATTGACAATCCCGAGAGGCGTAATACCTCCGCCTGCAGAGCCTCTTGTTATCCCCAGTAAGCGAAAGGCTCCTGCTCCGAAAGAGCCTTCTCCTCGCAAGAAAAAGAAGACTGTCGTTGGTCCTAAAAGGACTTCCAGCTATGAGGCTCCTAGGAGTGATACTGTTGTTTCCCCTATTGAGGGTGATTCTTTGATCGAAGGTCCTTCGACTTTTAGAGAGGGAACCTCCACATTTTCGGCTGACAGTGCCGGAGAATCTTTGCTCGAGATCGACGCTACTGCTACTGCTTCTGGTAGTGCAGTGAGATCACCTTCTAGGCCGAGCAATTTAAGGATATCTTTATCCAGACCAATAATGGATCCGGCCCCATCTTCGTTTATAGGTACCTCCAGCGAGATTCCGCTCGATGAGCCTCGATTGGATCTTGGCGAAGACTGGGAAGAATATCTTCCAACGTCAGTTGGTGCAGTCTCTTTCCCAGGTATGATAGCTCACTTAGCCTCATTAAGAACTGATTTAGCTGTACTGGCTGCGGACGCGACATATATACCATCAACTATGGGTAAATGTTGTCCTTACGCCTCTCTTTTTTAGGATAATCAACATCAAATTGATATTAACTTTCTCTTGTCTTCTTTTCAGGGGAAGACATCTCAGGGGAGGGTGGACCTGACGCCACTTTTGACTTTGTTGAGGATCATGCCGATGAAACGGCGGTGCTTGTCACCGAAGGGGCATGCTTTGAAGATGTTGCTCCCTCGTCTGCAGCATTTTCGGATGTCGTCTTGCCCTTAGCAGTTCAGACATCATCAGTGGAGGATGAGCCTATCATAGCGGCTGTGCCTCCCTCCTCAAGCATGCCAGCAACTTCAAATATTGTTGGCGTTTCTTCTTTTGTTGCGCCATCTGCTGAAGTAACAACTGTGACGACACCCTCTACAGTCATTCCTGGAAGGGGATTCGCTGGATATCGTGGCCACTCCCAGCATCCATTCGAATCTCGTGACGCTAGTTGAGCAGTTTTCTAGAGTTTTCTATGCCTCTTTGAAAATGATGATATTGATGGTACTGGAGAAGAATCTAGGCTTCGAGGCTCTGAAGACGTCCTCCAACTTTAGTATAGCGCAGATCAGATATTTCAATGATAATGACAGAGCTGATGCGCTAGAGCAAATAGTTAATGGTTTGGAACAACCTATTAATGATTATTTGCAACTATCTCGAGCCAGCTTTGACGATCTCGTTCAAGCTAAGTATGACTCCTTAACTGCAGAACTTGCTGGGCAAATGGAATCTCTGAACAAATCCATCCAGGAACAACAGCAGGAGATGGATCAAGAGTGTGCTGAATTGGGGTATGTCATTCCCCAGCTGGCTAAGTACGAGACCGAATATGAGGAAGAGGCAGCGAGGGTCCGCAAATTGAAAGATGAACTCGCTAAGGCAGAGGAGCGGGCTCTCGCTTTATCGGCAGCTCTAGACGTATTGAAGGCCCGAATAGAAGCGTCTCAGCAGAACCTGGCACATGTGGGTGTCATCCACGCAGGTTTTGTACATACTCGGTCCGAACTATCTGCCTTAAATAATGAGGAGGCAAGGTTGGAGCGAGCTCGTGCTGATGTCTTGAACTCCAGGGATGAGAGAATGGCTTCTCTGGCGCAACAGATTCGCGACTTAACTGCTCCTCCTAAATGATGTACCTCTTGCTTTTATATGTAACTTGCTCTTTCTGAGATAATAAAGAGACTTTATCTGACTTTTGTGGACCCATCATTTTTTTGAGTAAAAATGATAGGCTAGGGTGAAAGTGATATCAGAGGTAATATGGACGTGATATACTTTCGGTAAGCTTCAGCTGGACATATCTATTCAGAGGTTATATGGACATGATAGAATATGATCCAACTAAATTTGTATACAAAACACTATCAGAGGTAATATGGACGTGATAGGTTTTGAAATTCCAAATTAGTTAAACATATCTATTCAGAGGTTATATGGATATGATAGAATATGCTCCAACCAGTCTTTGGACGTAGTATCGTCAGAATGAGATCTTCATCATACTCCGTTTAAACAAGGGAGATTAAGCATAGTACTTCTTCAGGAATTTGCCGTTGATAGGAGCCATTAACAAGTCTCCATTAGGCTTGGCTAATCTGTAAGCGCCATTTGATAATGTTGTCTCAATCACATAAGGGCCTTCCCATTTAGGCTGGAATTTACCCTTACTCTTGTGAGTAATGATCATTGGCCTCTTCACAGCTAAAACTAGCTCGCCAACTTTGAACACTCTTTCCTTCACTTTTTGATTAAAAGCTTTAGAAATGCGTGCTTGGTAGAATGCAATGCGCTGTTGGGCTTGAAGGCGTTTCTCGTCTAATCCTTCCAGCTCTTGAAGCCTTAATAAATTATTCTTTTCCTGAGTCAACTCGTTAGCCACTGCTATTCTGAGTGAGGGAATTTGAACTTCGATGGGGAGAACTGCTTCACTCCCGTAAACCAAAGAGAATAGGGTACAACCCGTCGGTGCTCGTACCATTGTGCGGTATGCCCAGAGACATTCTTCCAGTTTCTCATTCCAATCTCTTTTGTTCGAAGAAACGAACTTTTTTAAGAGTTTAATAATGATTTTATTGAAGGCTTCCGCCAAACCATTAGCAGCTGGATAATATGCCGTAGGGGCCATATTTTGTATTCGATTCTTATCGCAAAATCGGTGAAACGCTTAGCTTATGAATTGAGGTCCGTTGTCATGGATTATCCTTCAGGGTATCCCAAAGCGATAAATGACATGGTGCTTAATAAAGCTGATCACGTTGGATGTCTTAACCTCAGCAAGAGGGACCGCCTCTGCCTATTTGGAGAAATAATCCGTGATGGCCAATATGAACCGATGACCTCTGGAAGAAGACGGGTGAATAGGACCAATGATATCCATACCCCATGCTTCGAAGGGCCATGATGCAATGGTGGGATGTAGATACTCAGAAGGCTGATGTATAAAATCTGCATGAACCTGGCAGGCTTTGCACTGTCTGGCATATTTCACTGCATCTGCAATCATAGTAGGCCAGTAGTAGCCCATCCTTCTGATACGATCTTGTAACTTAGGACCGGGTTGATGTGCTCTACATATACTGTCGTGAGCTTCACGGGTAATCCGCTGTGCTTCATCATCGGAGAGACATCGTAACAATAGTCCATCGTACGTTCGACGATATAGACTTTGTGAAGAAGCATCAAAATAGAAGCGTAGTGATCGTCTTTTAACCGATACTGCTTCTTTGGGATCTTCTGGTAAGATTCCATAAGATGCGAAGTCTATAAAGGGACTTCTCCAGTCTCTCTTGGGAGGAACCGTGTTTGCGGTATAGCTGCGTTCCAGGTAAAAGTTATTTTTCACACAGAATAGATCTCTGTTAAAAAGGATCACCGAATTCTGCCATCTTATAGGAATAGCTAAATCTGCGGCTAGACTGGCTAGAGCATCAGCTTCCAAAATTTGAGATCGAGGCACATGTTCTAGGAAGAATCCTTTAAAAGACATGGCTATCTCGATTGTTGCTTGGTGATAAGGAATGAGGTCTGGATTACGGACTTCATATATTCCTCTGCCCTGATTGACGATCAACTGGGAATCACCATAAGCTTCCAGGTATTCAATCTCCAATTCTTTAGCGACTTAAAGTTCGATTAGTAGAGCATTGTACTCTGCCACATTGTTAGAGCAGGGTTCGCTAAGAGAATAAGCTCGGTAAATAATGAGTTTGTCAGGAGTTACCAGGAAAATTCCTACTCCTGAAACCACGTTTTCCTTGGATCCAGTGCGAGAGGCACCATCGAAGAATAGTTGCCATACATCACCTTCCATTGCAGAGTTGCATTCTGCAACTTCGTCGGGAATATCCTCGTACAGTTTGGAGGTTTCTGGAATCGGATGAGCAGCTAAGAAATCAGCCAAGGCCTGACCCTTTATGGACTTCTGAGGGACATACACCATATCATACGGTGTCAATAACATCGCCCAAGTAGCAAGTTGAGAATTAAGAATGCTCGGCTTACTCATCAATACTCGAAGAGGATTGATTCTGGAGATGATGTGAATAGTTTTACCTGTAACGTAATGTCGCGTCTTCTGAATGGCGAACATTAGGGCCAAGCATTCTTTTTTCCACTGGATTGTACCGGTGTTCAGCTCCGACCATCATCCTACTGAGGTAGTAGATCGCCTGTTCATGACCCTCATTGTTGTTCTGTGCGAGGAGAGCTCCCAAAGAATGATCCATTGCTCGAACATACAGCAAAAATGCTCTTCCTATGACGGGAGGCACCAGAACTGGAGTATTAGTAAGGTAGCGTTTGATATCGTCAAACGCTTGCTGACATGCTTCGTCCCATACAAAGGACACACCTTTCTTCATCAGGCGGGAAAATGGTTGACATCTCCCAGAAAGGTTGGATATGAATCTCCTGATATAAGCTAGACGACCTTAAAATCCGCTGAGTTCTCTCAGATTACGGGGCGGTCGCATCTCAAGGATGGCTTTTACTTTATCAGGGTCAACTTGAATGCCCTTAGCGGTAATGACAAATCCCAGGAATTTGCCACTGGATACATCGAGAAAGGACTTTGTAGGGTTCATTTTGAGTTGGTGTTGACGCATCAACTTAAACACTGTTTTCAAGTCTTGGATGTGATTAGCCTTGAGGCGGCTTTTGACAGCGATATCGTCTACGTAATATTCTACTGTTTTGCACAGATGCTCATGGAATATGTTACTCATGGCTCGCTGATATGTAGCCCCGACATTTTTCAATCCGAAGGGCATAACTGTGTAGCAATATACCCCCAGAGGTGTACGGAAGGTAGTATGCTTCTCGTCTTCAGGATGCATCTTTATCTGATTGTATCCTGAGAATCCGTCCATGAAAGACATGCGTTCAAAACTGCAGGTGTTGTCAATCATAACGTCTGTGATGGGAAGAGGGAACTCGTCCTTGGGGCAAGCCGCATTGAGATCTCGGAAGTCGATACAAACGCAAACTTTCCCACTTTTCTTCATGACCGGGACTACATTGGCGACCCAATCAGGATGTTGCTCTTCACGGATAAACCCGCAGGCTATCAACTTCTTGATTTCAGCTTCAATAGCGTCTATCATATCCCGGCGGAATCGACGTTGATGCAGCTTTACAGGTTTTGAATTGGGCAATATGTTGAGTTTATGAGTAGCCACTTTTGGATCAAAACCCGGCATGTCCTCATAATTCGATGTAAAGACATCGATATATTCTCTTATCAGTTGGATCATCTCTTCCCTTTCTGCTGGGAAAAGATTATCACTGATAAATATCGGCTTCGGTGAAATTTCATCCCCAACATCAATTTGGATAACTTTATCTTCAGTGGGCGATTCTCTCTGCTCGAACCAGAGTTCCCATTGTATATTCATTTGTTGCGCCCAAGAGTCATTTTCAAACGGTTCAGATTCTTGTTCGTCTGCTTCGAGAGAATCTGCTAGTACCATATTTACTGATAATGCTCGTTCGATATCCTCGCATGAGGAGAGGGAAAGGTGTCTTCATTTGACTCAGAAGTTGCAAAAGACGTGATATACCCTAAGCCAAAGAGAGTTCGTTGACGATAGGGATCACCATGCAATGGCATTCGCCTGCCTTTCCCATAGTTGAGACCTGGCTCTAACTTTAGATCATAACCCATGCTTTGCATAATCTTCAAGGCTTGTGGGCTATATCTGTGAACTTGCATTTTGCCAGCATCAGACTCGTGAGAATCTTCTTGTACCATCGGTCTACTCCGCATGCGACCGAAGACTATTGGATGTTGATTGCTACGAGTAGGCGGGATGATAAAGATATCTTCATGTCGCCCGTATGTCGTGATGACATTAGATGTTGACGCTACCTCCCATACATATGGATGATAAGAGTCTATAGCTTCCAGGAATTTTTGCGCTATAGGCTCTGTATCATTACGAGGGGAGTATTCCTGATTTAGAATTTGAGCAACATAATACCGGAAAAGAGAATCTTTATTATCGTCAGAAATCGCGTTCCCGGTTGTATTTATATCAGTCGGCTGCATGCTGCGCCTGAGGTTGATGACCAAAGGTGGAGGTTTCTGGTTCAAAGTAATCACTAGGGGATTACTTTCTCCTCCTGATTTGGTTTTGTTCAAGTGGATAGCCATAGGTTCCATGACTTTCGGACGGGTAGTTCGCCCTTTCACTTGAATTGACAGAGGTTGCTCAGCAGACGTCTCCCCTGGCTCCTGGTGGGATTCCTCCTCTGTATTGCATGACACCTCCTTCATGTAATCTTGGGTGTACAATATGACATCGGAGTAGTAGGACTCAACTCCTTTGAACGGGTTGAGATCAGCGAACTCTGTCTTCACTGTTCCTTGGGTGTCTACATATTTGAAGCATTGATGTAGAGTCGAAGGAACAATGTTGTATTCGTGGATCCATGGTCTGCCCAATAGAATGTTGTAAGAGACCTCCGAATCAATGACGTAGTAAGTAGCTACTGATCTAAGGTCACCAATCTGGATCCTCAGACGAATCTTTCCCAGCGGCTTACTTTTTCTGGCGTTGAAGCCCACGATTGTAGTAGTGGTATAAGCCAGTTCGCTGGTAGAAATCCTCAATGGCCTGAGCAGACTATGAGGGATGATGCTGATCGACGATCCTGGATCTATATGAATCCGGTCGACCTCCATGGAACCGACATATCCGGTGTAATAGAGGGGTCTGTCATGCCTGTTATGTTTCAACAGCATGTCTTCTTGAGTGCAAGTGATGTTAGGGACCACTTCCATTATGCTATGACATTGAGGACATGCCACAGGCTCTTTTTCGGGGGACTTGAGCTGAGTCAAGCATGCGTCCGCCTGCATCAAAGCTTCACTCAGGGCTTGACGAGTGTCTTTGGATAGCCTAAGCAGCTCAAAAATGGACAGTCTGGCTGGAGTATGGGCCAGTTGGGCCAGGATGTCAAAGTTATATGGCTTCTCTAAACCTTTATTTTGAATATTTTTCAAAGTTTTATCGAAACAAACTTCTTTCTGTTTGCCCTTGTTTGTCGGAGTTGGTCTAGAAGGACCTGCCTCTGGTATGACAGGTTCAGGTTCTGAAGGCTTGGCAGATGAAGTGTTTGTCGTTGTTTCTTCCTGATTTCCTTCATAATCCTTGAGGTAGGCTTTCCCTGACCGGGTTCCAGTAGCCAAAACCTCTTCTTCTGATGTCGGAGAAATTGCAACCATATGACATGGTTTGCGTCTTGAGTTCTTTTTAGACTTAGCCTTAGCAGCTTGAGTCTCTCCTTCAATTTCTGACACCAGATCTGGATGAACCCACATAATCTCGCCACGTTGGGTAGTTAGGGGTACCAGGTCATGATTTTGACCCCTGGCTGGAGGGAGATTAACAATGTTCATCGTTGTTCGGGAAATGGGTACAACACCATCCGAAACTTCTTGAGGAGGCAGATTGCCGAATTGGATAGAAATCATGTTGGCGGTGACCGTCTTCTCGCTATTGCGCAGATTAATGGCCTTGGCATCGATCAGCTCCTGGATTTTCCTTTTTAGTATATAACATGCCTTGGTAGGGTGATGTATATACCTATGGAAAATACAGTATTTGGGGTTGTTGGTACTGCCGACTTTATTAGGCCTTTTTACCTCGGGGAGAGTGAGCTTGCCACTTTTGACTAGACATTCGAATATGCTCGAAATATCGTCGTCGTCAAAAGAATATACTTCAATGGGCCTGGAAGTCCCAGGTTTCGTCTGTGTGGTTGCCGCAGTCTTTTCCCTGGACGTGTTAATCGCCAAAGCTTCCTTTCCTTTGGAACCACGAGGATGGTCGCTGTTGGAAGATGACCGTTTTCCTTTGTCAGAGGTGGAGATCATGATTCCATTATCACGCGCCTTCCGACTGTTGTCTTCGACGGCTACCGCTGAGATGATGAACGAGGGCCAATCATGAAACTGATATGGTCCTGTGAACACCGAGATCAATGGGAGAAGGTTCTTTTGGCAAATGTCCACCAAAGCGGAATCCGGAACTCCGGGAGGCATCTGCAACGTGGCCTGACGAAAACGTTCAATGAAAGTACGAACGTTCTCCTTCTCCTTCTGCTTCACTTTGATGAGTGAGGACATAGACATGTCCTTCCCTCCTTTATAGAATCGAGCGAAGAAAAGAGTCTTGAAGTCTTCGAAGGAAGTAATGCAATTGTCCGCCAAGCTACGGTACCATTGATAGGCCACACCAGACAGACATTCCTTAAATACTCGAGTGAGAAGGGCATCATTCCCTTGTAGCAACACTGTCATCATACTGAAATAGTTCATGTATTGACTTGGCGATGTCTTGCCCTCAAACAAAACCATGGCCTATGGTTTGTATTTCGAAGGGAAAGGGATCTCGTCCCAGATAGCTGGGTAAGGTTGGTTGATCCCCAACTTCTTGAGCTGATCTTTGTGCTTCAGAGCGTCAAATTAGGCTTTTAATTCCCGCACTGCTTGTATTGGATCTTCAGTTGGGAAAGGGCCCGCCGAGGGGTGAGAAACCGGCTGGATTGTAATTCCAACAGGAGGTAATACGCTTTCCGGGTTGAGAGGTTGAGGAGCAGCTGATTCTTGATCTTGAATAGGCTCCCGACTTGATGGTATATCTACCCCCACCCGTAATTGAGTTGGAGGAACAGGTGCAGCTGTGTGTTGAGTCACCAACATTTGGTGCATACTCTGTATCATGGTATGCATGTCTTTGAGTGATGATTCCAATACAGCAATGCGTTATTCCGTACTTCCTGATGGGGAAGCCTCCTCATGTTCGTCTCCGATAGCATAGACTCCAATTTCTCTGGGTACTACCGAGGGATCAGTATGGACCTCTGTGGAGATCGAGTCTACACTTTCAGCATCATCTTTAGGAAATTGGCGACCCCCAGTGTCGAAATCGGAGGAATATGAAGCCGATTGTCGCAACCTCGAACGAGTGTTTCGAAAAACACTTGCTTCAGTATTTTCAAGGAGTTTGTCGAATCTTCTTTGGCTCGAAGTTCTAGAGGAAAGATGTCTTGAATTTGACCTTCCTCTAGGAATGTGAGATGCCATATTTACCGATGCGAAAGTCGGTTCTTCTTTCTGTAAGTACAGAGAGTAGTTCAACCGGTCAAAAACTGACCGTTTTGCCTTAGAACAGCAGTAATTAACTACAACTTTGTGACTATTACAACAGTGTTCCCTAGGGGGTGTAATAGACATATCAGAAGATTCCTTGTCTTTGCGCTTCTGGATCAGGAAATCGCGCAAATCAGGAGGATTAACAGAGGAAGAAGAAGGCATATTCTGCCTTTTTACATTAATCGGAACGCGGATATTGGGAATCATAAGTCTCTTCCTGCCATACGAATAGAGTAGTTCCGCCATATGAGCAGCACATGACCCATGAGGAGCGTATCTATCCACAAAATAGGCCTTCTTTACGCCGAGGGGCTTCTCCTGGCGTAATTGGGAATTTTGCTCAGATTGGCGTAAAATATGAGAAGTCTTCAAATGGCCATCATCATCCCGCGTAATCTGAAGTGCAGGCAACTTCTTTTCTGTATGGCGTAAAAGCCGAGAGGTCAAAAATTCTGCCACTTATTTTCCCTTGCGGAGATTGCAGGGACCATCTGCCACCTTATAGGCAGGAAATATGATTTTACTCGCAGGGCGCGTTTGAAATTTCTGACTTGCTGCTGAGGCTTTGTCAGAAACTATATCTGCCCCATCAGCGACGGGCGACGAGTTTTTACGCGCATAACGCATTGTATACTTCTGGGTTGGCACTGAGGCATTGCCAGAAGTTTTGTCTGTTCCGCCAGTGATGGGGTACTGAGTTTTACGCGCAAGGCGCGGAGTGGACTTCTGGATTGGCGCCAAGGCATTGCCAAAAGTTTTGTCTGTTCCGCCAGCGACGGGAGATTGAGTTTTATGCACAAGGCGCGGAGTGGACTTCTGGATTGGCACTGAGGCATTGCCAGAAGTTTTGTCTGTTCCGCCAGCGATGGAAGACTGAGTTTTACGCGCAAGGCACTGAGGGAGCGATGCTACAACCTTGTTGGTCGAAGAGAGAGAGCCTGCAGAAAGGGTAGAGGATGTCCGGGGCATCCATACTTTACGTCATTTTCTGTTGTCTTGGACATAGAGGGGACGAGAGCTACCCCCTGCACGAAGCATATCTTCATAAGCGGACTGGTCGAACTGAACTACCAAAGTCTTCTTCGTTGCTCCCACGGATACAGCATCGTGTTGAGCAATGACCTTCTCATCAGAAGAGAAACTGGTCCCCAGCAGAGTCGCCATCTTATGTTTGATAATAAACGAAAGAAATAAAAATAGGTTTATACGAAACCCTTTCTTAGGTTTACAAACAAGAAGTACTATTAATCCTATACAAGGATATCAAGTACAAAATTTAAATATGGATAAATATTGCTATAGGAGTCTGATCTGCAGTCGATCACTTTATCCCTTGGACCACACGATGACGAAAAAGTGATGTAGAAGAAGGAGAAGCTTCAAAGGCTGCAGGAGGGATTGAATGCTCGATGTCAAAGTCGTCAGTCACTACTCTCTGTCTAGGCTCTAGGATTTTCTTTCTCAAAAAAGTAAAATCCTAATCTTCAAAGTCCTCGATCCTTTCCAATTTTCCGACCTTCTTTTAGATTCTCGACCTTTGACCTCCGTGGCCGGAGGTCTCAATTTATTGGCGTAGAACTGAACAGCGGAGAGAACCGTACCTTTTATGCGACAGTTATCATAACTGCCACCCACGTATAAATAATCTTCAGAATGAGCGTGTGACGCGTGTCCCATTAAGAGGTAATGCGTATAACTGCTACGAAGATCACGGCATACAAGCCACGTGGGTAACTGCCCCTCGCGTAGAGATGATTGGCGTAGAAGCCAAATAACTGTCTCGTTGGCGTAAAAGCCAAATAGTTGTTCTGATGGCGTAAAAGCCAAGTAGGCGTAGAAGCCCAATAACTGATATGTTGGCATAGAAGCCAAGTAGGCGTAGAAGCCTGATGTTGACTGGAGCCTTGAGCGTATTCTGGACCAGATAGCCTGTTCACGTGCCTTTGCAAATATAGCCTGAGTTGGCATATTTCAAGGAGATAGCATACGGCATACTCCTATAGCTGAAAATAGCCTGGTGGCGTATCATGCAAAGGTGATGATATGGACGTATTAGCCATAATTATGACTCACCCAGTCTTTTGAAAATAGAACCAAATCTCGTGCATTAAATGCAGAGATCGGCCTCCATCACGCGCATTAATTGCAGAGACGTGCCTCGAGCTCTGTACGAAGAGCAGTTTTTGACGTGGCAGTTCATTTTGTCTTCTGCTGAGCGTAAAAGCTCACATCTGCCTGTATAAAATCCGGCAGCGTATTCCCTTGAATGCGTAAAAGAAATTTGTATCAAGGAAATGTCACTAAACGACGGTCTGGGTCTCTGTGCCGAATTATCATTACAGCCGTCCTTGATCGTCGTGCAGTACTCTTTGTCAGGAGTCAGGTTCATTGTACTGTCTGACAGGTTCATTCGAGGAATTCGAAGCATTCCTTGTACAACTCATTCGAGAGATACAAAGCATTCCTCGTATAACTTCCTGCTGCATTAAAAGCAAATAGGTTTTATGCCAAAAATGGCGATGTAGCAACCCCTTTTTACGCTGAACAACGTTGAAGCTTTGCTGTACGCCATGGCTCTGAAGTCATGTTTTACGCTGCATAGCACTGAAATACTGTTTTACGCGTGTTTGATGCATTTTGCGTATAATTTCTCCAGCGTATTTTTTATGCTTCTACAATGGTTCCTGCAGACGGTACGCTGGTCGCACCAGGGTCGATCCGAACCGATCAAGAATATTTAGATAGTCGTTTGCTTCGAACGGGAAGGCGTGTAGCGGGGCTCGCTACCTGCGTTGCATTCCATTCCCGTGTCGAGACTATACCTTGTCCATGGTGGTTCGCCAGGTCATAAGACCAAGTTTATATTATTAGTATATTTCATACATGGCGGCAACCCGCGTATGGGCTCGTAGAAACTTGTGGCAAGTAACGGATGTACGGTGCACTATGCGTGCAGATCGTTAGTTAGACCAAGTAACCTGAAGCTTGAAACACATTTGAGTACTCCTATACAAGTATAACATGCCAGTGTAAAATGAGTATAAGACATCTGAGTAATCTGCACAATCTGAGTCACAAAGTTATATGAGTATCATAAATTGTGTATATCATACACCTGGTTTAGAAATACGCTCATAGCATACATGTGTTCGTTATGCGATCTTGGGATTTATATATATCTATATTCGTGCTTGGTTGAATTTAGTTTTATACTTGGAGAGGGAAGGACAAATGGTAAGTTGGTAAGTATCATCGTGTTTCTTGTATATCGCACGGTACACTGCCACACGAGATAGGTTTTGTATCCTATGCATAAAATTGATCCTAAGAAAAGACAAGAAAGATAACTTAATAGTTGGTGCTCGGAACTAATATAACTTGTTGGATTTGTCGAGCGGACGAGAAGCCTCCCCACCAGTGCATTCATGTACCGATAACCCACCAGATTGCTTGCAGAGTGTGGGAGAACCTCGTTCGGTGCAGAATATTCTCTCGTATGTGCTAAGGCGTAAAGTTTGTTCTGGAGCCTTGGAGTGTTACGTCCGGAGCCAAAGCACATATATAAGACATAATGTTGGAACATCGCCTATGTATTATCCCAAGTTATAAGCCGTTGGGCACGTCTTTATTGTTTGAGAGAGATAGAGCTTGAGCGACTTGTAATATCGGCCTAGCGCCGCTTGTAACCTTATTCATTATCAATAAAGAGAGCTTGTTTATGTATTCATACTTGTGTTATTCTTTGTTTTTGCTATATCGACTTGGTGAACTAGTTATCAACGGCCGTTCCGGTATTTGCCATGCGCGGGCGCAACTCCAGGCTCGCACGACATCACGTCCCAATGGAAACGTTCGTCCTGCGGGAGCGTTGGCATGGTAATTCGCGCCTAGCGGGGATTACCGATTCCTGCGAGAGATCGGGGCATGACATATTGGTATCAGAGCAATGGCTTTACGTCCTTAGACTTCTTATCGGTTCTCTCAATTTTGAAAGCTCGTTCGTGGGTTATGTTACAGACGCTCTCTCTCAAAGTTTCAACGGGATATTCCATACAATGAGTCTAAATATTTTTGAAAGTGCACATAAATGATACGATTGCTTGTACAAAATTATGAAGCAATGGCCTTTGTGCCAACCTAAGTCAGACTTTGTGGGGATAGAATCGAGTTAGAATTTGCAAGTTATATGTGAACCCGAATATCCATACGTGAACACCAAGTGGTATTGTATGCGAGATAGAATATCGTTCGGACAGTTACCTATGCACACAAGCCTTCTGGCTAAGTTGTGTTGAATATCGTGCACCTAGACCTTTTGGTGCAAGAAGGTTGCAAGCGAGATTTGGGTATCATCCGGATAAGAATAAAGTTGAACTTAGAATGGAAATTGATAGAGATGTTATCGGAGTACCGCTAAGATGAATAATAGAAATTATGCTTGGATTTTGAGATATAGTTTGGACGGCTATTCGTAGCGATAAGTTATGATTCAAAACATAGTTTGTATGGAGGATTATCGATAGAGGTATATACGAGACTAAGATCGTCAAAGGCAGTGAATATGGACCGTGCTGGAGTTCTAAGGAATGAATTGGATATACGAGTGAACGATACGAACGTGATTCAGGAGTTAATAAGATGACTCGATTTCTGAGTGGTGTATTCGATAGTCTCAGGATCGAGTAAGCGAATTAAGAATAAAAATAAGCTATACAGATTTATAGAGTATAGCTCGAATCCCGAGTAGTGTATTGGTCGGCTTAGAAATATTCGAACAAATTATGGATTTCGGAGTATTAAATGAGTCTAGAAGCAAGCGATGAGATTGTCTAAAGCCTTAGTATAAATAATGCCTAGCAAGTAAGCGAATTTGAAAGAATCATGCAGGATATGATTCGAACAAGTTAGAATGAGTTGAACAAGGGATAAGCTTATATCGATTAGAGATTCAAAGGTAATGGAAATCAAAAACTTGGTCGAGAAAACTTAGTAAATCGTACAACCGATTTTGAAGTGAATCAAATGAATTAAAACTTGAGTTGAGATGGAATAATCAGGAATACGATCGGAGTTAGTACAATCGAAATATGGCACGAACGAATTATAATGCGCATAGAAAATTTGGATTTGAGTAGGATATCGCTCGATAGAGTTCGGTTTGGGTATGAATGCTACGGTTTGGATTTGGGATACTTTATATAATATCGATAGTTGGAAGATAGCATGGATTAATGCAAGTTAGCAAAATTGTGGTTCAAATATTGAGAAAGACGATAACAGATTTAATCTTAAATTTGAACAAACGATCTTGAATTGAGTTCGAAGGGTAACACTCGACAACAGACCTATACGAGATTGATTATTCCGCGGGAGCGATGGCATGGTGATTTTATGTCCGGCGGGGATGATCGAGCTCGCAGGGACATGTTCGAAGATTTTATAAATGAACTCGATAAAATGGAACGTATCGAAAGTGAATAGACTTGGGTATATGGATGATTATAGTGATACATAGTGACTAATACTTGTGCTGATAGTTAGAGGTTATGAACTTGTGTGTCTTGATTGAGAAGTGAGGTTACATTGGGTGGGGAAAGTCTTCATCATGCTTTGGACATATTTAACTTATTACTATTTATTGTGTATTAGGCTTTAGGTTACCTCTTCGGAATTTAATATATATATATATATATATATATATATATATATATATGTACAACTTCCTTCTGGTTCTCCCACACGGAGCCTTGAGTGTACTATTAGATTACGGAAGTGTTCCTTGAGATCTTTCGTGAGTACCAGCCCGGGGTACGAGTCTATACTCTTATTTGCATGTCACATAGTTGGTTACAGTAGTTTACCCTGGATTATGGTTTTATTATAATGTTTACTTCTGGCTTGTTATTTTCTTGTACCTTGTTACGTCCCTCTGAGGACCTAGTTCCTTGCCAGTTTTGCAGCATAGACCGTTGTGGAGCCTGCTTGGAGTTGCTAATTTGGGTTGCTTTGCCATGTAGGCATTGGTATTATGTACTTATATCATTTATCAGAGTTATGCTATTCATTTATATTATTGATTCATCTGCTGATGTAGACTAGTTTTTATAGACTCATATTTCTTTCTCGAGTCTATTCGAGCTTGTGTGTTACTGGGCGGCCGACTTTAGCACATATATCTCATTCTTGTTGTATTTTGTTTATTATGGATTGAGGCATAGATATTTATATTTACTGGATTATCTAGATAATGACCATTATATTACAGTTTATACGTATTCGGGTCGGACCAGAGTCTGGTCGAATGCGTAGTTGGCATATTACGTATTCTAATTCAACATATTTTGGGACTGGATCATTACACCATGCATGGTGCATGATACTATTCATACCTTATGAGCTTATTTTGACTCAACCTAGACCCAACCCTCAAAACCAACCTTAAAACCTAACTAAGTGACCAAGTAGAACACCAAACACCCTCTCTAAACTCACAAAACACTGAACACCGAACACCATACACCAAAACCTATTTTTTTTAGAAGAATAATTCAGCCTATAATCATTTGTAACAACAACCCCTTCACCTCCCCCTCATGATCAAAACTTCATACCTTTTTCTCTCCCCACTAGGAGTTTGTAACCCCCAACTTCTCCTCTTTCCATTAGACTGGCCATAACCTCTAACTATTCACCTCCCCCATTCAAACCACCTGAATAACATTTATTCCTAACCCTCTTCCACACATTTCCTCTTTACAAAATATCTTCAAAATCTTTCTCCATTTCCCTCCACACCTCCATCTATCCTGCCCTACCCAGGCTGAATACGAATTCAGCAACACTCCCACTAATCCGGCCATATCTCCCTCCATAGTAAGTATCTTTCTCTCAAATTTAGTATTCTTATTTATCTCCCTATTTCTCACACTTTCTCTTCACAAACCTTCCATCAAAACTCACTCTAAGTTTCTCAAAACAGTCCCGCCACTAGAGGTATCCAGGCTGAATCCAAATTTAGCATAACTACTTCTCAGACCATCTCACCACCTCCACAGCCTCGAAACTACCATAACAGCACCCAAATATTCTTACTCTACCATCCTACCATCTTCCATAGTCACCACAACCCCTAGAACAAACTAGACAAGTATCACAAGGAGCTACAAGGAGGAGAAGTCAAATCTGAAATTGTTTCAAAGAAGCTGTGATTCGAGGCACTTTTAACATATTCTTCCAAAGAGGTTAGTGATCAAAACTCTTCTCCTTGAACCCCCTTAGATATCCTAAACAATACTCTTTATTTTCTATAAATATTTTATCAACTTGTTATATATATACTTTGCAGGCTACACTAGGAAATCTGATACCAACCTAGTTTTTACCCGTAGTGAGCACCAACTTGTAATTCTTAATATATTCATAAAATAACTTTAAAATAAATTATTTTCTGATTTATACTTAATTTTAAATATTTTTTCAGATTATAAATTATTTGTTTTATAATTAAGATTGGTAGAAATTCATAAGGGTAATAGTGTTGAGCATGTGTAAACACTAGATTAATATAACTACTTTATATTTTTATCATTAAAAGAACTAATTTTCATGTTAAGAAAGTAATTATATATTATATTTTGGTTAATTTCAGAATTTTAATTAAAATTTTTAAGGGTTTTATGCATAAGAATTTATGAAGAGTTTGCATTGGAAAGATGTGCTAAAAACTAGTCTATACCGACTAGCTTAATTTTATTATTTTTATAATACATAAAATAGTAAGATAAATAGAGAAAATTATAAATTTTTAATTTAATTTTCAGAACTTATAATCATGTTTTTTGAGTTAGAACATTTGTATATTTTGGAAATAAATTTGGTTTATAATTGTACAGTTACTAGTACTAAATAAACTAGTGTTTGGTTGTTATTGATTTAAGATAGAATTAAGAGTGCTTAAATAAGGATTAAGGGTAGATTTGGTTAGTTAGACATTATCTAATTGTGAAACATATATTATACCCTCTTTTTCACACAGTGAGAGGACCCAGACATTATCTCTTCTTAGCTCTATACCCTATCTTGGAGAAGGCAAGTACACTACATCTTCTACTAAACTGAACATGAACTATAACTTTGTATGTTAAACATTCAGGACATGTTTCCTTCTTATTACCAGTTGCACTTACTTTCCAAAATAATTTATATTTAATTTTCGTAATTCGCTTTACTTTACACCAATTGCCTTTACTTTTCACAGTTGCGTCTCTACTTATTCATATTTGTTTTTGTGCATGGGATTGCGAAAAAGAATAGTTAAATACGTGATCAAAGTCCATATTATAATATGAGTGGATAGCTTAATTCACATGGCACACATGTGAATTTTGTCTGATCGGCTATATGCCATATCAGTTGCATTTATTTTTACCGTCCTATCAGCCGATCACGTATTTACTATCTTTTCAGTTGTATTTACTTTTACTTGAGCATGTTGCAGTCTATTTTGTTGCACCTTCCTTTATAACCAGTTCTTTACATACATCCCTATTTGATAGTTTTATGTTACATCGTACGTAAATTATAGGATTGTACTTTGTTCTTTTCCTGATTGGATTGTTACAGGTGAATTGACCGAGGAGAAGTTTCTTTGTAACTCATATTATGGATCTCCTCCTGAGACGCTAGCTCATATCCCAGAGGATGTCCCTGCTATGGAATACCCTATATCTTAGCTTACATTTATTATTTGATTTTGGTTTATAATAAATAGTTAACATTCATTTTGCTGGATTTGTCTCCAGTTACTCTTGCTTTGGGAATGTAACTAAAATGACATCTTGGATTTATTCTAGTTTATCTCGATATAGATGCTGTGATTATTATGATTTAATATATTATAATAATAATTAAAGGTTTAGAACATCTTACTATGCGGTATCTCACACCGTAGGCTGGACGTGTCCGACTCGTATTCGAATATTCGGAAGCGGGTCATGACATAGAGGTGCCATAGCACCCAGCTGCTTCAGCACTCGCCTGCACACCATCCCCAGATTATGATGCACCAGTCCCAGATGACGATCCAACCGTCACTACACTGGGAATGTCTGGTATGGTCTTTCCAGGATCGCTTGTCAACCCGCTAGCCAGAGAGGCCACAACTATGGAATCCCCAGTGTCAACAGTTGGGAGAACGGTCGCCGCACTGGAAGAACCCACAACCATCGCTGGAGAAGTGGCTACCACCTGAGAGGGGTCAACAGTAGGCTCCGCATATTGGTCGTTTCCCCCAAATGTGCTGGGAAAAGACCTAGGCATCTTCACGATAAGTCCGTCGACTTCTTCTTCCACGTCCTCCTCATCCGTCACGTTCACCCGTATCAGGGGAGAGGTTGGTCATATAAATACAGAGAAACTGGTGATTAACTTCGCCCGAAGAATGTGAAGCGAAGCCAAAATACCCCTTCATTAGTAAATATACGAGAAAATGTACCAGGAGAAGGTGACAAGGGTTCCGGCTCGCCCAGTGCAGTCATAGTCCTCCCCACGGCTTCCACATCATCCACAGAAACGTGCTCAAAGGGCGTGAAGGGCTCCGCCATCGCTCCACCCATCTCCTGGGCCCCCCTGAGTTTCGAAAGCCGACTCTGGCATGCCTGCACCAGTCTCTTGGGCCCCCAACGGTTCAAAATCAGGCTCTGACATGCCTGTACTCACATCCTGGAACCCCGAGGTCTCAGGTGCAGGCTCTGAGGTGCCCGCATCATACCCCGGGGAAGTCTTCTCCTCAGGCTCCTGGTTAGAGACTGCCGGGGCAACCGCCTACCGTAAACGGTCCCTCTTCTCTTGCGTCAGCAAATTGTCTAACATACCAGGACCAAGATGTTTATATAAAGGACCAGGAAGAATTAAACTGAGAGGGTCCACAAATACCGCCTCAGCTTCCAAAGCAGGGTCTAGTTCAGAATCAACCGTGAAGGGTTCTACCTCCTCTCGTCCTTCAGTTCCTCTTCTTTTTGTCCCTCTTTGTCTTCCTCACTGGCGCGCACAGAGGCCTTGATAGCAACCTATTTCCTATAACATGGTCTCGCAGCCACGGATGAATCTTATCTTCTCCTCTTAGGTGGAGGGCTCCTTGTTGGGGAAGCCTCGCACTTCGTCGGATAATTCACTGGAGGTGAAAGGTGGTCAGAAGTGTCATCTTCCTCCGTAACAGAGTCTGAGTCGGCAGCGATGATCTCTGCCTTACCCTTCCCTCGACCTTTTCGTGGCTCTATGTTGCCGGTTATCCAGCTTGGTGCCTGCGATGAAGCTGGTTTCCAGATCAAAGTCAGATGGAGGAGTATTCGCGGTCACAAAGAAAACTGCCGATGCATGGCTGATGCGACCCAAAACTCTAGCATCAGGTAGAGTAAACCGAACCTGGGTATTGCTCGAAGAGAAATAATTCCAGGCTCGGACTCCATCCAGAATACTGCCCTCAAAGCCGAGACACAGACTGGGGTTACCCAAAAAGAGCTAAATATAGTCGAACTGCTGGGAAAATCTACTCGGCAGGTAGGGTTCCAAGAAAATAAGGTTTCGATTCCGGTACACCAAATACGAGGGTCGGATGGAAAGCATACAACAAAAAAGCTTTGGGGACAAAACCTGATGATCGGCGCCCCATCGCAATGAACCATGCTTATGTCATCCTCAGTGAACCTTGGGACCAAAACGAAGAAGGAGTAGTCTGCGACGCGAGCAAGCGCGCACCGATAGACAGGAACCCCAGTATGAACCCAGGGCATTGCGCCATACCGACGGATAAAAGCGTCAGCCTCCGTCGTCGACCCCTCAGTACTGGGGCGCATCAAAGACGGATAATGTATCAATAATCAACCCATCAGATAATGGTAAGTCATTTCAACCAGGTTAAAATATTTTGAGATATCGCGGGAAATCACTTTGCTTAGAAGGCACGAAGTCCGCGGTGGATGCTGCAGACCATCGCAGGGAGTAAGGCAAGCTCACGCTTGAAGACCAACTTTATAGCAGGAAGGATGGGGTTACGACTAATCCTATCAATCGTCCCAGAGCCTCCTGAGACTACACAAGTTCATAGCCATATCATCAAGAAGCCAGCCAAGGCAGCTTTGTCGGACAATGGTTGGGTATCTTGGTAGAAATAGCTGAAGGCATCACCAGAACTACCAAACCCTTCACCGGTGGCGGCGGTTCTTTTTTTGCCATGCACCTGGTGGTCAACACCCCTCCGAGATTGGGGGCTCCGAACAACGACCCGGCCCGAAGACCCAATATTAAAGAGGTAACTGGTCCAGACATTGATGTGGAGTAAATTCTCCTCTGAGTTCTTGTCCTTCTTCTTCGAGATCTGCTGGCAAGTGCTGTGGTGGCACAACACTTCCCGGTACACGGCAACAAATCTTAGATGCTGCTGCTCCAAATCCTCAAACTCCTCATTTGTCGGGTGTACTCCTCATACGGATCCTCTCCCCAAGGTAACCGTGATATATCGTACATTTTATGAAGGGCAAGACCCATCTCTCCGCCGGTAGTAAAGAAGGTCCCGGTACGATAGTTGTACATCTCGGCCAAAGCCACGAACAACGTCGGGCTCTTCTCCAAACCATAACATGAACCCCTAAAGGCATAATAGAGGTTGGCGTCCTTCAAAGTCTTCTCATACTTTCTTAACACCCACGTTGTTAGGTTGATCCAAGGCGGCGAATGAGACACCCAGTTGAGCAAGCCCACTTTTCCCTGAGCATAGGATCCCTTGGTTGTAAGCTGGTTTAAGAATGTGTCAGCCTCGTAGTAACGGAGATTCTGCCCTATCTCACTCGAGAAGGTGCCAGGTGCCAATCCGCGAATGGAATAAGAAAATGATTCCCAGCTCACCTCGGCTCTATTCAGTTCTGAATTAAAACGAATGCGGCCGACCTAGGTTTCGTCCTGGTCCGGGGTTAGATCGCCCGACATCTTTCTTTGAAGAGGTACCATATTGAAAGCCAATAAAGGCAAATGACGCTCCATCGTGGGTATATGCACCCTTGTCCCACCAGAGGAGAAATCCCAGGTCTCCTTAATCTTCACTACCTTCGGGTCCGAGATAGTGAGGCCATCCCCAAACAGGAAGATTGGCTTCAAGTGAAAGTCGTCGATCCTCCCGGAGTTCAGTTGGCTAAGCAGGTAGAACCAGGACTGGTCGGCTATTACTTTTAGCCTTGCCTCAGACTGATCCTTGTTGATTTGAGCCTGAACATTGGCCACTATGTGATCAAGCCTGACACCCAGGGCAGCCTGGGCACGTCCGACCAGTACCTCTCCTTACGGAGACACGGGTAGAATCACTGTAAAAATCAAAGACAGAATCTCAGTTAGAAATACCGATATGCCATGCGGCCAAGTCATACAGGGTACATGCGGCCAAGTCATGAAGACTACATGCGGCCAAGTCATACAAGGGTGCATGCAGCCAAATCATGAAGAGTACATATGGCTCAATTATGCAGAGTCCATGCGACAAAGCCATAAAAAGTACATGCGGCCCAGTGAGACAGGGTACGTGCGCTCAGGTCATGAAGGGAGCATGCGTCCGGGTAAAGGCTGGTGCATGCGGCCGAAGCGAGATACGCGCATAAAGCATGTGGCATGGTCCTGTGGAAACCTGTACAGTGGACTGTGTGTAGAGTATCCACGTGTCCAGAGTTCGCCTCCGTCGATCCTTACCATGGATGGGCACCTAAACGTCCGAATGGAAGATGGGGGTTTCATCCTCCGCCCTAGTCGAAGAAGCAGGATGCTTTCCCTTGTCAACAGCCTTTTTGGCCTTGGACGAGGAAGACGAAGCCTTGGGGGCCATTGCAGAAGATCGAAGAGGATGATCGAAAGCAGAAGAAGAGTCAGAGACAACGGTGAAAGAGAGACTCAGGCCGAGAAAGAAAGTTTTTTCTCTTCAACAAAACCCCTATTTATAGGCTAAAATGGGATACTAGTGACCCTTTGGTTCCAGCGCCCCGCTGTCAGCAATAATGATGACTGTAGCCCTTGGGTCTTATCTTCTCAAAGCCGTCACTTTGGAGTTCATGAGAGGAGATAGTCCAAAATCCTAGAAAGATCTAATCAAATCAAGGTATTTAATGAGGGGGTGGCAGCCTGGCAGCACCTATCCATGCGGCCATGCGACCTAAATGGCCACGCGACCTAATGGCCATGCGACCTAATATCCATGCGACCCAAAATATACCCCATCCATGCTTCTTATTCAAAGTATTTCAAACTTATTAGTTTGAAAACTTTTAAAGGGGTCTTGTAGAAGCATGAAAAATTTGGATCCATGCGTTCAGCAATCATGCAGCCCAGGGAAAAGTTTAGCAAAAAATAAACCGCATGATCACCATACATCCCAATTAGGTGAGAGCTATGCAGACCAAATGATCGAAGAAAGTTTTGGCCGCAATGGATCTGACATCACGCTTTGACAATAAGATTACATCTAACACAGAATCCTAACAGAGAAGGATTTTTTGAACTTCTCGAAAGATGTGACCTCGCTAAAAGACAGAAGTCTCAGAAACTATGCAGTACTAAGTCTATAACACGGAAAAAGACTCCCATACGGCTCTATCCCATGCGTCATATACTCCATGCGTCCCATATGGTTCTGGCTTATGCGTCCCATACTCCATGCATCCCATGCGTCCCAGACTCCATACGTCCTCCGCGATTCTTGGCTTCGGATGCCCCAGATATCCCAACAAACTAAATTGTATTGTTGTAACAAGGTCCTCTCCAACCAAGTGGCATGCCACGTATCCAATTGACCAAGTCACGCCCCCAAAGGACGTAAAACCATCCAGATATTCAGCAACAAGAAAATCTTAATAAATGTCCACATGACAGCTGAAGCCCGGATTTTTGTGCACAGTTGTAACTACTTGCTGTTAGGGGAAGACACGTGGCAACTCCCAACGTCCATGCAGCCTGAATCCATGCGTCCATAAAACAATTATAAATAACATGGTACTACCCCTATACAATGGACCTGGCTGGCTATATGCGGATCTACACTCGAGCAAGAGAAAAAAGCTTCTGCATCGGATCATCCACGGAGTAAAGAGAGTTGTTACACTCCTAACCCTCCATCGTCACCCCCAAAAAATAAATTTATACTTAGATTACCTTCTAGGACTTCTCTTTACTTTCTCTTAGTTTGTTAATCAAATCCAGTTGTCACGCCCCAGTCCCAAAAATACGTAGGACTAGGACACGTAAGCATGCCAACCGCATGGATATGGCAACTCCAATATAGGGAAACCAAATCCATACGTACGCTGTAATATGAATATCAAATCCACAAGTGGTATAACATATGTCGTGAGTCACAAGATATAATCTAAATCTCATCCACGAAAATCAATATACTTAAACAACCAACTTCTATGAAACTGCCTCTCGATAAGAAGTATCTAAGGATGATAGTTGGATGGAAACAAATCCACTACCAACTAGAATATAAGAGTAAATACAATATAAGTACAACACAGACGAACATAATATAAGTATACCAGCTAGAAATCCCGGCTCGAAGAGAAGACATCCTCGAAACATATGTAACCATCCGAATCTGCGCTCCTGCGAATACTCAAGAATAGATACACCTGGAAGGGCCAGGTCCTCAGAGGGACATAACAAGATACATAAAAGCATGCCAATAAAGTACTGAAATAAATATCTAATGGTCGCCTAACCGTCTAAGTGAATGCAGTTAAGAACAACTTTCCCCACAAGTGAGCTATCTGGCTGAAAACTGGGATTTGGCATGGTTCTTTTTTGAAGATCCAGGGGCCTCAAAGGCACGTCGTCTTTTGAACGGCGGAGGCCCGCCAATGTACATAATATATATATAAGGGTCATCACCACCCGTATCTCCGGCGGAGAATCCGGGCGCACAAAAAAAGTGCAAATGAGCTCAAATGCGGTACTTGTTGTTCTCCTCACCCCATGTTCTAAGCATGTCATATCCATGACACGATAACACCTCTAATAACTGCCAGGTCTACTAGCATGCAAAGTTTCTAACAGCAGTTATTCCTAACGCACGGCCCATACGTACAGGAGGCCAGACCTGTCACGCAGTCCGTGATCTATATGAGACTCACACTCGTGTAACAACTGTGTCACGGTCAATGAACCTAATGATGCTACATGATAATGGGGTAGTCTCATAAACAAGGTCAATGCAATACATAGATAAAAACATATCGCGACGACACCGTCACGCATATTTTATATCACAGTTAAAATATATGAACTAAAGACAGAAAATAAAGATGCATGCAACATATGGAATATGAATAACAGTACAATGTCAAGGTATACTTTTCTGGCAAGAAAGATGTGATGTACCAATAACCTGCTCCAGAAATCGCGCAGAACAAATCCAACATCCTATGCACATATAATATAATGCAAATATAATCATTAGTCATTACACTAGTGCACACACAAAAATATTTACACTGGACTCAGGGGGTACACTAGGGGTAACACTAGTCATCTAACATGGTCAATTATGCGTTGAATTACGCGGGTGTCGCGTCTTCAAGTAATGTACACAATCGGTCAGTCAACTGACAGGTGTCTACGCCAATACTTTAATGTACGCAAGGCGGACAATTCATAAGTGCTTAGGGTCAACATGGTCAGGGTGAGTACGAGACAGTCCACGGTGTCCTAGGGTATAATGTACTTGATAATGCAAGCACGAGAATGTAAGGGTCACGATGTCCATCTCTAGGTGACGTTACACAACTCCGCGTACGGTGTTGGCACCCGACTATTAATCGGACGCTAAGTACGTCACACGATCCTAGGTCAAGCATGTACAACAATATAAATACAGTCAAAGAACTAAATAATAAAACTGTAAAGTTGGTAAGGTACACTTGCCTGGGGTTTGAATACCAACAGTTGTCCCTGTATCAGTGGATTCTGCAGGTACTCCTCCAAAAGCTGAAATAAACATCACCAACAGGTTTAGAAAATATCAAATATCTAGAAACGTCTGTCCTTGGATCCAATTTGGACACAGGGGCAAAAATGACAGTTTCTGGTCAAAGCGGGGTCCACATGTGGGCCGCTTTGCACCGAAAAATGGATCAGAACCAATGGTCTCCAAATTCGTCAAACTTAGTGTCAACAAGTCCAGAACGATGATACGAACCCAACAAAACTTCCAGAATTGGATTTCGATGAGCCGATCAGAAAATCGCCCGTCAAGTGGAGCCGTAGGGCCCACGATACGTGATTTTGTCAACGTTCTCAGAATCGAACCAAACTTGGGTCACAGGACCAGCGTATTGCTACGAGTCCGATGGCGCAAGTTTCGTTTCGATCCGACGTGTGTACACAAAGTTACAACGTGTTCCAGAACAGACAGATACGGGGCGTTGTCGGCGGATACGCGTTGATTCCGGTGTGCACGCACATCCAAATCAACTTCTGCGAAATCCCGCACGTCCGTATCAACGGCGCGCACCTTTTGGTGAAGACCGCACGTGACCAAGTCGTCCCGTTTGGCGGGACACACTCAGTTCCGGGGAAAAATGGGGCATTGATTTTCCTGTTTTTGGATCGCGGTTCGCGATCGCCACAGGACGCGACGCACCGAGCGGGTTGCACGGGCATCGAGGGGGTCACACAGCCTACGCGTCACAACTGACGGAACGGAAAATGGAGCAACGAGGAGAGAGAACGGGTTACCTGAACAGGGCTCCGTGGAACTGGGTTTCTTCGTGTCCGTGAGGCGACACGACACAAACTGTGTCCGGGTCACTGTGTTGTGCCATGTCCGAGTACTGTGTCCGGGTTCTAGGGTTTCGGTTAGGGTTCTGGAGACTCGCCGGAGGGGCTGCCACTGGTGCAGGCGGAGGAGGAGGGAAATTATGGTTCAGGCTAGGGCAGAGGTGGATGACCGGAGCGGCGCCGCGGTTTCTGGACGAGGAGATGGCTAGGGTTTCGGCCGGCGGGGCGTGGTTTTCGAGGGATTTATAGGCGGCCGGAACAGTGTTTCCGGATGAGATTAGGATTAGGGTTTCGGTGAGGGTTTCGGGTCCGGGTCGGGTTCGATTCGGATCCGACCCGACCCGTTAAGACTGGGTTTGGTTTGGTTCGGTTCAACACGGTTTGGGTCAGTTTGGTTTGGTTTATTTAAGAATAAACCGGGTTCAGTCAGGGTTTAATTATGTTTAAAAACAACTTAGTTTCTAGGGCTTTAAAAATGCTTCCAGAGTCCAATAAATTCCCGAAAAATTACCCTATGTCTAGTTTTTTATTTCACACCCAAAAATATTATTTTCATAATATTTTAATATTAATCAACATCATTTAAAAATCATTTAAATTCAAAATACCTTAGTTTAAATCCCCAAAAATTACAAAAAATTGTGAAAAATCCAAATTAAAAATTTCTGAAAAATCAGGGGGTTTACACCAGTTCTTTCAGTTCTCTTTTTGATTTAAATGGCATTCACCAGTGTACGGCTGGTACAAGAGTCTGCATCCACACATGAACCACTCCGTGCCATAAATGTGTCAAGGTCATAGAGAGATTGGTGCACTTCTCAAATAAGGGGTTTGACTTCTAAGTACTAAGTCACATAATTGGTCCAACGCCGACTTACACCCAAGTTGTTATTTGACGTGCAATATCGTTCAATCAGAAATAAAATAAATTAAATATAGTTTTAGTATTTAAAAATTAGAAACAATAGTGTCAAGGTATACTTGCCTGGATCCAGTAACTGAAAATGAGGAGCCGGTACAGGTCCCGAGTCCAAAAGGTCCGAAGAACCTAGAGAAGAATTTAGGAATTAATTTAATAGGTTATAAATGTCACTTTATATAAGTTGTACAAAGTTAGATTTAGAAAGCAACTATCCCTAATTGGTTATTTATTCTGAACATAACAAGCATCAACAATCACCTAAATTCAATATTATCAATATATACTCTGACATCTAATATATGTTTTCCAACTAAGACACAACATAAGAACATATATATATAGTGGTAGAATTAATTTGTTCTTCCCTGCTAAACCACTCTTTCTATTCACCAAGCATAGTCAACAAGCTACTATTTACAATGGATCCAGGAGTTAGATCGACAACTACAAAACTATATAAATATATATATAGAGACTTTTCCTTTCAACTGTAGCAATTAACCCATTCATTATTTATTCATAGATAGCACAACACAAGTATTTCCATTCCCAGACTTTTTTCTCCCACACTAAAACCACACACAAATATGTTCAATGGAGTCATTAGTTTTCTTCACACGTACAACATTTGTTCTCTCTCTAATTACCACATGCCCACAATATCCCATAATGAATCTAATCTACTCAATATTTGCTAAACCTGAGCCAACCTTCCACACATGAAATGCACACACGGCTACCAGAAGGGAAGCACATTCGACTACCACACATTTTATGCAAATTTTTTTCCTTTGCCATGAAACAAATACAAAATACAAAGCATGATTGAAGAACGATGGAGATAATACATAGCTCACTCCAGACATGCTAAGTTATCTATCGAACCCACATTATCGTGCCCCAATATAAGAATATGGAGACGAACATGGCCAGCTATCCCGTACAAGATGTTATACGTCGTACGACGGTCACGGCTGTATAAGACTAGGGGTGCATGCTACAATCAAGTCTCCTAGAGTCAAGAACTTCTTTGTCTCAATCATTCAAACAAGAAACAGTAAGCATAGAGCATATATAATAAAGCAATAATGCGTCACAAACGCTTTTTCATAATGTTCTAGAGTCGAACTGTGCAAAATAAGAAGCTGAAAGAGTAACAAAAATATATGACAATAATCAGCTGCAGTCACATTTAATACAATCATGTAAGGAGACTAATGTCCAGACGAGCCAGCTAACAGGTGTCGGTGGCTAAACACCCAAAAGAAGTAAATGCACATTGATGAGCAGGGAAGAAGAAAACCCACTCGTTATCCCCTGCGACCATATTCCAGGTATGCACCATGAGTTGGGGGAAGGTACGCTGGATCCTCGGGTGCTGGCTCGAAACCTGGCCATACAAAACCAGTGGGGTTAGACCCCAAATAGCAAGTACCATAAAGGAATCACGAAAATGAGAAATAAAAACCCAAGGAAAACATAAATAATACATAGGTTCAGTTTCATAACTTAGGTCCATGGCATATCCAAGAGCAAAGGCCCAACCCTACAACCAAATAAGGACAATGGTTGAACCATCATACTATGATAGTCCATTTCCCTAGGCTACTAACCGAATAATACAATCACAACAAAGTCCATTTTCTTATATCGGCCAATCATTTGTACGACTTGCTATTTTATGGAGTCTGAGGTTATCTCAGAAATAATGCATAATATGTATCCTCAGATCACGCCAGTGCCGAACATGAGCTAACCGAACCAAATAGATGAATGAAACAGGTATTCACGAGATGCACCAGTTCCCCGTAGGGCCACTGCGCTAAAAATACGGTATTAGTTGTTCTAGTATTCCTATAGTGAAACAGTGGCTCAACATAATAGGTCAGATGCTTTACTCTACTAAGGTAGATGATATACAGTATCTATGGTGGCCAGCCCATAGCGTACTTAGAATGAATCTCCATTGGAAGGTTCGTTGGCATGATCTCGGAATACCGTTCCCTCCAAATGTTACAACCACTTTTAATTACCTAATTATCCCTATGTTGTGTTCAAAATCTCAAGACATGGTCAAATAAGAATTTTTCTTAAGATATCGTACAAAGTACGGGCACACTAGATACGAATCCATGGAAGTCAAATCTGAATTCACCCGAGCATGTATACAATATTCAGTCAATCAATATTCTAGCCACTCTTTGGTAGTTGACTCGCTTATTATGCCCGTGCTGGGGAAACAGTATATATATTTATAATATCACGCATTCAGGAATTTGGAGGCATTCTTGATGCACAACCCAAATATAATCACTTAACACGTAACATAATGTGTCGCACCTCGACGCGCATTAAATCATGGACAATATCATGCAATAGTGGTATCAGCTCGGATACAATATTCGAGTCCAATTTCCAATTATATATTGGGTCACGAAAGAATAAGAAAATATTCAATCAAAACAAGCAAGGCCGTATGGATCTTTAGGACGCATTGGAAGTCTAGGCCGCATGTGAAGTCAGGGTCACATGAAAAGTCCTCACTGCATATGAAGTCAGCGCTGCATGAACCATTTGGCCGCATATGGAGTCTGGGCCGCATTCTCAGGATTAAAGTCTACTCCTTGGGACAAGTGTTGAAGTGAGGGGCAATGAATAAAGTATCAGTGATGTGTAAAGTTATTCATATGAAAATCCATAATGTGTGTCAGGAAGAAAGGAAAAAAAATCATAGAAATATATGCCAATGTTTCAGAGTCATGTATCCAAAGAAAAGTGGCTGCATGCTCTGCTTGCCGCATATGCCTACTTGCCGCATATGGGTAGGTACTGCACGGATTTTGATGCCGCATGGAGGTCTCTCGGACTTAGTTCAGCAAGTGAACACACAAGAATTTCAAGGATAAGCTCTAGAATACTTTTGTGATGGCTGTCATTCTTTCAACAAGATGGACGCATGCTGGTTAGTGTGCGACAAAAGCTCAGGCCGCATAATAATCTCTGGCCATAACTTGCTGGCGGTATGAAGACTCCGTCTTCTCCAAATAACAGGTTCGGCCATGGCGGAAGCTCCAAAAACTAAAATCTTATTTTCTCCCTAAAATTCTTATTTTAAGTCTAAATCGAGTGAACCAAAAGCCAAAACGCTTGAAATTGAAAGCTCTATCATGTAGCAAAAATTGTTTTTCGAAAATACATGTTTAATAGATCAAAATCAAGAAAAACTCATAAAACCCATAAAATTTTAAGTTAGAAATATAGATCTACTCAAAACCACCCATCAAAACAGAAAACTCCAACAACTAAAAGTGCTTAGAAATACATAACAAACATAATGAAACAATAATATGGAGAGTTTTTTTATTTCTCATGTAATGTGTACTTGCCTATGGAAATGGGAGAGAAAACACAAGAGAGAGAAAGAAATGAAGTAATGAAGAGAGAGAAGGAAAATGTTGGGTTATATATGGTAGGGTTGAGGGTTGAACCAAAGGTTCTCATGACTTGAACCAACCCACAAAATAAACCATGAACCAGGTTAAACCAAAGAATGGGTCTAGTCTCCATGCACATGCACATACAACCATGTCAAAATAAAATATGTTCCAAATACGTATATCGGAAAGGGGGAGTGGCATATCTATCCACCTCAGAAAAATTATATCCTCAAAATTTGAATCCAAGCAATAGTTAGAGAAGTCAGGACAAGAACGATATAAATCTACTAGCAACTACACATGCAAGCAATATCATCACAATATATAGGTGATCACCTGATCACAGAATCTGAGATATGAATGCGTAAGATAGAATATACCTTTTGAATCGAATATGTGCAGGTACCGGGATCGAATATCATCCTCGCGCTCCCATATTGATTCTCTCAAAGAGTGATGGCCCCAAGCAACCTGGACAAGAGAAATAGTCCGGTTCTTGGGAACCTTCTCCCTTCGGTCCAATATGGATACAGGTTGTTCCTAGTAAGATGAGTCGGTACCAATGACTAATTCAGAGTGATCGAGGATATGACTCAGATCCGAAACATACCTACGCAATTGAGACACATGAAATACATCGTGCACCTCACGGAGGAAAGGTGGAAGGGCGAGACGATAAGCAATATCGCCTACCCGCTTAAGAATATCGAACGGACCTACGTATCGCGGACTAAGCTTCTTGCGAACCCCGAATCTAATGACTCTACGGATAGGAAAAATCCATAAAAATATGTGGTCGCCGACACGAAACTCTAAAGGTCTATGATATAGATCTGCTCAATGTCGATGCCTATCTTGTGCAACCCGAAGTTACTCTCTAATCTACTTGACAACCTCTACTATCTAGGTGATTATTTCAGGTCCTAACATCTTTCGCTCACCAATGTCGTCCCAAGCCAACGATAATCTATACTTTTTGCCGTATAGTGCTTCGAAAGTTGCCATCCGAATACTGGCATGATAAATATTGTTATACGAGAATTCTACCAAGTGAAGGTGATTCTCCCAAGATCCACCAAGGTCTAAGGTACAGGCTTGTAGCATATCCTCCAAGATCTGGCTGGTTCCCTCTGATTGTTCGTCTATCTAGGGGTGGTAAGTTGTGCTGAATCTTAACTTGGTGTCCAAACTCTGATGCAAAATTTTCCAAAAATGTGAACTAAATCGGGTGTCTCAATTTGACACGATACTTACTGGAACACCGTGTTGTCTCACTATCTGTCGTATATATATTTCAGCCAATTATTCTGTAGACTGTCCTACTAAAAAATGAAGAAAGTGAGCTACTTTTGTGAGACGGTTTACTATCACCCAAACTGCATCTCGACCAGTCGTTGATCTAGGTGTCACGCCCCGATCCCGAGGGCCGCCCGGACCACCGCCTCTCCCCAGTAGTCGGGACCGGACACGAACCACCGTGCCTCGACGCACCGGATGCGAATCACCGTGCCTCGACGCCTTCCCAATGGGGTAGGAAATGTGGCCCGTTTGATACCGGAACGTGATACCGTGCGAGCCTGGCATTGCACCCGTACATGGCTTCATCGTTAGAGTTTGTTTGGCTATCATCGCATCAATTAAGTAAGCAGCGGAGGGACATTGTTGCAATGCAATACATTTAGCCAACTGAGTATTCGGGACAAATTAAGGGACTTGGGTTTCCTTTTAGCAAAGGCATCGTTCCATACATTATGCCGCTTTATACGATAGCAACTCGGGGCAATCGAAACCAGGATTCTGGGTCTTAGGGACCGAGGCATGCCTATCGCTTCCTCGGACGATCCAGTACCTGCAAGCAAGCAAACTGTTGGTGGGTCATCACTTTTATAAGTACTGATGAGATAAAATAACTGAACAAAAGCAAGCATTCACTAAAACTAACACTAAGTAATCATATTATAAAATATTACATTACTAGTGATCTTTCTAGTTTTACCTATGTTCGTTTCATGCAGTAGAAGAACGGAGTCATATTACATTATTTTGGAAACATCTTTTAAAACAGAGTTTCATATTTGAATAAGCAAGAAACTCGTTCTTTCTGTTTCAGGGTGTGCGCAGCATGTCTCGTGAGACTCTAGGGACAAATGCACAGCTAGACACACAAATGCATATCTTAGGGACATTCCTCTATCCAGCCAACACAAAGAACTAGCTATATGCAGGGCGGTCCCCGAGTATCTCAGGATCGACAATAGTTGATCCAGCATACCAATGACTCTTTATCTGATGCTAATGGCAGCTGTGACTCATGGTTGCTTTTCACTATCATGGTAGCAGCCGTGACACATACAGTTTAGCTCTCCACCAATAGCCATTGTCCGACCGATACGAATGCATGAAAACACTATCAAATAAACTTTAGTAAGCAGACAAGATGAACCATCAGACTATAATCTTTGTTGCGGGGGCAAGCTGCCTTATCATTTGAACACATTCAGGCACACAATATGGTTCTCTCGGAGCATAGGCGATAGTGAACATGTTCATGCACTCTTAGACAAGCGTTTCAGGATTCTTCGTTAAGCAGACTTATTCATTTCAAAGACAAGCTAGGTGAGTTCATTCATTAACATGCAAGGCAGGTTCTATCATTCTCTTATGAAAATATTGCAAGCAAAAACTCAGATTATTATTAAGGCGTACAAGAATCAGAAAATGAAATTTTGCCCACTCACCTTGATACATAATATCGACGTGGAGCGGGGCATTACATACTTACCAACCAATAAAAAGTTTCGTCCTCAAAACTTCAAGGATAAACTTCTCGATATTTTGAGCAGCAATAGTCCTCATCCCTCATCGTACTCAATCGAAACAATCAAGCAAATCAAGTCCTGAAAATATTTGCACTTTGAGAATATTTATGGACTTATTGTATGGAATGTTCTATTGCAATACCATATCGATAATATCTCAGAGTCATAGCAACAGATTGGGCCAAGAAATCGATTCCGCTCTGATACCATTATGTCACGCCCCGATCCCGAGGGCCGCCCGGACCACCGCCTCTCCCCCGTAGCCGAGATCGGACGTGAACCACCGCGCCTCGGTACACCAGAAGCGAATCACCGTGCCTCGACGCCTTCCTGACGGGGCAGAAAATGTGGCCCGTTTGATACCGGAACATGATGCCGTGCGAGCCTGGGGTTGCGCCCGCACAAGGCTTCATCATTAGAGTTTAGTTGGCTATCTTCGCATCAATCGAGTAAGCAGCGGAGGGATATTGTTGTAATGCAATACATTTATCCAACTAAGTATTCGGGGCAAATCGAGGGACTTGGATTTCCTTTTAGCAAAGGCATCGTTCCATATATTATGCCCCTTTATACGATAGCAACTCGGTGCAATCAAAACCAGGATTCCGGGTCTTAGGGACTGAGGCCCGCCTATTGCTCCCTCGGATGATCCAGTACCTGCAAGCAAGTAAATTGTTGGTGGGTCAGCACTTTTATAAGTACTGGTGAGATAAAACAAGTGAACAGAAGCAAGCATTCATTAAAACCAATACTAAGTAATCATGTTGTAAAATATTATATTACTAGTGATTTTTCTAGTTTTACCTATGTTCGTTTCATGCAGTAGAAGAACGGAGTCTTATTACATTATTTTGGAAACATCTTTTAAAATAGAGTTTTATATTTGAATAAGCAAGCAAGTCGTTCTTTTTGTTTCAGGGTATGCGTAGCGTGTCTCGTGAGACTCTAGGGACAAATGCACAGCTAGACACACAAATGCATATCTTATGGACAATCCTCTATCCAAGCCAACACAATGAACTAGCTATATGCAAGGCGGTCCCCGAGTATCTCAGGATCGGCAGCTGTTAATCCATCATACCAATGACTCTTTATCTGATGCTAATGGCAGCTGTGACTCATGGTTGCTTTTCACTATCATGGTAGCAGCCGTGACACATGCAGTTCAGCTCTCCACCAATAACCATTGTCCGACCGATGCGAATGCATAGAAATACTAACAAATAAACTTCAGTATGCAGACGAGACGAACCATCAGACTATAATCTTTGTTGCGGGGGCAAGCCGCCTTATCATTTGAACACATTCATGCACACGATATGGTTCTCTCGGAGTATAGACGATAGTGAACATGTTCATGCACTCTTAGACAAGCATTTCAGGATTCTTCGTTAAGAAGAATTATTCGTTTCAAAGACAAGCTATGTGAGTTCGTTCATTAACATGCAAGGCAGGTTCTATCATTCTCTTATGAAAATATTGAAAGCAAAAACTCAGACTATTATTAAGGTGTGCAAGAATCAGAGAACAAAGTTCTGCCCACTCACCTTGATACATAATACCGACGCAGAGCGGGGAATTACACTAGGTAAACCAGTCACAAAATCTATCGTGATGTGTTCCCATTTTTACTCTGGAATAGGAAGCGGCTGCAATAATCCTGCCAGTCTTTATTGTTTTGCCTTTACTTGCTGATATATCAGACATCGCGATATGAAGCATGCTATTTTCCTCTTTATTCTGTTCTACCAAAAGTGTTGCTTGATATTTTGGTACATCTTCGTGCCTCTTGGATTAATAGAATACTGAAAACTATGTGCTTCAGTCATAACTTCATGCCAAATATCCCCGCTTGGTACGCATAGACGATTCTCAAACCTTAGCGTTCCATCCGTATGTATTGTCAACTCCTTTTGAAGACCTGACTCACATTCTTCTTGTAACTTTTGAATCTTCGGGTCCTCTGCCTGAGCTAGTTTGATTCTATCTACCAAAGTTGACTGAATCTGTAGGCTAGCCTGAACTCTTGTACTCTGTGGAAGTACTATCTCGATACCCATCTATCGTAAGTCCTCTAGAATATGCTTCTGGGTAGTCAACATAAATTTGCCACCTCTTCTACTAAGTATATCAGCTACTACATTAGCCTTGCCTGGATGGTACTGAAGTTCCACGTCATAGTTTTTCAACAACTCTAGCCACCTTCTCTGCCTCATGTTCATATCCTTCTGCATGAACACATACTTCAAACTCTTATGATCCGTGAATATTTTTACTCGATCCCATATAAGTAGTGCCTCCATAGCTTAAGTGCAAACACTACTGCTGCTAACTCCAAATCGTGAGTTGGATAGTTTTTCTTGTGATCTCTGAGATGCCGAGAAGCATACGTTATCACTCTCCCTTGTTGCATCAAAACACAACCAAGTCCTTTGCTAGATGCATCATAATACACTGTGAATCCTCCAGAGCTTGCTGGAAGAGTAAGGATTGATGCAGAGATTAACTTCTTCTTCAACTCTTCAAAGGCTATATGAAATTTTGCTGACCACATAAACTTAACTTTCTTGCACTTCAACCGAGTCAATGGTGCAGAGATATTAGCAAAATCTGACACAAATCTCCTGTAGTATCCTGCCAAGCCCATAAAACTATGCACTTCTGCTATTGTCTTCAGAATTGGCCAATTCCCTACTGTATATACCTTATTAGGATCAACTGACATTACTGCTCCAGAAATAATTTTCCCAAGAAAGGATATGTGATCCAGTAAAAACTCATACTTACTAAGATTCACATATAACTGATGCTCCCTCAAAGTTTACAGCACTATCCTGGGATATTCTTCATACTCCTCCTCATTGCGAGAATACACCAAGATGTCATCGATGAATACTACCGCAAATTGGTCTAAGTAAGGCATGAAAATATGGTTCATCAAATCCATGAATACTGCTGGAGCATTAGTCGATCCGAATGGCATAACTAAGAATTTGTAATGCCCATATCATGACCTAAATGATATTTTCGGTATATTCTGCTCCCGGACTCGCACCTGATGATATCCTGATCGTGAATTTATCTTGGAGAAGACCCTTTGCTCCACTTAATTGGTCAAACAAATCATCAATCATGGGTAATCGGTACTTATTCTTCACTGTCACTGTATTAAGCCGCATGCAATCCATACATAATCACGTCGATCCATCCTTCTTCTTCACCAATACCGCTGGTGCTCCCTATGGTGATCCACTAGTACGATAAACTTCTTCTCCTTCAGTTCTTTCACATATCGATATAACTGATCAAGCTCTGATGGTGACATTGGGTATACCTTCTGGGATACTGGTTCTGCTCTTGTCATTAATTCTATATAAAACTCTACTTCTCGGACCAGGGGTAATCCGGGAGTGGGGAAAGACGTCCATGAACTCTTCAACTATCTTGGGCAGCGGGTCTTCTTCCTTTGCTACTGTTGTGACTCCTCCCTTGTGCTAGTCTCTTGCTATTCTGCTAAGGACAAACTCTTCTAGACCAAAAATTCTAAACAATACTCTACCCTCATGACAGTCTATCGTTGTATGACTGTCTCTCAACTAGTCCATGTCTAAGATAACATCAAAGTTACCTATAGAGAACTCAATCAACTTTGCAGGTAATAAATGCCCACATACTACGACTGGACATGCTAGGCACATCATACTAACTTCTACAATCTCATTGCCAGTGAGTATATTCAACCTCTCTGGCAATGCCTCAAACTTTAATTCAATATGTGTCGTATATTATGCAGATATAAATGAGTGCGAAGCTTCAGAATCAATTAAATCTATGGAAGGAAAGGTTGTAACGGAAATGTTATCTGCCACTATGTCGTCCGACACTATAGTTTCCTCCAAAGACAAGGAGAGTGCCTGCCCTTGGCCTTGTCGAGCTCCCTGCGGTTGTTTTTCTTGCTATCATGGTTGTGGCCCCTATTGATTCTAGTGTTGTTGTTGTCTATAAAGCTGGGCTTGCGTCGACAACGGACTATGTGTTAAAGGTCGTACTGCTGCTGTTGGTCCTCCTTGCTGCACTGTCCTTGGAGCTGGCAATGCAGAAAACTGTTGTAGTGGCCCTCATGGCCTCTGTATCAATGGGAATATGGAAATCTTGTGATCAGGGCTCCCACATATCAAGCATAGTCTGTTAGCTGCCCGGCAAATATCTTGGGTATGACCTCATTTGCCACAGTAGGTACAATATGTCGGCGCTCTCCGTCGTTGTTGCTGCTATTATTGAGTTGGTGACATCACTGTCAAGGTCACTGGCCTCCTCTGTTTCACATCATGGATGCGAATATCAGGGAATGGTGCTGACGTTCGCAATACTGGTCCTCCCCCATTGCTCTGTGCATGAGGCCTCTTTCGATCTACTCTTTTTGATTCCATCCTTTGAGAAGTAGGTATGTTAATGGATAGTCAAAATTTTGAATCCGATTCGATTCCATATTCAAATTTTTAGATATTATTCAAAATTTCGGATATCGAGTTCGGATATTCGAATATTTTTCGGATATTATCTTTTTTCGGATACAAATTCGGATATTAAGGTATTCAAATCCGTTAATATCTGATCCAATTTTAAATTATAAATTTTGGATATCGAATTCGGATATCTAAAATTTTATATATACTTTAGTATGATGTATATATAATATATATAATATAGATTAATTATAGGAGAAGATGAAAGGGTTTTATTCTTAAGTGTATTTTTTATGATTCTATTCCATCTTTCTAGATGAGTGACTTTTCGTCTTCTACCTACTGTATATATCTATTTAACTAGTCTCTATTACACTCAATATTCTTCATATTATTTAAGTAGTCTTTATTGTTTTTTATTTTATCAATTTACCTAGTTTTTATTATACTCAATTCTTTATATTATTTAAGTAGTCTTTATTATTCTCCATTCTCCATGTACAAGCCATCTGACTTCTCATCTTCTTGAACTAACTTCTGAGTATAAAACTAGAAATGTGGAATATTCAGATAATATAATTAGTTGAAGAAGATTGCAAATTTTAGATATTTGGATAATAACTAAATTTTGAATATTTCAGATTTCTAATATTCGGATAATTACAAGATATGGGGTAGATTCGAATTTTTAACTTATCGGATCGAATTAGATTTTATCTGATATCCGTTAAACTAGACGGATACGGATTCGAAGTGTCAAAAGAGATATCCATTCAGATATCGGTTCAAATTCGATATTACAAAAAAAATTCTAATACAAATTTGGATGTTGTCTATCCGTACCGATAAGCATATGTTGACACCCCTATTGAGAAGTAAGCTCAACCCTCTTGGCTGCTATCAATACCGTCTCAAAAGTCTGGTAGTCATGCACCTCTACCATGTGTAAGATTTCTAAGTGAAGTCCCTGATGGAACTTCATTGCTCTCTTCAACTCTTTTGCTACCATGGTTGGAGCAAACCTGCTTAGTCGACAAAATTCTGCCGCATAGCCGTCTACTGTCCTTCCAGCTTGCTTGAAGTTAATGAACCTTTGCTGCAACTCACACTGAGCAGCAATGCCAAAGTACTTTGTCCTGAATCGGGTCCTAAAATTATTCCATGAAATAGGATGCCTTAATCCTACCTCCATCGTGGCCCACCAATCTCTTGCAAGATCCTGGAGCTGTAAGCGAACCAGGTCAACATATTCCTCGGCCGAAACTTTAGCTGTTGTTAGAATGGTCTCAATATCCTGGAGCCAATCATTTGCCATGATTGCGTCCTCCGTGCCTTCGAAATATCGGGGGTTCAATCTGTAAAATCTAACAGATGCCCCAAAATCTATTCTTCTATCTCGTTCTAGGACCGTCTGCAACCCTTGGTTCAACAGGACATTCTGTTCCTGCTGCTGAAACTGTTGTTGCTGATGTTGTTGTTGTTGCACCACTATCTGGTGTTATTGGACAGCCAACAATCCATGGATAATCTCTAGCAAGATCGGGGTACTGCGGGAGGTACGAGAACACCTGGAGCTTGCTGCTCTATCCCATTTATCGTGGGCTCAACTCGGATCCTTGGCTGGGGTTCTACAAGATCTTGATCCACCGGCAAATTTTTCTCTCTTGTTGCTACAGTATCGGAGGAAAGAGAAGCCCTAAAGAAGAGCACAAGAAATATCAAGTATAGGACAAGAAGGAACAACGAAGCAACCAAGCTGAGTATCGAAGAGGATGAATTCAGAATTTCAAGAAGGATCATGTTTGATTGAGACTCCTATGACCATGACACCCCATAAGTCTGAATAATAGACCTGCATGGACCACCACTAAAACCTTGTCGTTCTCCAGTACCAGAATACAGAGACGGACATGTCTAGCCATCCCGTACAAGGTGTTATACATCGTACGACGGTCACAACTGTATAAGACTAGGGGGTGCATGCTACAATCAAGTCTCCTAGGGTCAAGAACTTCTATGTTTCAATCATTTAAACAAGAAACAATAAGCATAGAGCATATATGATAATACAATAAGGCGTCCCAAACGCTTTCTCAAAATATTATGGAGTCCAACTGTGCAAAATAAGAAACTGAAAGAGTAACGAAAGTACATGATAGTGATCAGCTGCAGTCTGATTTAATACAATCATGTAAGAAGACTAATGTCCAAATGAGCCAACTAACAGGTGTCGGTGGCTAAACGTCCAAAAGAAGTAAATGCATAATGATGAGCAAGGAAGAAAAAAACCCACCCGTTATCCCATGCTACCATATTTCTGGTACGATCCATGAGTTGGGGGAAGGTATACTGGATCCTCGGGTGCTGGCTCAAAACCTGGCCATGCAAAACTAGTGGGGTTAGACCCCAAATAGCAAGTACCACATAGTTAGCACGAAAAGGAGAAACAAAAACCCAAGGAAAACATAAATAATACATAGGTTCAATGTCGTAACTTAGGTCCATGGCATGTCCTAGTACAAAGGCCCAATCCTACAACCAAACAAGGACAAGGGTTGAACCATCACACTATGATAGTCCATTTTCCTAGGCTACTAACCGAATAATACAATTACAACCAAGTCCATTTTCTTATATCGGCCAATCATTTGTACGGCTTGTTATTTTGTGGAATCTGATGTTATCTCAAAAATAATGCATAATAGGTATCATCAGATCACGTTAGTGCCGAACATGAGCTAACTGAACCAAATAGATGAATAAAATAGGTATTCACGAGATGCACCAATTTTTCGTAGGGCTACTACGCTAAAAATACGGTATTAGCGATTCCAGTATTCCTATAGTAAAATAGTGGCTCGGCATAATAGGTCAGATACTTCACTCCACTAAGGTAGATGATATACAGTATCTGTGGTGGCCAACCTACAATGCACTTAGAATGAATCTCTATGGGAAGGTTCGATGGCATGATCTCGGGATATTGTTCCCTCCAAATATTACTACCACTTTTAGTTACCTAATTTGCCCTATGTTGTGTTCGAAATATCAAGACGTGATCACATGAGAATTTTTCTTAATATATCGTACAAAGTACGGATACGCTAGATACAAATCCATGGAAGTCAAATCTGGATTCACCCAAGCGTGTATGCAATATTCAGCCAATCAATATCCTAGCCACGATTTGGTAGTTAACTCGCTTATTATGCCCGTGCTGAAGAAATAATATATATATTTATAATATCACGCATTCATGAATTTGGAGGCATTCTCGATGCACAACCCAAATATAATTACTTAACACATGACACCATGTGTCATACCTCGATACACATTAAATTATGGACAATATCAGGCAATAGTGGTATCAACACGAATATAGTATTCGAGTCCAATTTCCAATTATACACTGGGTCACGAAAGAATAAGAAAATATTCAATCAAACAAGCAAGGCCGCATGGGTCTCTAGGCCGCATGGGAAGTCCATGCCGCATATGACTCTAGGCCGCATGTGAAGTCAGGGCCGCATGAAAAGTCCTGGCCGCATATGAAGTCAGGGCCGCATGAACCACTTGGCCGCATATGGAGTCTGGGCTACATGCTCAGGGTTAAAGTCTACTCCTTGGGACAAGTATTGAAGTAACGGATAATGAATGAAGTGTCAGTGATGTGACATAAAGTTATTGATGTGACAAGCATAAAGTGTGTCAGGAAGAAAGGACAAAACTCATAGAAATATGTGACAAAGTTTTAGAGTCGTGCGTCCAAGGGAAAGTGGCCGCATGCTGTGCTTGCCGCATATGGGTCGGTGTCGCATGGAGTTCGATGCCGCATGAAGGTCTCTCGGACTTAGCGAATTTTTCATTCTTTTAGTGAGTGAACACATAAGGAGTTCAAGGATAAGCTCCAGAACACTTGTGTGATGGCAGTCATGTCACGCCCGATTTCGTAGAATTGATAGTCGTCCCACGGACGTGACAGTCGTGCGTGCCTAGGTTGCGTACCGCACAAGGCTAAGGTATTTTTAATTCGTATAGCGAGTACATATTCAGAGTACGCAGATAAATTGAAACACAACTTGAAATATGGAAAAGTTCTCTTTATTGATAATGAACATCTATTAAAAACTCTTGAACGAGTCAGCTAATTGCCGCACGGGCTTACAAAAGTTGACACAAAATGAGATAGCAGTCCTGTGCATTACATTCCTTTACTAAACTTCAAAATGTAAAGACCTCCTGGAGGGATAACGACTTTCCCTCTGAGCTGCATTGTGTTTGGGTTGCAAGCTCTTGCTTCAAAATGCTTCAAGGGGCGCGATCTGAATACGCCTACAGCTGGACTGGATCGGGAAGACGACTTCAGCACCTCGCTCGGATCTCCTTAGTACGGGGAACCTGTTTCAACGAGGGTCAGTACATCGAAATATACTGGTGAAGGCGAGCTAACCCAACTATACCAATCAACACGTTATTTATATGAAGCATGCATATTATTTGTGGTCTTTCTATCTTGCCTTAGTCCATTTTACAAGTAGCAGTATATATAAACTACTGAAATGAACTTACCACCGTTCGATGGCTTTTACCTGTCCGTTTGAACCACCTGCACAATACTTACCATACCTTCCCTGCCACGAAGACACAAGTTAGCTTGCAACATGTTTAAATATACGAAGGGATCACTAGCATGATGCCATGAAGTGTCACGCCCCGATCTCCCACAAGCTAAAATGGCCGTTCCTGCTAGGCGAGAATCACCGCGCCAGCGCTCCCGCGGAACGATCGCTTGACCCATCCGGACGTGATGCCGTTTGAGTCGACAATCCACTTGAACAGAATAGGGTATTACACTGTAAGCCCCCTGATTTTTCAAAAAATTTAAAAACAATTTTTATACAATTTTCTGTAATTTTTCTGGAATTAAAACTAAGGTATTTTGTGATTAAATGATTTTTAAAGGATAATAATTAATATTAATATATTATGAAAATAATATTTTTGGGTGTCAAATGAAAAACAGGACATAGGGTAATTTTCTGTGAATTTATTGGACCCCGAAAATATTTTTAAAGCCCTAAAAACTAACGTATTTTTAAACCTAATTAAACCTTAGAAATAAACCCGGTTCAATTGAACCAAACCAACCCAAACCAACCCAGACCCGGTTCAACTGAACCGAACCCAGCCTTAACGGGTCGGGTCGGATCTAAACCCGACCCGAAACCCGACAACCCGTACCCGCACCTAAGTTAGGTGGATCGGGTCGGATCCGCCGCCCGACCCGCTGACCCGGACCCATACCCGATCTGAACCCTAAACAGAATCCTAGTTCGAATTCGATTATGACACGGCGATGCCCTATTTAATTCCCCTTCCGCCGTGGCCGGAACCCTAGCCCATCTCCTCCGTCCGTCCCCGTCCAGAACCTCCCCGCAGCCGCCTTCCTCCGCCTCTTTCCCCGACCCGCTCTCCTTCCTCCTCCAGAACAACCCCCTCCACCGTCTCGCCTCCGACTCTCTCTCCCCGATCATCCCAGCCTCGCCTTCGCCGGAACCCTAAGTCGTCATCACCGACCTCGACGAACCCTTCCCCGCCACCGCTCAGCACAGCCCTCTCCCTCCTCCTTGCTCCGCCCTAAGCCTCGAGCCCCAACAGCCCGACCTCGCCACCCTCAACTCGCACCGCCCGAACAGCCCTCGATGACGACCCCCTCGGCTTCGTCCCCGTCGCCCCGACGAGCCAGCAACGCCTCCGCCTGTCGACCCAGCCCCGGCGAGCAGCCGCCTTCCTCCGGCCATCCCCTAGCATCGAAACCCTAAACCTAGACCGGACACGGCCGCACAGTATCCGGACACAGTTGTTCGTGTCGCCACCCGGACACGAGAACCCAGTTCCACGGAGCCCTGTTCAGGTAACCCGTTCTCTCTCCTTGTTGCCCCATTTTCCGTTCCGTCAATTGTGACGTGTAGACTGTGTAACCCTCTCGATGCCCGTACAACCCGCTCGGTGCGTCGCGTCCTGTGGCGATCGCAAACCGCGATCCAAAAACAGGTAAACCAACGCCCTATTTTCACCCGGAACTAAGTACGCCCCGCCAAATGGGACAACTTGGTCGCGTGCGGTCTTCACCGAAACGTGCGTGCCGTTGATATGGATGTGCGGGATTTCGCAGAAGTTGATTTGGATGTGCGTGCACACCGGAATCAACGCGTATCCGCCGACAACGCCCCATATCCGCCTGTTCTGGAACATGTTGTAACTTTGTGTACACACGTCGGATTGAAACGAAACTTGCGCCATCGGACTCGTAGCAATATGCTGGTCCTGTGACCCAAGTTTGGTTCGATTCTGAGAACGTTGACAAAATCGCGTATCGTGGGCCCCACGGCTCCACTTGACGGGCAATTTTGTGATCGGCTCATCGAAATCCAATTCTGGAAGTTCCGTTGGGTTCGTATCATCGTTCTGGACTTGTTAACACTAAGTTTGACGAATTTGGAGATCTTTGTCCTTGACATATTTTTCGGTGCAAAGCGGCCCACATGTGGACACCGCTTTGACCAAAACTGTCATTCTTGCCCATGTGTCCAAATTGGACTTAAGGACAGACGTTTCTAGCTATTTGATATTTTTTGAGACTGTTGGTGATGTTTATTTCAGCTTTTGGAGGAGTACCTGCAGGTTCCACTGATACAGGGACAGCTGTTGGTATTCACACCCCAGGCAAGTGTACCTTGCCAAATCTTGTTGTTCTTGTTACATATTTCCTTGATCTATTTATATATTATTGTAAATGCTTGACCTAGGACCGTGTGACTTACTTAGCGTTCGATTAATAGTCGGGTGCCAACACCGTACGCGGAGTTGTGTAACGTCACCTAGAGATGGATATCGTGACCCTTTACACTCTCGTACTTGCCTTATCAAGTACATCATAACCCAGGACACTTGACACTATTCATGAGACAGAATCTTCCTGAGATATTCATGGTGATTCTGTATAGGATACAGGTTTTATGACATAGACATTTTATTCATAGACATTATATGACTTGCTGTATTAGTTTTGATCCTGCGTGTCATGGACATGAGACGTGAGATTACATTGGGTGGGGAGAGTATTACCATATCAAAGGCTGATTATATTATATATATTGTCATCTGAAAGTGTCATAGTCTGTGACACAGAGCTTTGGCATAAGTTTTGGCCCTTCGAGAAAATGCTGCTATGGGTTTCTCCGACACTGATCCTGTAGTAGTCTCAGCCCGAGTATGACTAAAACTCTCAATTGCATATCACTTAGCTGGTTACATAGTTTACCCTATTGTTTCATTCATTTTTGCACTGCATTTATTCGGCTTGAGTTATTTTGTACCTTGCTATGTCCCCTGAGGACCTGGATCCGGATTATGTCCCCAGGATTAGCAGAGGAGATCCACCCAGAGTTACACAGTACAGGAGCAGGAGCAGGAGCAGACACTGGAGCAGTACCATATCCATTAGACGAGTGATCCCAGAGGGTATCTTCTGAGTATATACTGTTTCCATACTCAGTATTTGATGTAGTTATCTTTATTCTTGTATGTTGACAGATGTATCAGACTCATTATCGGGTTATTTTCCGACTTTATATTTTATTGCGATTGACCTTACTTTATGATTCTGATATTGTTATATTCATTTATGTGGATGAGATTAGTATATCTAGACCCTTATTGTTGTATTACAGCTTAAGTATGCCCCGATGGATCCATTAAATTGGGTTTGTCCATCGGTGTGTGCTGCTGGCCATTATCACGCGTCCAGTCCCTCGGTATTTTGGGATTGGGGCATGACATACACGAAGGACAGGTTATAGTCTCAAGAAAAAAATGATATACAATGCAGGTGGCGAGCCCTGCTGCATAACACTTTGCCCGGTAACATACGACTATACATACGTTTCGTCCGGATCGGATCGGTCCCAGTTCCCCGACGACCGTCCGCGAAAATCATAAAACCTTGTGCACAAGTTGTCCATGATCAAACGACATTCATTTGGAATTTAGAAAATACTAGCACGATACAAGTTTTATAGCATAAACAGTTTTGCATAGTCTTTCTTATCCATATATTGCATAGCAAAGTGTGTTCTATATGCATAGCATAATTTATAGAAGAAGTATACATTCTAACTAAATTGAAGCATATGATGAATATTCTAAACGAACTAGCATGCAATAGGTAACCGTTTACAAGTTTGATGGACAAGCACAATAATCCAAGTCTATTCCTTTTTATCTTGACATCTTTTAGTTATTACTTTGTATCATTTGATTGGGGCAAACAAGAATACAAGATTTTTAGGTGTAAAGACTGGAAGAAGGGCCAACTAAATCGAATATAAGCCACTCACTTAGTTTGTTGGAATGAAGAAGAGAAAAGGTGCTTCAGGAGTCCGCTCGGGCGTTGCCTACTGCTTGTTCACCTGCATTGCCACAAATAGCTGATCAATACCTCTTTCCCTCTTTCCATTATCGGAATTGGAGTACAGTTCAACGAACAAAAATAATGAAACCCATCAAAACTGTTCAAGAAATCTCAAGCAAATCCGAAAACTAACTCAAGGCACGAAAGCAACAAGCGACGGCAAAAACTAGGCAACAAAAGATGCAGCGGAGAGGTCCCTTCTGACTCTACCGCTAAGTCGATCCTGGGGGCACGGTCCACTGAATATAGAAATCGATTCCAAAGAAGCAAACCCATAACGAGGATGAGTTCTTGTTTCAATCTATCCGGATCGAACGATACCGTCTTGTATTTCTTAGCCGTGCTCCCCGAATAGGGGGAACGTGGCACCATATCCTACCCACCTAATTGGAAGTTTCGTCCACGAAACTTAGGAATAGAACCTACCGCTAGGAAATATTACGTTGAGGTAGAAGCTTAGAGGGGTGCGGACAATCCTGAGCTATGTGGCCTTGTCTGCCACAGTTGAAGCACAACCCTCTCTTGCTGTAACATTTGTCAATGGTGTGCCCATGTCTCTTGCATAAATCACAATATGGTCTTTGGTTCCCTTTCTGATTACCACCATCATTTTAACGCTTTGCAGCATTGTTTTCTTTCTCGTTGCTATGGCATTTGTGACTGGAGGTATGCACAGTGCCGACAGTAACATGAGGATACTGTGGTTCAAGTAATAGGGCATGATTCAAGACTCCCCGCATAGTCTCGTACTGATGAACAACTACGTGCGCATGGATGGCAGGGCACAGACCACCTTCAAACCTTCTAGCTCGACTCGCTGTATCAGGTAAATAGACGCTAGCGAATTTGGAGAGTCGGTTGAATTCGGCGGAATACTGTTTAACTGTCATGCTGCCTTACCGTAGCTGCATAAACTCGTTCTCCTTTTGACGACGCACATGAGGGGGTATGAACTCCTCTTCAAATATGGCACGAAAAAGACCCACGAGATCGCCTCCTCTCCATGGTCAACTTGAAGAGATTGTTGATGCACGTCCCACCAATCGTGCGCGTTAAGACGGAGCTGTAGTTGAGCGCATGCGACGCGCTTCTCTTCGGGGACCTCAAGCAGGGAGAAATGGTCTTCAAGTTCGGCCAACCAATCTAGAGCCACGATTGGGTCCTCAGTCCCGTTGAATGGTGTATTGTAGACTTTCTTGAAGTTGCCAAAGTCGAAGGCAGTCATATCCCTCTTCCTTGGAGTTTGAGGTATCTCGACTTCAAGCACGGGTTGCTCCACCGGAGTCGTCGCTGTTGTCGCGGAATGGTTGGAGGCCAAGGTCTGCACGATTTATTGCAGGGTATCTACCTGCTTCTGTTGGACTGAGAATCGGGCTTCTATATTGTCATGAAACTTGAGTTGCCTCTCCTCTGCTCGCTTCTCGGCCTGTTCATAATGAGCCTCGTCCTTTTGTTGGTTTGCCTCCAACATTCGAATTATTTGCTGGATGGGATCGATGCGAGACATGGCTCGCTGGCTACGTGAACTTTCGAAGTGCCCGAACTACTTTTTTGGGCTTGCGTCTCGCCCGGTGCTAGCGCTGAGGATTGTGCTGGTGCCATTCCTTCAAAATAAGGTAAATTATATCAGATCATAATGTATTATGGACTCATTGTATGAACGTACCTCATTTTGGCCTAACGAGTTCAAGAGTTCGCACAGGAATTTGATCGTTAAAGGAACTTTCCCAGTGCAAGGGTCAAAGAAACTGGAATCGATAGTCGTCCCCCGCGGGCGTGACCGCCGTGCGGGCCTAGGTGCGTACCGCATAAGGCTAAGGTATTTTTAATTCGCATAGCGAGCACATATTCAGAGTACGTAGATAAATTGAAACACAACTTAAAACATGGAAAAGTTCTCTTTATTGATAATGAACATCTATTACTAACTCTTGAATGAGTCAGCTAATTACCGTACGGGCTTACAAAAGTTGACACAAAATGAGATAGCAGTCCTGTACATTACATCCCTTTACTAAACTTCAAAATGTAAAGACCTCCTGGAGGGATGAGGGCATTCCCTCTGAGCTGCATTATGTTTGGGTTGCAAGATCTTGCTTCAAAATGCTTCAAGGGGCACGATCTGAACACGCCTACAGCTGGACTGGATCGGGAAGATGACTTCAGCGCCTCGCTCGGATCTCCTTAGTGCGGGAAACTTGTTTTAACGAGGGTCAGTACACCAAAATATACTGGTGAAGGCGAGCTAACCCAACTATACGAATCAACACGTTGTTTATATGAAGCATGCATATTATTTGTGGTCTTTCTATCTTACCTTAGTCTATTTTACAAGCAGCAGTATATATATATATAAACTACTGAAATAAACTTGCCACCGTTCGGTGGCTTTTACCTGTCCGTTTGAACCACCTGCACAATACTTACCATGCCTTCCCTGCCACGAAGACACAAGTTAGCTTGCAACAGGTTTAAATATACGAAGGGATCACTGGCATGATGCCACGAAGGATAGGTTATAGTCTCAAGACAAAAATGATATACAACGCAGGTGGCGAGCCCCACTGCATAATACTTTGCCCGGTAACATACGACTATACATACGTTCCGTCCGGATCGGATCGGTCCCAGGGTCCCGGCGACCGTCCGCGGAAACCATAAAACCTTGTGCACAAGTTGTCCGTGATCAAACGACATTCATTTGGAATTTAGGAAATACTAGCACGATACAAGTTCCATAGCATAAACGGTTTTGCATAGTCTTTTTATCCATATATCGCATAGCAAAGTGTGTTCTATATGCATAGCACAATTTATAGAAGAAGTATACATTCTAACTAAATTAAAGCATATGATGAACATTCTAAACGAACTAGCATGCAATAGGTAACCTTTCACAAGTTTGATGGACAAGCACAATAATCCAAGTCTATTCCTTTTTATCTTGACATCTTTTAGTTATTACTTGGTATCGTTTGATCGGGGCAAATAAGAATGCAAAATTTTTAGGTGTGAAGACTGGAAGAAGGGCCAACTGAATCGAATATAAGCCACTCACTTAGTTTGTTAGAAGGAAGAAGGAAATAGGTGCTTCAGGAGTCCGCTCGGGCGTTGCCTACTGCTTGTTCACCTGCATTGCCACGAATAGCTGATCAATACCTCTTCCACTCTTACCATTATCGGAATTGAAGTGCAGTTCAATGAACAAAAATAATGAAACCCATCGAAACCGTTCAAGAAATCTCAACCAAATCCGAAAACCAACTCAAGGCACGAAAGCAACAATCAACAGCGAAAACTAGGCAACAAAAGATGCAGCGGAGAGGTCCGTCCTGACTCTGCCGCTAAGTCGATCCTGGGGTCATGATCCACTGAATATGGGAATCGATTCCGAAGAAGCAAACCCATAATGAGGATGAGTTCTTATTATAATCTATCCCGATCGAACGATATCGTCTTGTATTTCTTAGCCGCACTCCCCGAATAGGGGGGACGGGGCACCACAAGTCATGCGTCCAACAAGATGGACCCATGTTGGTCAGTATACGACGAAAGCTCAATCCGCATGGCCCTCTCATGCCACATAGCACTCTCTGCCACATAACTCGCTGGCCGCATGAAGACTTCATCTTCTCCAAACAACATGTTCGGCCATGGCGGAAGCTCCAAAACTGAAATCTTTTTTTTCATAAAATCCTTATTTTAAGTCTAAATCGAGTGAACCAAAAGCCAAAATACTTGAAATTGAAAGCTCTGTCACGTAGCAAAAACTGGTTTAAAAAAATACATGTTTAATAGATCAAAACAAAAAAAAAACTCATAAAACCCATAAAACCCTAAGTTAAAAATGTAGATCTACTCAAAACTACCCATCAAAATAGAAAACTCCAATAACTAAAAGTACATAAAAACACATAACAAATATAATAAAATAATAATATGGAGGGTTTTTCCATTTCTTATGCAAGATGTACTTGCCTATGGAAAGGGGAAAGAAAACACAAGAGAGAGAAAGAAATGAAGTAATGAAGAGAGAGAAGGAAGATATTGGGTTATATATTGTAGGATTGAGGGTTGAACCAAATATTCTCATGACTTGAACCAACCCACAAAATGAACCATGAACCAGGTTAAACCAAAGAATGGGTCTAGTCTCTATACACATGCAACTATGCTAAAATAAAATACGTTCCAAATACGTATATCGGGAACGGGGAGTGACACACATGCAACTTGATCCTATCCCTATTGTTCTTCTCTTGTACCATATTCCATTCACCCGACATACCCAGGGAGCATCCGCGCTCACACATGAAACATTACCACAACAACCTCCTTAATTATTTTTAGACACTAACATATGTTCTCTTCATCAAACTAACATTTCCATGTTCTATACTCATAACCTTAAACACTGACTTATCCTTTACACTGTCATAACCCACCGTTCTACATCAACTGCTATTAAAATCGAACATAGGAAGATGTTCTTAGGAGGACTTACAAAGAGGAAGGTGACTTCTCGTCACACCGAGAAGAAACCGTCGACGGGAATATGGAGTCTTCGGAAGCCGCGGTTAATCAAAAATACGTCTAACATTGTTGATTATCAGTGAAGATGGTGGTCGAACCATCGAACGCCGGAGCTCCAATGTCGAGCGGCCGATGGAGATGGGGATGGCTGAAGAGAGGAGGGAGTTGATGACGATGAAGCAAGGGTGTTATGGAGAAGTTAGGGCCGGCTAGGTTTCTAGGTTAGGGTTAGAATGAACATTGTCATATAAATAGAGGAAGGGAGATGGGGAAGTGAACGGTCGGATGAGATGGGAGTTGGTGCGAGCTGTTGTACGAAGGGTACAGTTGCATGCAGAGAATGAGCTATTGCTCTTACCCTATTTCAAAAGAAAGGGAGCGGGTCTGGGTTATAGGGTTAGCTAGTGTAAACCCCCAGATTTTTCAGAATTTAAAAATAAATTTTCTGGAATTTTTTGTGATTTTTTAACTATAAAATAAATATTTTCTGGTATTAAATTAATTTTGTGATTTTATTAAATATTAAAATATTATAAAAATAATTTTTTTTTGGTGTAAAATAAAATATTAGACATACTATAATTTTTTTGGAATTTATTGGACCCTAAAACTATTTTTAAAAACCTAAAAACTATGTTTTTAATTAAACCAAAATGAACCAGATTAAATCAGCCTAAAAATAAACCGAACCGGACCCAATCCTATTGGATCGGGTATGATCTGAACCCGACCCGACCCACTACCCGAACCTGACCCGCCTAATGCTACAGTAATTCCCCTATTTTCCCAACCGACGACTCCCCGACTCCGCGGCCGTTCCGCCTGCCGCTCCGGCTTCCGCCGCGACCGCTCACCTTCCCAACACCGGTCGCCCCTATCATTTCCCCTCCTCGACCGACCACCTTTGTCAACCGCCGACCGACCAACTCCCCGCCCTCCCTATAAAACCCGCGGCCGACTCGACGAACCCCCATCATCTCCACTCCTCCACCGCCATCCGTCTCTCCGACCGACTTCGAGCACCGTCTCCGTCGCTTCTCCCCTCCGGACAATGACTCCGACGAAGACCCCGACGACCTCGAGGAGCCCTGATGACACAGCAGCGAGCTCCGCCACCGCGCCGCCACCGCCGTGCCTCGTCGCGTCATCCTGTCGCCAACATCAGCATCGAGGTACCCGCCTTCCCGCGTGCGTATCACCCTATATATTGATCTAATTTCCGTTCTGTCGAATCGTGCACGTACCCTGCGTGACTCTCTTGAACCCCGTATAATTTGTTCGGGGTATCGCATCCTGTGTCGGTCGTAAACCGCGACGCAAAAATAGGAAAATAAACCCCTATTTCTGAAAATTTAGAAATTGGCCCGAACTCATAAGTTCACGCCCGTTTTACGACCAACCTGTGTAATAATTCTAAGATCCACCTGAAGAGTTATTTAGACCACCTAACCAAGTTTTAAAATCCTATATTAGTTCAATTTATCATGTTTTAGATTGTATTTTATTTGAGGATAAAAATGACCAAAAACTTGGTTATTAAAAATCCTAATTTTTCCGGAACTGAGTGCGTCCCGCTAAACGAGATGACTTGATCATGTACGAAATTCACCAAAAGGTGCACGCCGTCAATACGGACGTATAGAATTTCGCGGAAGTTGATTTGGATGTGCGTGCACATTGGAATTAACTTGTATCTGTCGACAACACCCCATATCGGCCATGTTCTGAAACTCATTGTAACTTCGTGTGTGCTCGTCGATTCGAAATAAAACTTACGCCATCAGACTCGTAGCGATACCCTGGTCCTGTGACCCAAGTTTGGTTCGATTCTGAGAAAGTTGACAAAATCCCGT